>OV743435.1:33325469-33925469 GCA_928269145.1 Agriphila tristella | reverse complement strand
CTTTAATTAAAGCGATAAAAATGCGTATTGGCTACATTAGGTTTTAACGCCGCTAATGTTAATTTCTAGTGAATTATCACTTAACATTTAATGACATTTGTAATGACGTTTGTAAATTAAAGACGTTAGAAGAGAAGAGAAGAGAAAGTTAAGTCTTGGCTACATCTGCGTCACGTCTAGATTAACGCTTTAAGCTATGCGTTAAGACGCAGGTGGAGCCGTAGAGTAATCGCTGCGGCAGGAACTGCTCGGGGTGCGCGTAGTACGCGCGCGTGTGCGGCGGCATGGGGCTGGGCGGGGTTCGCTAGACACTGGGCTGTAGTACAGCACGCTACTGGCACACTCACCCACTGGTGCTGCAGCCGGGCGCGGGCCACCCGCTGCGGCAGAAACTGCTCGGGGTGCGCGTAGTACGCGCGCGTGTGCGGCGGCATGGGGCTGGGCGGGGCTTGCTAGACACTGGGCTGTAGTACAGCACGCTACTGGCACACTCACCCACTGGTGCGGCGGCCGGGCGCGGGCCACCCGCTGCGGCAGGAACTGCTCGGGGTGCGCGTAGTACGCGCGCGTGTGCGGCGGCATGGGGCTGGACGGGGCTAGCTAGACACTGGGCTGTAGTACAGCACGCTACTGGCACACTCACCCACTGGTGCGGCGGCCGGGCGCGGGCCACCCGCTGCGGCAGGAACTGCTCGAGGTGCGCGTAGTACGCGCGCGTGTGCGGCGGCATGGGGCTGGGCGGGGCTCGCGAGACACTACGCTGTAGTACAGCACGCTACTGGCACACTCACCCACTGGTGCGGCGGCCGGGCGTGGGCCACCCGCTGCGGCAGGAACTGCTCGGGGTGCGCGTAGTTCGCGCACGTGTGCGGCGGCATGGGGCTGGACGGGGCTAGCTAGACACTGCGCTGTAGTACAGCACGCTACTGGCACACTCACCCACTGGTGCGGCGGCCGGGCGCGGGCCACCCGCTGCGGCAGGAACTGCTCGGGGTGTGCGTAGTACGTGTCGGGCCACGCGCAGTAGGGTTCCGTAGTTACCGTATACAATACCATATTGAATACCACTATAATTTTCCGTATGCAAAAATAACTTTGTTTTTAATAGTGTTTGTATGAATGACAATGTTATATTTGCGGTTTTGGAAAATGTGATATATCTCTAAAAATTATCACTATATCTCGTTCCAACCAATTTTCGTTGAAAGTATTTATTACGATCTACAGCATATATTTTTTTTAGATTTTTCACTCTGTTATTTTAAAAGTTAAAGGGGGGGGGGGGGGGGGGGACAATCATTTTACCACTTCGTATCTTTCAAACGGTTAACTTTGAGAAAAAATAGTCTTAGTAAACTCAATGTCATTTTTAAAGACCTATCTACAACGTGTTAATGAAAAAGCGCAAAACCTCTTAGGTGGTGATTGTGCTCATGAATATGAACAACTTTTACTATGGAGCCAACCTTGAAATCGCGAAAAAAAAATCAGCTTTTTCATACAAGGTGTCAGTACCTACTCGACCAGAATGTATGAAACAGCTGTTTTTTTTTTTCGCGATTTCAAGGTTGGCTCCATAGTAAAAGTTGTTCATATTCATGAGCACAATCACCACCTAAGAGGTTTTGCGCTTTTTCATTAACACGTTGTATAGATACCCCGCACGTATAGGTTTGATGAAAAAAAATTTTCAGTTACAGTTTCATGTATGAGGAGCCCACCCTTAAACTTTTTTTATTTTTTATTTTTATGTGAAAACCTTAAAGCGGTTTACAGAATACATCTACCTACCAAGTTTCACTTGTGTAATCCTAATAGTTTCGGAATAAAGTGGCTGTGACATACGGACAGACAGACAGACAGACATGACGAAACTATAAGGGTTCCGTTTTTTGCCATTAGGCTACGGAACCCTAAAAATAGCAAGAAGCAAGGTCGTCAGCAAATGTAAAGGAAAATCTGAAAATTGTCAATTTCTAGTTTTATCAGATAGAATTGTTTGTTGAATAAAGAATGTTTGTATCAACATATACATAACCGGTACCTCGTGGTGCGAGCCCGACTCGAATTTGACTAGTAATTATTATTTGCTTACCACTTTGCAGAGATTGAAAGGGATGAGGCCGCCTGTCAGAATTGTATTACATTACAATTCTACAATATTGTAAGCTTTTTACTATCAGTGACTGACAATTTTTTTAATTATTGCCCATCTTGACATTTTTTTAATAAATACTTAAAATAATAAATAAAAATGTGTTTATTTGTTTAATCTAATAGGAATCTATTGAAATTTTAAGATGAATCTGAATTAGAAATGAAGTGAATGTTATACCTAGTATAAGTATAACAAGTGATTTTCTTTTTTTTAAGTTAATTAAGTATAGAGTATTGACTAATAACTTTGCGACTGTTGTCTTATCATTGCATTATTGTATTAATTTCTTGTTTGGAATTTACTAAGTAAGGTAATTTTATGGAAAATCTGTAATTGGCCTTGCTTTAATGGTTAGAATTTGTAGTAAAAATAAATGGTAACGCTGTTGGTTTTCAAATAAAATAAAATAAAAATTGCCCATCAGGCGTCAAATTAAAATCTCTATTGAACAGAAACATATAAAATGGTCGCTACAATTCGACAATTTTTTTAATACGTTTTGTTATCAAACTGAGTAATGTCATATGAGTAACTTACATTGTTATTAGCTGCAGTAACAATCTGTAGAGATTTTTGCATTATCACCGACATTAGTGTCCCGTACTTACAGCGTTTTGAGTAGGATTGTGGTTATATGGTTGACTGAAAAATACAAATACAAATAAAATAATGTTGTATACAAAACTTGTCATGTACCTACCTACTTGTAATTGCCTACATGTTTAAAACTTATAGTTGTCTATATGTTCATAATCTCATGTTTTATACTTTAATTAGGTAGGTATTAAATAATGGAGTAGTCTAAGAAACAAACTTTAGAGCTCATCGACAGTTAGAGCATGTTTATGAATGTTTTTGGAATTGCGAAAATGGAATTTAAAAGATCGGCAATAAAAAAGATGGGGGTCAATTCTGCTAATGCATTATGTTAACGTCGAAATCGTGGTTCAATGTTGTTTGAATGGTAATGCTTTTTGACACAGTTCTTGTTTCTTATACCCAAAACCGAAACACATGGTGTTTTTGGGTTTAAGAAACAAGAACTGTGTCAAAAAGCATTACCATTCGAACAACATTGAAACACGATTTTACGATAAAATTAGCAGATTTAACCCCCTGGTTTAAGAAAAAATGCTGTCCGTTCAGGTTTACAACTTTATCCAACAAGCAATGGACTTATTTGTAATTAGTATTATTCAGATTTTTCAATAAAACCAACAATAATTACGTCAAACACGTTTGTATGTGAAAATTCACTCATTTGAATGTTGACACATTTCGGTGAGCTGTTACTATGGTAAGGGCTTATCTAACGATTTAAATCTTTGGCTTGACAAGCATTCTACAAGTTTTCTATAAAACTAGCCTTACTAATTTAAGAAAACTAGTATTTAACTTTTGTACCTACAACATGAAAAGTGCAATAAACGTTTTGAACTTTACTGACGAGCAATTGGCTTACCTTCAAGAAATGGAAGTATTTCACTTTTAATATCTTTGTATTTCACTTAATATCTTCCTCAATATCCTTAATTTCTTCCATAACTTCGTAACGTAATAGGCACCGGGCACGCGCCGCCGCTGCGTCATGTCACTCACTCGCACTCTCTCTGCCTGCTTGTGCTTGCGTTGCGTTGCGCGGGGGTCAGTGTGACCAGATAAAATTTTTCGAAATACCGAAGCACCTCAAAAATATATATATAAAACCGGTTTTATTCATTCATCATTACAATAAAACTTAGTATTGTACATAATTTTTAAATTCTATTCGAAGGCAAAACTAGACACGCCACGCTTTCCGGATGGATGCGTCAAGTAAAATAAAAACAAAGAATAAACGCGCTCTTATATGACGACAAAAATGTACTGCAAAGGAAAAATTCCCAAATTACTTATCCAAGGAAAAATTTCAAAGATTAAGTCAAGTGCGGGACAGAAAATCATTTAACTGAATATAAAAGATGACTGAACAAAAAAGTAGGTACAGTTGCCAAAAAATTTTGAAAATTTGTTCCTGGAGAATTTTTCTGCGAGGGTTCGCACTTCGCCCGGCCCCTGTATCTTCGTTCGATTCTTACATTCCAATACTAACTAACTAAAATACAAAATTGTAACGTTAGAAAGTAGCCAGATGGTAGCAATTTGCATCTAACAGAATTATTTAGTTTCGCTTATATTTTTAGTCAACTTAAGTGGTTGCCCACTTGGTTGTAAAAACAGAGCAAACAAAAATACGCTAAATAAACTTATAAAGTAGCTAATGACCACCAAACAACATAATTTAATGTGATGGCAACCCCAAATACGTTAAATGCGCAGTTCGACGACGTAAGTAACCGCGCTATTTATAAATAGCGCGGTTCATTATAATGAGCCCGCTTACTTATTTACGTAATAGGGCTGCAGTATAATGCAGCGGTTATTCCGATACGCATAGTGGCTGTTTTTTTCCGGTTCCAGGGTATCTTTTAACTAATGCGACTACTTAAAATGTTTCGGGATATCTATACGTCGAGTTACCTTACCTACTAAGAACCATAGACTTAGAAAATTTTTCGCTATATTAAGTTTATGCTAAGAACATATAATCTAAGATGGCGGCCAATTTGTTTATGGCGCCGGCTAGACGCGTGGTATTTACCGTGATCCAACGCCATAAAGTAAATTTTAACCATTGAAAGTAATTTGTATGGAATATTCAATATTTTACTTTCCATGGTTAAAATTTGCTCTATGACGTTGGATCACGATATTTACCACGACGTGTAGCCGTCGCCTAAGGGCCGATTAAAATGAAACTCGGTTTTTGGAACTATTTTGGCAAGAAAACAACATGCAATGATAAAAAAAAATCGAAGGTGGCGGAAAACTTTTTTGTTTGTGGGCCGATTACCATAAAACACGGTTTTTGGAACTAATTTAACGAGAAAATAGCAACGCAATGTTGAAAATATTGAAAAATCAATAATGGCAGTCAACTTTTTTGTTTGTAGGCCGATTTCGATGAAACTCGGTTTTTAACAAAATTGTGACAATAAAACAGCTACGCAAAAAAGCTACGTAAAAAATATAAAAAATCCAAGATGGCGGCCAACTTTTTTGTTTTTCGGCCGATTTAGATGAAACTTAGTTTATGGTGTTATTTTAACAAGGCAATAACAACGCAATGTTAAAAATATAAAAAAATCCAAGATGGCGGCCAACTTTTTTGTTTTTTGGTCGATTTCGATGAAACTTGGTATATGGTGTTATTTTAACAAGGCAATAACAACGCAATGTTAAAAATGTAAAAAAATTCAAGATGGCGGCCAACTTTTTTGCTTGTGGGCCGATTTAGATGAAATTTGGTTTTTGGTACTATTTTGACATGAGAACAGCGACGCAATGTAAAAAAAGTAAAAAATTCAAGATGGCGGACAACTTTTTTGTTTGCAGGCCGATTTCGATGAAACTCGGTTTTTGGTCCTATTTTGACAAGAAAACAGAAACGCAATGTTAAAAAGTAAAAAAATAAAGATGGCAGCCAACTTCTCTGTTTGCGGGCCAATTTCGATGAAACTCTGTTTTTGGTACTATTCTGACAAGAAAACGGCAATGCACTGTTAAAAATGTAAATAATTCTAGATGGCGGCCTACTTTATTGTTTGTGGGCCGATTTCAATGAAACTTGGTTTTGGGTACTATTTTGACTAGAAAACAACAACGCAGTGTTAAAAATCTAAAAAAATCAAGATGGCGGCCAACTTTTTTGTTTGTGGGCCGATTTCGATGAAATTCGGTTTTTAGTACTATTTTGACAAGAAAACAGCAACGCAATGTTAAAAATGTAAAAAAATTCAAGATGGCGGCCAACTTTTTTGCTTGTGGGCCGATTTTGATGAAACTTGGTTTTTGGTATTATTTTGACATGAGAACAGCTACGCAAAGTTAAAAAGGTTAAAATTCAAGATAGTGGCCAACTCCTTTATTTGTGGGCCGATTTCGATGAAACTCGGTATTTGTACTTTTTTTACAAGAAAACGGCAACGCAATGTTAAAAATGTCAAAGTTCTAGATGGCAGCCAACTTTTTTGCTTGTGGGCTGATTTCAATGAAACTCGGTGTTTGCTAGTATTTTGACAAGAGAACAGCTACGCAAAGTTAAAAATGGAATAAATTCAAGATGGTGGCCAACTCCTTTGTTGATGGGCCTTTTTCGATAAAACTCGGTTTTTTGTACTATTTTGACAAGACGACAGCAACGCAATGTTAAAAATGTAAAAAAATTTAAGATGGCGGCCAACTTTTTTGCTTGTGGGCCGATTTTGATGAAACTTGGTTTTTGGTATTATTTTGACATGAGAACAGCTACGCAAAGTTAAAAATGTTAAAATTCAAGATAGTGGCCAACTCCTTTATTTGTGGGCCGATTTCGATGAAACTCGGTTTTTGTACTTTTTTTACAAGAAAACGGCAACGCAATGTTAAAAATGTCAAAGTTCAAGATGGCAGCTAACTTTTTTGCTTGTGGGCTGATTTCAATGAAACTCGGTGTTTGCTAGTATTTTGACAAGAGAACAGCTACGCAAAGTTAAAAATGGAATAAATTCAAGATGGTGGCCAACTCCTTTGTTGATGGGCCTATTTCGATAAAACTCGGTTTTTTGTACTATTTTGACAAGACGACAGCAACGCAATGTTAAAAATATAAAAATATCTAAGATGGCGGCAAACATTTTTGCTCACGGGGCGATTTAATGAAACTCGGTTTTTGACACTATTTTGATCAGAAAACAGCAATGCAAAGTTAAAAATG
Source organism: Agriphila tristella (assembly GCA_928269145.1). Lineage (NCBI taxonomy): Eukaryota > Metazoa > Arthropoda > Insecta > Lepidoptera > Crambidae > Agriphila > Agriphila tristella. The sequence continues at coordinate 33,918,516 of OV743435.1, read as the reverse complement.
TGAAAATTCAAGATAGCGGCCAACTTTTTTGCTTGTGAGCTGATTTCGATGAAACTCGGTGATGCCGTTTTCTGGCCAAAACGGGCCAAAAAACCGAGTTTCATAAAAATCGGCCCACAAGCAAAAAGTTGGCCGCCATCTTGCATATTTTATGTTTTTAATATAGCGTTGCTGTTTTCTTGTCAAAATAGTACCAAAAATAAAGTTTCATCGAAATCAGCCCACAAGCCAAAAAGTTGGCCGCCATCTTGAATTTTTACATTTGTAACTTTGCGTTGCTGTTTTCTTGTCAAAATAGTGTCAAAAACCGTGTTTCATCGAAATCGCCCTGCAAACAAAAAAGTTGGCCGCCATCTTAGATATTTTTGTATTTTTAACATTGCGTTGCTGTTTTCTTGGCAAAATAGTACCAAAAACCGAGTTTCATCGAAATCGACCCGCAAACAAAAAATTTGGCCGCCATTTTAATTTTTTACATTTTTAAGAGTGCGTTGCTGTTTTCTTGTCAAAATAGTAGCAAAAACCGAGTTTCATCGAAATCAGCCCACAAGCAAAAAAGTTTGCCGCCATTTTGAATTTTTTAATGTATTCAACATTGCGTTGTTATTTTCGTGTCAAAGTTATATCAAAAAGCGAGCTTCATCGAAATCGGCCCATAAACAAAAAGAAAAGGAGCAAAAACTAAGTCACATGTTTTTCTATTCTTTATTTGAAGAGCATAAAAAGAAGAAAAAGAGACAAATTTAAAAAAAATATTCTTACCTTTTAGAAAAAAATGACAATTTTTTTTCAAAGAATATAACTTGAATTTTGAAGTACCAATCTTATTTTTCTTATTAATTTTTGATATTCAAAAAGGCAAATCACAGAGTGCCAACCCTTACACCTTTAGTCGTTGCGTCAACTGCCTAGCTAGACGAACAGCGGTTCTAGTAAGGGTAACATTTTTCGAATTTAAATGAAAATACAACAATGTGTGTGGATTTTGGGTAAACAAATGAATGACGTAAAATTAATTGAAGGTCAACAATTTCTATTTGAGATAGGAATTGTATGGTATCTTAAAATAGCAATATCTCGAAAAATACTCATCCTAGACTGGTGGTGTAAATTAAGTCTAATAAATTTACCAAAATATTACCAAAAGTAATAAAAGTAAATGTTTTTCAAAGTTGAGATAAATAAATAATACTCTATTTCCATACCACAGTGTATTTATCTATACCGATTATAGCAATTAATAATTTATAAAAACAAAAAGTAGCAACCCTGTTTGCCTTGCCGTTGAGTCGCCGGTGACGCGCCGTGCCGGTGACGCGCCGGCCGTCACGTCACCGGCGCGTCGCCGGCCGTTACGTCACCGGCGCGTCGCCGGCAAGGTAAACAGGGTTGCCACTTATTTGATTCAATAAAGTATTGGTTGTTATAATAGGTAGAAAAAAAGTACATTGTGGTTTGGAAATAAAGTATTATTTATTTATTTCAACTTTAAAAACATTTTATTTACACTTTTCTTAATATTTTCGTAAATTTTATAGGCTAAATTTACACCACCACTTTAGGATGAGTATTTTTCGAGATATATTGCTGTTTTAAGATTGACAAATGACAACTTAAAACAACAATTTCGCAAAAAGAAATTGTTGACCTTCACTTGTTTTTCTGAGATTCATTTGTTTACCCGAAATCCACACACGTTGTATTTTTATTAAAATTCGAAAAATTGTACCCTTACCAATATTTAGTGGAACTGATGAATAAGGTCTCACAAAGTTACCGAAATATGAACAAAAGTTATAAAAAATGTTTTTCAAGGCTGAAATAAATAAATTATACTTTTTCTGTACCGATTATAGTAATCAATAATTTATTAAAACAAAAAGTAGCAGCCCTGTTTGTCTTGCCGGTGCCTCGCCGGCGACGCGCCGCGCCGGTGACGTGCCGGCCGTCACGTCACCGGCGCGTCACCGGCCGTCACGTCACCGGCGCGTCGCCGGCCGTCACGTCACCGGCGCGTCCCCGGCATGGCAAACAGGGTTGCCACTTATTTATTATAATAAATTATTGGTTGTTATAATAGGTAGAAAAAAGTACATTGTGGTGTAGAAATAAAGTATTTATTTATTTATTTCAACTTTAAGAACCTACTGTTTAAGTATTGTTTTTGGTAGTATTTTGGTAACTTTGTTAGACTTAATTCACCTTTACCACTAAGTTCAAGCAAAGGTACTATTTTTCGAATTTTAATAATAATACAACAATTTCTGTAGACAATGTTTTCATGCCTTCACTTGTGTTCCGGCATTCATTTGTTTACCCGAAAATCCGACATTCGCATACGTTGTTGTATTTCTATTATAATTCGAGAAAATAATATTTACCTTTACTTGAACTTAGTGGAATAAGTAAATTAAGTCTAGTAAAGTTACCAAAATATTTCCAAAAAACAATACTTAAACAGTAGGTTTTTAAAGTTGGAATAAATAAATAATTCTATATTTCCATACCACAATGTACTTTTTTCTACCTATTATAGCAACCTATACTTTATTAAAACAAAAAAGTGGCAGCCCTGCTTGGCTTGCCGGTGAAGCGACGTTGACTTGACTGAAACGAGCCGGCGACGCGCCGGTGACGTGCCGGCGCCGGTGATCTGAACTGCTTGTTCACACATATTTTTGACGTTGACGGACGGGCCGGTGACGCGCCGGTGACGCGCCGGAGCTGTGGGAATGATCCTTTAAGCCGCATACGTAACTGTAAAGAATGCGCCACAGTAATTTAATGATGCGGCTGACGTCATAAAGATTCTACGTACCAAACACAGTCGGTAAGTAAACGGAGTTCGTAAAATGAGCCAGGATACGTAAAAACTGATGATGTAGACGGAGACATTATTAATTATCCCGTGTACGTAAAATGTATCGGCATATCTCCGACCCTGCTCGTGCATTATGTACGTAACCGGGACCATTACTTAATGTGACAGAGACAGTATAATGATTTGGCAACCAGTTACTGTTATAAAGAGCCTGGATACTGAAATATTGAAGCTGTATAACTATTCGTACGTATGGCGCATACATATTTTATGTTACGGGTTAAGTAAATTACGTATGCTGCTCCGTGCAGAATCATTAAGCCGAATACGTAACTGTAAAGAATGCGCCACAGTAATTTAATGATGCGGCTGACGTCATAAAGATTCTACGTACCAAACACAGTCGGTAAGTAAACGGAGTTCGTAAAATGAGCCAGGATACGTAAAAACTGATGATGTAGACGGAGACATTATTAATTATCCCGTGTACGTAAAATGTATCGGTATACCTCCGACCCTGCTCGTACATTATGTACGTAACCGGGACCATTACTTAATGTGACAGGGACAGTACAATGATTTGGCAACCAGTTACTGTTATAAAGAGCCTGGATACTGAAATAATGCAGCTGTATAACTATTCGTACGTATGGCGCATACATATTTTATGTTACGGGTTAAGTAAATTACGTATGCTGCTCCGTGCAGAATCATTTAGCCGCATACGTAACTGTAAAGAATGCGCTACAGTAATTTAATGATGCGGCTGACGTCATAAAGATTCTACGTACCAAACACAGTCGGTAAGTAAACGGAGTTCGTAAAATGAGCCAGGATACATAAAAACTGGTGATGTAGACGGAGACATTATTAATTATCCCGTGTACGTAAAATGTATCGGCATACCTCCGACCCTGCTCGTACATTATGTACGTAACCGGGACCATTACTTAATGTGACAGGGACAGTACAATGATTTGGCAACCAGTTACTGTTATAAAGAGCCTGGATACTGAAATAATGCAGCTGTATAACTATTCGTACGTATAGCGCATACATATTTCATGTTACGGGTTAAGTAAATTACGTATGCTGCTCCGTGCAGAATCATTAAGCCGCATACGTAACTGTAAAGAATGCGCCACAGTAATTTAATGATGCGGCTGACGTTATAAAGATTCTACGTACCAAACACAGTCGGTAAGTAAACGGAGTACGTAAAATGAGCCAGGATACGTAAAAACTGATGATGTAGACGGAAACATTATTAATTATCCCGCGTACGTAAAATGTATCGGCATATCTCCGACCCTGCTTGTACATTATGTACGTAACCGGGACCATTACTTAATGAGACAGAGTCAGTACAATGATTTGGCAACCAGTTACTGTTATAAAGAGCCTGGATACTGAAATAATGCGACTGTGTAACTTCGTACGTATAGCGCATACATATTTCATGTTACGGGTAAAGTAAATTACGTATGCTGCTCCGTGCAGAATCATTAAGCCGCATACGTAACTGTAAAGAGTGCGCCACAGTAATTTCATGATGCGGCTGACGTCATAAAGATTCTATGTACCGAACACTGCCAGTAAGTAAACGGAGTTCGTAAAATGAGCCAGGATACGTAAATGTTTATGTAGGCGGAGACATTATTAATTATCCCGTGTACGTAAAATGTATCGGCATATCTCCGACCCTGCTCGTACATTATGTACGTAACCCGGACTATTACTTAATGAGACGGAGTCAGTACAATGATTTGGCAACCAGTTACTGTTGTAAAGAGCCTGGATACTGAAATAATGCAGCTGTATAACTTCGTACGTATAGCGCATATATATTTCCTGTTGCGGGTTAAGTAAATTACGTATGCTGCTCCGTTAATACATATGCGGCATCATTAAACCGCATACGTAAACGTTAACAGTGCGGGCACAGTAATTTCATGATGCGGCTTACGTATTAAGGATTCGGCCTCATTACAAGTAACTCGTTTACATTGTCTTTACAGGGCATTATGCCGCATACTTACTGGACATGGTGTCGGCTCATTATAAGTATGGCTCTTATTTATTTCATGTGAAAAGCACATTATACGTATCTGGCTGCCAGTGCATTACAAATTTGCCAATTTTAAGTAGCCCGTTTTTCTCAGTGTTCAAACGGCGATTGTTGTGTACCATGTTGGTATTCGCAGTTTTTCTGCAATTGACAGATTCGAAGGCCCGCACTCAAACGATTAGTTTTATTATCAAACATCCAAGCAAATAGTATTTTCTGTACGTCTTGGGTGGCACGCTCAACGCTTCCCTGACTTTGTGAGTGGCGCGTTTGCCATGGACTATGGACAATTCGGGCCACGTGACATAACTTTCAGCTGTTCTACGACACGACTAGGAAATTCTCTCCCATTATCTGATTGAAGCACAGATGGTGTGCCCAAAGTACAGAAAATATCAAGAGGAATGTGAGCTACTTCCTGTGCTGTTTTTGTATGAATGGGACATAGTATCAAAAATGTTGTCAAATGATCTTTATAGTTTAAAATGTGTTTGTAATCACGATCAGGACACGTTTGCATATCTTTAAGATCCACTTGTCCTCGTGCATGAATCTCTTTAAATAGCAACGATTTAACTACTAGCCCCTTTTTAGGGTGTTTTTTTTCTTGTGACGCGTTTGGCATAAGTTTCAATAAAATTTTATGGACTCTTTTGTCATATTTGTCTAAACCTGACGAAATATCTAACTAGGTAAACCTGTTAAAATATGCAACTAGTGTAGTACAAATCAACATTTGACGAAAAAACCTGTTTAAGCAAGCAACATATGCAGTGCAAATCAATGTTTTATTTATAAATAAACCCTGTTTAATAATGCAACAAATGCAGTACAAATCGAAGTTTGACGAATTTGCCTTAGTCGTTCCTAGGATTGACTAGACAAAGTCCGAAACAGATTATTTTGCATTTGAGGTTTGACTAAACATTTAGGCACTTCTAGGTTTGCCTAAAAATATATCTGTCAAAGTCCGAAATAAGAATTCATTTCGGGGTTTGCCGAAAGGCGTCAGTCAAACCTAGGATTAACCAGTCATACCGCGAAGAGACTACACATCGGGCTTTGACTATAACAGATACACATGACTATCCTGCCGCTGTGCAGTCGCAACGAGCCAGTATTCTTCGCGGTGTGCCAGTCGCTAGCGATGCCTGAGACGCGTGAGTACTGAGTACGTCGTGCACGGCGACATCAACGTGTTTACAACCGAAGCCGCCGTACAGTTATTAATATACCTGTAAATCGGTACACATAATATCACCTGCCGCTTTGCAGTCGTTTACTTGTAACACCATTCTAAGGGCAACTGTATAGATTCCTAATGTCAAGTCATGTAATCCTGGCTTGATGTATAATGCACGCAAATCGACTGACATACTTAGCACAAAATTAATAACTTTGGTAGAGTTTATCATATTTATTACGACTGTTCACGCCGTCGTTATTGTCGGTAGGATCGTTTTAAGTCAGTAACCCTATAATCCTAATAGCGTTAGACTAGCAATATATTACTTCACTATCGTAATATTATAGACAGCTTACATGTATGCTAATATCGTAAATTATGACTGTGCACCTGTAATAGTAAACGGTATGATGTAAATAAATAGAAACAAAATTATTGATATTTTTAAAAAGCTAAGTACAGAGTAAACATAACTTATTTTATTCAATTGGTTATCTACAGCGTGCTACAGCGTTTTAGAACTCGACAGCCATCCACAATTTATTATCTTAAAACTTATCCACAAACTTTTATCGAATTCATACTTCGAAGTGTTCTTGACCTGACCTCTTCGTCACGAAGATCGTCACTCAAATCAAAATGGTATGCATTTCTCAGTTTGATACTTCCTCCTCTAACCTAGCTAATAAAATTTATTTTCCTCATACTTTAACATCAATATACTCTTAGTTAAAAAGAACTTTGACCAGCTTAAAGTAAAAAAAAAATGGTTAACCATAATAAAGCAACATAGTTAAAGAACTTTGACCAGCTTAAAGTAAAAAAAAAATTGGTTAACCATAATAAAGTAAAATAGTTAAACAAACTCTACCCAATCTATGCATAGTCAACTTTTACAACTTGCTAGTAGGAAGACCTAATAGTGCCTAATACACACTCCAAGTCTTGGATTCACTTTCAAGTAAGCATTGCCCTACATATTGCTTCAATGGAAATACCAGGAAAATCCTTTTTTAAAAAGGACGAAACGAAAGGGATCGCCTATCTTTATTTACCGAGCGTAATATTTCCAAGGCTGGTGTGTAAACAATATACAATGGTTATTGAAGCGTAACCGTGGCAGCCGTCCATCAATGGCCGCCGATGTATGGCCACAGCTCTATTGAGACACTTCATATTCATGAGGTGCGAGATGAGCCTTCAAACAATGCGCATACGCAAAATGAAGATGACGCGTGAACCGATACCTTGCCACTTTGTGTTTAATATGAAAAGGTTCCTTTCATCTGATATTAGCTAAAATTTGTTAAGACAAGAAATGTTTAAATAGTCCCCTAAAACATTTACGATTTGAACATAACTCCACTTTTGCTATTTCCTCTCCATGATTTGAAAAAAAGTTAAAAGTATAGAAAAGGAGCAGAAAGAAAATAAAAATACATAAGTAGTAAACAAAACTCTTTGCATGGTCAACTTTTACAACTTGCTAGAGATTTCTAATAGTGCCTAATACACACTCCAAGTTTTGGTTTCACTTTCAAGTAAGCATTGCCCTACATATTGCTTCTATGGAAATACCAGGAAAATCCTTTTTTAAAAAGGACCAAACGAAAGGGATCGCCTATCTTTATTTACCGAGCGTAATATTTCCAAGGCTGGTGTGTAAACAATATACAATGGTTATTGAAGCGTAACCGTGGCAGCCGTCCATCAATGGCCGCCGATGTATGGCCACAGCTCTATTGAGACACTTCATATTCATGAGGTGCGAGATGAGCCTTCAAACAATGCGCATACGCAGAATGAAGATGACGCGTGAACCGATACCTTGCCACTTTGTGTTTAATATGAAAAGGTTCCTTTCATCTGATATTAGATAGAATTTGTTAAGACAAGAAATGTTTAAATAGTCCCCTAAAACATTTACGATTTGAACATAACTCCACTTTTGCTATTTCCTCTCCATGATTTGAAAAAAAGTTAAAAGTATAGAAAAGGAGCAGAAAGAAAATAAAAATACATAAGTAGTAAACAAAACTCTTTGCATGGTCAACTTTTACAACTTGCTAGAGATTTCTAATAGTACCTAATACACACTCCAAGTTTTGGTTTCACTTTCAAGTAAGCATTGCCCTACATATTGCTTCTATGGAAATACTAGGAAAATCCTTTTTTTATAAAGGACGAAACGAAAGGGATCGCCTATCTTTATTTACCGAGCGTAATATTTCCAAGGCTGGTGTGTAAACAATATACAATGGTTATTGAAGCGTAACCGTGGCAGCCGTCCATCAATAGCCGCCGATGTATGGCCACAGCTCTATTGAGACACTTCATATTCATGAGGTGCGAGATGAGCATTCAAACAATGCGCATACGCAGAATGAAGATGACGCGTGAACCGATACCTTGCCACTTTGTGTTTAGTATGAAAAGGTTCCTTTCATCTGATATTAGATAGAATTTGTTAAGACAAGAAATGTTTAAATAGTCCCCTAAAACATTTACGATTTGAACATAACTCCACTTTTGCTATTTCCTCTCCATGATTTGAAAAAAAGTTAAAAGTATAGAAAAGGAGCAGAAAGAAAATAAAAATACATAAGTAGTAAACAAAACTCTTTGCATGGTCAACTTTTACAACTTGCTAGAGATTTCTAATAGTGCCTAATACACACTCCAAGTTTTGGTTTCACTTTCAAGTAAGCATTGCCCTACATATTGCTTCTATGGAAATACCAGGAAAATCCTTTTTTAAAAAGGACCAAACGAAAGGGATCGCCTATCTTTATTTACCGAGCGTAATATTTCCAAGGCTGGTGTGTAAACAATATACAATGGTTATTGAAGCGTAACCGTGGCAGCCGTTCATCAATGGCCGCCGATGTATGGCCACAGCTCTATTGAGACACTTCATATTCATGAGGTGCGAGATGAGCCTTCAAACAATGCGCATACGCAGAATGAAGATGACGCGTGAACCGATACCTTGCCACTTTGTGTTTAATATGAAAAGGTTCCTTTCATCTGATATTAGCTAGAATTTGTTAAGACAAGAAATGTTTAAATAGTCCCCTAAAACATTTACGATTTGAACATAACTCCACTTTTGCTATTTCCTCTCCATGATTTGAAAAAAAGTTAAAAGTATAGAAAAGGAGCAGAAAGAAAATAAAAATACATAAGTAGTAAACAAAACTCTTTGCATGGTCAACTTTTACAACTTGCTAGAGATTTCTAATAGTACCTAATACACACTCCAAGTTTTGGTTTCACTTTCAAGTAAGCATTGCCCTACATATTGCTTCTATGGAAATACTAGGAAAATCCTTTTTTTATAAAGGACGAAACGAAAGGGATCGCCTATCTTTATTTACCGAGCGTAATATTTCCAAGGCTGGTGTGTAAACAATATACAATGGTTATTGAAGCGTAACCGTGGCAGCCGTCCATCAATGGCCGCCGATGTATGGCCACAGCTCTATTGAGACACTTCATATTCATGAGGTGCGAGATGAGCATTCAAACAATGCGCATACGCAGAATGAAGATGACGCGTGAACCGATACCTTGCCACTTTGTGTTTAATATGAAAAGGTCCCTTTCATCTGATATTAGCTAGAATTTGTAAAGTCAAGAAATGTTTAAATAGTCCCCTAAAACATTTACGATTTGAACATAACTCCACTTTTGCTATTTCCTCTCCATCCTCTCCATGATTTGGAAAAAAGTTAAAAGTATAGAAAAGGAGCAGAAAGAAAATAAAATACATAGGCTCGTCACAGAGTAAACAAAAATCTTTTGTGACGCTCGTGGTACACCGAAGTAGAAATTAGGCTGAAAAAACTATAAGTAACTCCTTCCTATTTCTACATTAAAACCAAAAAGTATAGTAATATGAATCCACAACATTCGAACAAAAGACCTTTGACACAGAATATATACTCTATCTTTAAGTTAAAGCGCAAAAGCTAATCATTTTGTCGTCGTGTCCGTGAAAACTGTCAAAAGTTTTTTGGACGCAACGCTATGCACGATTGTCTTACGATTGATTGTCCAATACAACATCAAAACTCTTACTTGTTGTTTTAACATTAAGTTACATTCCAGTCCTTATACTTCGCAAAGGTCTGAACTTATAACTGATCTCCCTCGCACCGTGTTATCACTGATCGGAAGCTAAAACTTAGCATACAATGACGACTTACAAATAACTACTGGTTATGTACAGGGCGTGTGCCTCGAGCCCTTTATACAACATAATTGAAATGTATTGTAGCGTGACAGAATTTTAACGACGAAGTGACAGTAGCTACTTAATAATATCATAATAATCTCTGTCTTCATGTAAAAGTTTTGATTTTACCGTCTTATTTCCACATCTTCTACACGAAGCATTCGGTCACAAAATGATAGATGTACTTTTCACTCACTTTATTCAATAAACTCGAAAATAATTAATTCATTTTGCTGTTGAATGAAAAAGATTGAATGTTATGCTGTTCTACTACATTTGAAAAAAGTTCGTCTGCCGCCTGCAAAACGAGAAATAATTGTCGAAAAACTTTGATAAATATAGAAATCTACGAGAGAGAGAAAAATATAAATGTAATTTGCTTTATTCACAAAAGTTCCTTATAGAATCCTATTGGTAAAGCTTTCAAATCAACTCTATTTCGCACAAAAAAAGCTAAGTTTCCAAACACAATATCGATCAGAGCAATCAAAATCGTTGCGGATTTCCGCAAATTTCTGTCAAAGCACATTGTATCGTCACTGGCAAAAAAATGTAGATCTTATTCCGACATGATCGCCTTGACCTTACAGAAAAGTCAAATACATTCTTCGTAATAATTTCTCAATAATTCCTCGTACTGAGCTGGCAATCGTACGAAAAGGTCGAACGCACGGTGACTTAGATCTAAGGCCTTATAAAGTTAGACAGATCTAGAGTGAACCGCTGAAACTAATAAAACGACTATATGTCAAGGATTTATCCTCGTAGGTTAAAGTTGGTTTGATATTATAAATAAATTTAGGCCGCTACCACCCGCTTCGTCGTCCATGTAGAAAAGAATAATTTCGAGAATAAAAGCAACCTTTGTTTTTTCTAAGGTCCATTATATCTCTAAAAATAGTGGGCGCATTCTGCCAGACAAATCTTTGAGTCATCGATCACCATAGAGTACATTTTAACCATGGAAAGTAATATATTGAACATTCTATACAAATTACTTTACATGGTTAAAAATTACTCAATGGCGATCGATGACTCAAAGATTTGTCTGACAGAATGCGCCCAATCTTTTTAGCAATGGAAAATTTGAAGGTGGAGATCCTATCTTTTTTTTTAATTAGATTAACCGTCAACCTGTTTTACTAATACGTCTCACTTTGAAAGCTTATAACTGGTTCCTCCACTGACTATCTATCTATTCCAGGTGCTATCTCAGCAACACTTCTCAAAACTTTCAATCATAACTTACTGACTATCGATAGCTGTACCAGGTGAAAGGGCATAGTGTAGTCTATCAGTCACCTGACTTGAAGTATGAGGTCCGATAACAGACCTTATTAGTGAGCCGCAGAGTATATTATTATGATAAATATTTCAAAGTACTTACTTTGTCAAAGTATTTAGTAAACATTGTCATTATACAACGTATTTAATGAATGAACCCAAAATGGGAAAACTGTTTCTTCGGAAACTGAACAACTTTTACTATGGGACCAACTCTGAAATCGAGAAAAAAAAGCTGTTTCATACATTTTGATATTTTCGTTATTAATTTTTGTATGAAACAGCTGATTTTTGTTCCGCGATTTCAGAGGTGGTCCCATAGTAAAAGTCGCTCAGTTTGATGGTCCGAAGAAATGGTTTTCCCATTTTAGGTTCATTCATTGACGATTGCGATTGCGGTCGCTAGGCCAGGCGCTAAACCACGAGCTCCTCCAAAATCTGAATTTCACAATCATAATTATTATTTCTCGCCAGTGTGAACCCTAAAACGATCAACCTCTTACTTTTTCACAAAAAAAAATATTTGTAAACCACTTACAGCATTTGAAGAAGCTTTCAAATATAATAAAACAAATAAAGGCGAATAATCTCGTATTCTCGACCTTGGAAGCATTGTTATGCATCGCTAAGTGGCTATTATCCAGACAATGAGGATTTAGCAATATCAAATATCTGTATGTTTTATTTGCCACCCGTGTTGAGCCTTGGATATAATCTGAGGGCCTATTACAAAAAAGCATCGCGATAAGCGTACGATGTTCGTCCCACTTCGTGACATTAACTCATATATGCATGGTTTATACGGGGTCAGTAACCAGTACAGTAATCCAGTCCAGCGCTGACATGCTACTGGGCTCGTGTAGACACTAGTTTCAACCCGGTCCAGTGCTGACTTTTCACTCGCAAGTGAGTTCAGCTGACTAGCCACCCGTTCTATTTTCGGGCACAGTACAACTTACTGCCGATCCTGTCTACATGTACCCAGTTCATCATATCAGCCGCACGACACCCACTGCTGGGTATAGGCCTCCCCTAAGGATCTCCACGACGATCGGTCCTGCGCTGCCTGCATCCACTGGCTTCCCGCGACCTTCACCAGATCGTCGGTCCACCTTGTTTTAGGCTTTCCGCCCCAACGGCCATCGGTTCTTCTCGCTATGTGCCCCGCCCATTGCCACTTCAGCTAAGCAATCTTTCGGGCGATGTCGGTTACTTTAGTTTTCCTGCGGATCTCCTCGTTTCTGATTCGACCCAGTTACTGGGTCCGAAATCCCGCGTCACTGGGTCCAGTCACTGACCCCGTATAAACCAGCCCTAAGGCACAAGTAAATCGATCAACGAACGTCATCCGACTATCGTGATTCTTTTTTTGTAATAAACCCTCTGAACTTGTTTTTTGTTCAAAAGATAAAGCAAATTCAAAGCGAAGGCGTTAGGATCATTTGTTCTGTACTTATTCGAGTTTTTTTCCTCATATTTTATATTCATAAACATAGAGGTAAAAAAACTAGTGTAAAAGACTAGTGTTAAGAGTGATAAAAAGTCAAAAAGTTTATCAGATTGACTGATGTTGGCTGTCATCACCATCATATTATTCAACCATCCATATTTTGGCACTCCTACTTTAGTAACAGAAACATAACAATGAGGAATAAATGTTAAAATTGAAATCGCAGATATTAAACGCGTTTAATCTACACTCGACACGTCAGAAAAATCGCACCTCTTCGAAAATAAGTTTAGACTTGGCCTGCTATTGCTAGCTAACGTTTTATGGTGTAAATATTGATATCTATTGAAAGTACATTTAACTAGTTTTCAATTAATAATTGTTTGATTTAATTAACATAACAGTTACCATAATTAAACGCTTAAAGCGTTATTGCTTGCACCGCCATAAAAGGGAAATAAAAGGGGTCAATTCAGGGAAAAGCGTGTAAATTAGCTATCGAGATCATGGAGAAAACACACTTCAACAGTTCAATTTAAAAAAGAATACCCAAGATGGATATTATTGCCCATGAAGTTGCTCAAATATTGAAAAAAATAAGGCAATGTGATGTTGCTTGGAAACTGGATGTCAGTAATTGATTCCTTTCGACGAGTAGGTATTCCAACGGTTCCTAGAGACTGTTGGCTATGTCCGTAGGGGAAGAAGTATACATATAACAACACTTACCATTAAATAAGATAGGATTAAATTATCTTAGATTTTTCTGACGCCGAGTGTAGAACATCGTGTTTAAACACCTACCTTTTCCCGACGTTAAGCACCTATGTTTTAGTTTAAACGCGTTTACCTGTGATAAACTCATAAAAAACGACGCGAAAGTTTAAAAGGAATTAATAGTTACTAACAACGTAACAACATAAAAAATCTTATACCTTTTAATGAGCAATTCTTGTATATTTATTTATATGTATGTATATAATTTTTTTATGTGATCTCGGAAACGGCTTTAACGATTTCGCTGAAATTTGGTATATGGGGGTTTTCGGGGGTAAACAATCGATCAAGATTAGACTTATGTTTGGAAAAAAGCGTGTTTTCAAGTTTTCATGCGTTTTTCTTTCGACGCAGAATATGGTCACTAATTTCGTCCTGACGAAATTAGTGTCCGTCTGGTGCCGCGGGTTAAGACGCGGACGGCAAGAAACGAGTGTTACGGGTTCGAATCCCGCTCGGTGACTTACTTTTGTTTTTTTATATGTTTAAGTTTATATATTTTTTTTATTTTTGATTGTTTAAGACAAGTTTAATTTTTTTTACCAAGTTAATGTTTGATAACATTGTAGATTATCACCTAAACACCACCATATTACAATAAATAGTAATAACCGAAAAAAGCTCGGTCGCCCAGGTACTGACATTTAAATAAGTAGTACCTAAATTAAGAATTTTAAATATTTTATTATTCTGGCTTTTCAGTTGACCCGCCGAAGGATGAGCTGACGGATAAATAAAAACATTGATTTTAATAATTTTGTCGGTACCAATAGCTTTTTTAAATACATTTGGTTCACATTATTATTTCTGTCAATCTTTCAAAGTCAGTTCTTTCGTCTTTCGTAACGTCGATAAGAGGTACCTATTTACAAAAGCAATCTCGCATTGAAAGTTAAATTAATATTTGCGTTTGTTTTATAGACAGCGCTTCAAGTCGAGAGTTTTCTCGCCAAGTGGGTCAAAGTCAAATGTTATCAAATAAAATATTACATACTTATATTTTAATCGTTTGAAATAAATTCTTTAACTTGAAGTTGAAAAAACTTAACAACTTCTGGAAAAAAATACATAGAGCATACAAGATGCATATTATCATCTTGAAATATGTAAAAGTCTACTGATCTTTTTTGGCTTTCAGACTGATATCAAAAACACTCCTGGCTAATAATGGATTTATATTAGGTCTTTACCTATGAAATTGCCGTTTTGTTTGAAAAAAGTTAAAGTATTTTTTTTCGAACTTATTTATTTCTTTTATTCAAAGTAACCCAGTCCCCGGCAGCCCCGCTATTCCTAGCTACGGTAGCGGCTACGGTAACGGCGGGGCAGGGGGTGCTAAGAATCCCCGGGTGCGGCTCGGCTTCCAAAAACGACGACAACTGCACCTGGCAACCTATAACACGCGCACACTAAGGACCGACGCGAAGTTAACCGAGTTGGAAGAAGTTATCAGCAAGGTACACTGGGACATTATCGGGTTATCTGAAGTCCGAAGAGCGGGAGAGGACTCGATAATCCTCAACTCCGGTAACTTGCTTTACTACCGGGAGGGCGACCAACAGTCCCAAGGTGGTGTCGGGTTCATCGTCCAAAAGTCCCTTGTCAACAACGTGATTACCATCGGAAGTGTGTCGACCAGGGTGGCGTACCTTATACTCAGAATATCCAAACGGTGTTCGCTGAATGTTATACAGGTTTACGCACCGACCTCGACACACCAAGATGACGAAGTGGAGGCTATGTATGAGGAGATCTCTAAAGCCATGCATAGCTACAAAACCCACTATACTGTTGTGATGGGGGACTTCAATGCAAAGTTGGGGAAACGATGCGGTGATGAGCTGAGAGTGGGGCAATTTGGAGTTGGGCAACGGAATGACAGAGGCCAGATGCTGGCTGACTTTATGGAGAAGGAGAACCTCTTTATGATGAACTCCTTCTTCAGAAAGCCGGAAAGCCGGAAGTGGACCTGGGTCAGTCCGGACGGTAAAGTCAGAAATGAGATAGATTTTATCATGTCGACGAAAAAGCAAATATTCAATGATGTCACTGTGATCAACGCTGTTAAGACGGGGAGCGATCACCGATTGGTACGTGGCACATTGAATATCAACCCAAAGCTGGAAAGATCTCGACTGATAAAATCAACAATTCGACCATTGCCGGCCCATATTCAAAATCCCGAGAGCTTTCAACTCGAACTCCAAAACCGCTTCGAAGCCCTTGAGAACAGCATAGATGTGGACGATCTAAACAACATGGTGGTGGATACTGTCCGTACGGTAGGGTCCAAGCTCTTTAAGACCCGCCGTCCCAAGATAAAGAAACTCTCTGACCACACACTCCTACTCATGGATCAGAGATGTGAAATGAGGCTCCAGAGTTCAGTAGATGCTAATCGTTATCGGCAGCTTAATAGACAGATATCTAAGTCTTTGACGAGCGACCTTCGCCAATTTAATACGAATCGTATTAAAGAGGCTATCGAGCGGAATAAAGGCTCCAAAGTGTTCGCGAGAGATCTGTCTATTGGGCAAAGCCAGATGACGAAGCTGAAAACTGACGACGAACGCATCATTTCATCAAAGCCTGAAATCCTGAGGGAGATCGAGAGCTTCTTTGGGCAGTTATATTCCACGCAGACACCTGTTGAAAGCAAGGCTAAAGACCCCAGAGCCAAGCTTACCCGACACTATACCCAAGATATCCCGGACGTCAGCCTGTACGAGATTAGAATGGCTCTCAAACAGCTGAAAAACAACAAGGCGGCGGGTGACGACGGAATCACTACAGAACTTCTGAGAGCGGGCGGTAAGCCGATACTCAAAGCCCTCCAGAAGTTCTTTAATTCCGTCATCGTCCAGGGCAGAACGCCAAAGACATGGAACATAAGTGAGGTGATCTTGTTCTTTAAAAAGGGTGACAAGTCCCTCTTAAAGAACTATAGACCCATCTCGCTTCTGAGTCATGTCTATAAGTTGTTTTCGAGAGTCCTTACGAATCGTCTCGCTCGCAAGTTCGACGACTTCCAACCTCCCGAACAAGCCGGGTTCCGAAAAGGCTTTAGCACCATAGACCACATCCATACGCTGCGGCAGTTTATACAGAAGACCGAGGAGTATAATGAGCCACTTTGCTTGGCGTTCGTGGACTATGAGAAAGCCTTTGATTCGATTGAAACCTGGGCGGTGCTGCAGTCTCTCCAAAGGTGCCAAGTGGACTATAGGTATATCGAGGTGTTGAGGTACTTATACCAAAATGCCACCATGACGATCCGAGTACAGAACCAGAACACAAATCCTATCCAACTGCAGCGTGGTGTGAGACAGGGAGACGTTATTTCTCCGAAACTGTTCACAGCTGCGTTGGAGGACATCTTTAAGCTCTTGGACTGGAAAGGACTCGGCATCAACATTAATGGCGAGTACCTAACACACCTTCGTTTTGCCGATGATATAGTCCTTATGGCTGAGACCATGGAAGACCTGAACACAATGCTCGAAGATCTCCGTAGTGCTTCCCAAAGAGTGGGTCTTAGGATGAACATGGAAAAGACGAAAATTATGTCAAATGCCCATGTTGTACCCTCTCCAATTCATGTTGGGAACACTACACTTGAAGTTGTTGACCATTACGTATACCTAGGACAGGCAGTCCAGTTAGGTAGGTCCAACTTCGAGAAAGAGATCTCTCGCCGAATCCAACTCGGGTGGGCAGCATTCGGGAAGCTTCGAAAAATCTTCGCGTCCGACTTACCTCAGTGTCTCAAGACGAAAGTCTATGAACAGTGTGTGTTGCCAGTGATGACTTACGGCAGTGAAACGTGGCCGCTAACTATGGGTCTCATAAGGAGGCTCAAGGTCGCTCAGCGTGCAATGGAGAGAGCCATGCTCGGCGTTTCCCTACGTGATCAAATCAGAAACGAGGAGATCCGCAGGAGAACTAAAGTAACCGACATCGCTCGAAGGATTGCTCAGCTGAAGTGGCAATGGGCGGGACACATAGCGAGAAGAACCGATGGCCGTTGGGGCAGAAAGGTTCTATAATGGCGACCGCGCACCGGACGACGCTCCGTGGGTAGGCCCCCGACAAGGTGGACCGACGATCTGGTGAAGGTCGCGGAGAGCCAGTGGATGCAGGCAGCGCAGGACCGATCGTCGTGGAGATCCTTAGGGGAGGCCTATACCCAGCAGTGGGTGTCGTGTGGCTGATATGATGATGATGATGATGATTCAAAGTAATCACCCCTGCAATCAATGCATCTTTGCCAACGCTGTGGCAGTTTATGGATGCCCTTCTTGAAAAAATCAGCTGGACGGGAGACAACAAACTCTTCAAAGGCGTTTTGTACTGCCTCTCGGGAATTGAATTTTTTCCCGCTAAAAAGTTGTCCAAATTTTGGAAAAAGTAATAGTCGGTAGGCGCAAGATCTGGTGAGTATGGCGGATGAGGGAGAGCTTCCAAACCCAACTCATGCAGCTTAGAGACGGTCTGTTGTGCAGTATGGGGTCGCGCGTTGTCGTGAAGTAGCAGTGGGGCACCCATCTATCAAGCTTTTTTATCTTGCCAATCTGTCGCAAATGGAACAATATTGTTTTGATGCTAACATCAAAAGCTGCTGCCAGCTCAGCTGTAGATTGCGATTCATCTGCTTCCACAATCGCCTTTAATTCATCATTGTTGACCAAAGTTTCCGGACGACCACGAGGTTCATTTTTCAAGTCAAAATTCCCAGAACGGAACCGAGCAAACCAATAACGGGTTGTACGTTCGTTTGTACAGTTCTCTCCGTAAACGTCGTTGATGTTACGTGTCGTTTGTGCCGCGTTGGTGCCACGACGGAACTCATATTCCATAATTACACGAAATTTCGAAGTATCCATTATGAGGAAAAATGTTAAAATGTAATGAAAATACAACGCTAATCAATAAACAAAAGACTGATTTTGTAAATAGAATGTCATATTTTTAAAACAAAATTAATTTGAATTTAGAATTCATAGCCAATCAAAACATTTTTTTGTTTGAAAAAGTCTGTACTGCAATACGGCAATTTCATAGGTAAAGACCTATTATCAGCATGAATTTAGAGATAGATAGAACAGATCATTTTATATTGTATAGATAGGTAGATCATTTAGATTTATATTACAAAACTTACAAGTGAGTTGTAAGAAAAGTTGTTAAAAACATCCAAAATTAAAAATTACCAGTGTTCACTCAGTGGTCGAAATTTAATCATAATCATTATTAAATTTGAGTATTTTGTTAATGAATTTAAAATTTTCCCCTTTATTATATTTTATTGATACCACTAAACCAAAAGAAAAGAGACTCAGTTGAAAAACAGAGGAGATAAAAAAGGAGTGCAATCTTTTCCATTTACTTATTTTAATATTATAATTTATTTAAATGTAAATATTATTATTTTAATATTATATTATATTATAATTTATTATACAGGTTTTTCATAATAACCCGTAAAATTTTGTTTTTTATTTGTATGGAAAACTGCAAAGTGACAACCCTAGACGCAAATAGACTATTGTTTTCAATAATCAATATCATTAAGGGATAACGCCCACGCGAGAGCGATTAATCGCTGGGCGATTTTTTGTCGCCTACAATAGAACATAGAGTTCAATACGTAAACAGCCACGAGCTACTTTTTGTAGCTGCGATAAACACGGCGTTAATCGCGGCGCTTTTTTATCACTAGCTAAGTAAAACCTTTGTCGTGTCATTTCGCTGGCGATTATCGCCGCAATTAACGCCGCGATTGTCGCAGCTACAAAAAAGCGCTCGTCGTCGGCGGGAACGCTTAAGGTTGCCACTATGCAGTTCAAAAAAAATTTTTTTTAAAGTGGCGGTTTTCAGGGTTTATAATAATTTTCCGGGATTGTAGTATGATTACCAACCATACCTTTGCATGGCATACCTTACATACCATATTGCATGGTACCCAATCTTCTATATTCGGCTTTAGGCGTTTTTTTGTAAAACGTTGTAAAGGTAGGTACTGCATTAATCATTATCATTTTTTATTGGATAATTTTACTTCCTCAATTATTATCAAATAATTACACATACTCATTATAATTACACATGTTCATGTTCAAAGACCTTTTACGCAAGACTAACTTCTAAAGAGGCTTGCCAATTTTTACAACTTACTTATAAATAAAATGGGTTGTCGGAATTCAATACAAGAACTGGTTTTTACGCAAGGCTTATTAAATGATTGATAGTGCAGATGACCCTAGCAGATATTTGTTTGCCTATGTCAAGTTCGGTTTAATTACATTTATCATTCATTATTGTAAGTAATTATTGTCTGTACCTGAGTCGTGGCAAAAAAATTGGAAGGGAATTTCAAATTGTTTGTATAGAATGAAACATTGAGACAAAATTATAATTTTGCAAACTAATTTAATTAGGTACCTAAATAGGTAGTTTAAATGCTGAAAGATACTTATATCGCTAATAGATTCTTACATACATTAAGTATTAATATTTCCCAACTTGCTGGCGATCTTTATCAGATCATGCATACCTAGACCTTCCCCAAGAATCTCCACAGCAATTTTTACATGCACAACGGGATATCACCTGATGTGGCGATAAGGGTGAAGATGGAAGCGCACTACACCCGGAATCCTCATCACTGAGGAACTGGCTATCTTACTTCCAAACTGCCGGGACAACAATTTTTAAATTGTTGTCATGGTGGTCTTGCAGCTAGCCAGGCGGACTTGAAATAAGCCCTACCAGTAACCAATTTGGTCTTGCACTGTTGCTTTTACTGCAGAGGCTATATTATTATGTACTAGCGACCCGCCCTCGCTTCGCTTAGGTGTAGTGTGGAATTTGACACCATGTATTATACATATAAACCTTCCTCTTGAATCACTCTATCTATTAAAAAAAACCGCATCAAAATCCGTTGAAATGAAATCCTTATCCCTACTTATCCTTACTTAATATTATAAATGCGAAAGTCCGTTTGTTTGTTTGTTTATTTGTTTGTTTGTTTGTTACGCCTTCACGTCTCTACTGGACCGATCATCATGAAATTTAACATACACGTTGTCAGAGGTACAGAGAAGGACATAGGGTACCTTTCATGCCGAAAAAAGTATTGTTCCCGAGGAATAGCCAAAAAACTTTCTACGCAGACGAAGTCGCAGGCGGCCGTTAGTAATGAAATAATTCTTTATTGCTGTAAATGTGGTCAGAACGTTGCGTAGTTTTAAAGATTTAAGCATACATATTTAGGGATATAGGGACAGAGAAAGCGACTTTGTTTTATACTATGTAGTGATTTTTCCGCAACTTTCACCTAAATCTAAAATAAAATACTTTTCTCGTATCTAAATCTATTCGTCTGTTTGTCCAGTAGCGAGTGGCACCTGGGCTGGGAGCGCAGTTCGCTGCACGGCGTCAGCTGGTACCACCTGCTGCACCCCGACTGCTGCAAGGAGGCGCAGAATAAACATCGACTCAGTAAGTACTAGACATACATACCTACCTATTTTATAGTATAAGTTGGAACCAAAATATGTAACTGAAACAGGACTGAACAACTTTCTCCAAGGAACAAGGTCAAAAATAAAAGAATATAATTCATACCATACGTTAGTACTATTATTATATTCTGTGACCATACTATTATTATTCTGTGTTCATACTCCCGATGCGAAAGTCCGTTTGTTTGTTTATTTGTTACATTTTCACGTTTTAACTACTGAACCAAACATCATGAAATTTTCCATACACATTGTCAGGGGTACAGAAAAGGACATATACTTAGTACGTTTCATCCAGAAAAAACGTAGGTACAGTACCCGAGGGATAGCAAAAAATTAACAGTTTGAAGCATTTGTCAAAAAATTTACTATTACAAAGTACTAAAGTGTTAAGCAAGTTTTTTGCTGACCGTAGGCAGGGACCATCAACCTGATTATTTTTTAGTATGGGACCAACTTCGAAATCAAGAAAAAAACAGCTGTACATACCTACATTATGCCTACATTTTGATATTTTCGTTATTGCATTTTTTTGCGATTTTAGAGTTGGCCCCATAATAAAAGTTGTTCAATTTGATTCTATCTACCATATTTGGAATTAGGGGTTGTTTTGTAACATTATAGTAGGTATATATTGAATGAAATTTATCAAGTGTGTTTGTAGTAGAGAGCTCAATACAATCAATGTAACAAAACTGAAACAACTTATAGAAATTTTCCCACGCTGATAAAAATCCTTTGCCAACAAAACAATTTTAGTTTAAAGCGTAAAATCGTTTAACACAGTCATAAAACGGTACGCCTAAACATTTTGTAGAACATTGCAAAATAGCTACAGAGACCGAAACACGCAACTCCATGAGATTAAAACATCACTACTTATGATCATCCTTGATAACCTACCACAATAGCTTTTAGTTTACACGTTAGGGAAAGTTGCAAACATGTTAACGCTACGATGCGCGTGACGTGACGTTCGTGTGTAAACGCTTTACCTTACTACGTGAGCGATTAAATCGGGAATCGAGAACTCGACTAACTGTCAAAGCATAGACAAACAATTCTAAACTTTATACGTTGCCAGCGCGAAATTCTAAATTTGAAATTTCAAATGCGGACTCGTGACTTCGCGCGACGGGAATTTAGTGGCATGGGTAAATTCAAAATTAGAACACTTTGAAAATGAATGTTGGTTTATGGCGCGAAGATTCTTCCCGGGTCGAGGGACAGGTGACAAGCGGATTGCATGCGTGATAACCAAGAGAATGGATAAATTTGTGTCGCTGGTTGATGTCTTTAATTTATTTGCGACGTTCGGTGTCTAATGTGGTAATAAATTAATCACTAGGATTAAGTGTCGCATTGCACATTATTGATCAATTAAACTCTAGTTTACTTTACATACCTTGTTTTTTACTTTAATTAACCGACTTCATCAAAAGGTCGAGGTTCGCAATTCGATTGAATACTTTTTTTTATCGTTGTTCGCGCGTATCTTCGACATTTATGGACCGATTTTGATGATTCTTTTTTTGTTCGATTTTTTTTTCAAATCGGTCAAGTAGTTTTCAAGTAATCCTGAAAATACTAAGATTTTGCACCAACTACCTTGACGACTTTCTTATTTATGAACCGAATTAGATGTTTTTTTTTGTTGGAAAAGGGATACTTTAGTGTAGTCTTTTTAACCGACTTCAAAAAAAGGAGGTTCTCAGTTTCACCCGTATGTATGTAGGTATGTTTCTCCGCGATTATCTCACGTTTGGCTGAGTCGATTTTTCTACCTAAATAATATACCTAATACAGGAGGTACTTACACTAAAAATATAAAAATATATATTTTTTTTAACAAAAAACCGACTTCAAAAAACCTGCCTCTAAAAAGCAAGAAATAATATTCAAATCATTAGATACGCATTATCATCGTTATAATAACGTCTACAGTCGGGTGGGGCTTTTAGAATAAAAAATTCACAGATTTTACAGTCCCCGCAAGAATCGGAGCATTGAAAATGAACACAAAAATTTACGAAAAACCAAAATCAAATCGAATGTAGTCCTACATATTATATTTTAAAGTTACCTAGGTAGTGGTGTCGATTCGGTTGGCAAGGACTTAACTAAATTGACAGGACTAAACTAAATTTAGTTTTACATCTTTTTCTTTCTGTATCGAAAAGACAAGAACAGAATGCTAAAATTAAGTTAAGTCCTGTCAATTTAGTTAAGTCGTGCTAACCGAATCGACACCATTATCTATTTATTTTTACCATTGTGACACTCGGCTCCGCCTCGTGTCACAAAAGCGCCCGCTGACTGCCTCGACGCAGCCGAAATATTATTAACCGATTTTCAAAATTCCAACGAATGCACTTCTCGTCTGCTTCTGCATCTTTTAACACTATTACCATGACGATCGGTCAATAATCATAGAAGCTACATCACTTTTTATGTACGGAAACAGCCGTTTTTCTACAATTCCAAATTTACAGGGACCACCTACAGGTCACAATTATTGACCGATTTTCAAATTATTTCACCATTTGGTAGCTAAACTAATACCCTAGGACCATTTTTTTCATTTTTTCTTAAGTCGGTTTTTTTTCCAAAATATTTACAATTTAGTAAACAAACACCCCCCAAAAAACCCGGAATTTTAGGAATTTTACAAAATTCCAAAAAAAGTTACCAGTAGATTTTCAAAATTCAAACGTTCACAGGTGTCTCGATAAATTCTTCAACTTTTGGTACTATTTCCATCTTGATCTTCTCAAAATCCTCGGAGATATGGCCAAAAATACGTCTCTGGCGATTTGCATCTGATAACCATTTTCAATGGTAAAAAGAAGGTTGTACTTCCCGTACGTACGTACGGTACTTTCGTACCCCACCCGACTTCAATAGACGTTATTATAACGATGATAATGCGTATCTAATGATATGAATATTATTTATTTCTTGCTTCTTAGGGGTAGGTTTTTTGAAGTTGTTTTTTTTGTTTTTTGTTTTTTTTTTCATCAACGCCTGAGCGGTAGCCGGCGTCCAGACAACAAATTAGTAGGTAAGTAAATCTATTGTCTCGTTTTCCGGGCGTTGATGAGTTAAGTAAATATTTAGAGGCAGATATTGCTATTTCAATCAAGATATCAGTTTTTAAAATTATATAAACTTTGTCAAATGCCCGCCTATATTTGCATACCTGTATGTTTCTCTTGAAAAAAGCTTTCTAAGAGAAACAATAAATCTATGAGCATAGAAATTTCGCCAATGTATTGTTCTTATATCATACAATAAAATTTCAGCCATTTCAAGATTGATTTATTACAGTTCACACGAACAATTAATTGTCACTGTTTACATTCGTATCATAATATCATTCGTTTAAGTTGCGCGTAGGCAGAGCACAGTAACCACGCCAACAAATCAAACCCACTTGCACACAGACAGACAAAATTACTGTTGTACAAACACCCGACTACAATCACAGCATCGTCAATCTCCTCTTGGCTGTAAAACCAACAGTCGAGAACGAAATTGCACGAATAATCGGCTAACATTAACCCCCATTACTCGACTCAGCGTATTTCTATTCGAAATACGAATGTTTCTTTTTTTATTTTTGAAATTGCGTTGAACTCTATTGAACCTTCAAGGAGGACTTTTCAAAATGACAAAAATCTGTAGGCTTGATAGATGGCGTTGATAAGTGTCAACTGTAGAAAACGTAGGAAAAAGAAAACACAATTCACATAAAAAACACAGCTAACAACCAACGAAAGCCAAGAAATAAAAAAAATACTTTTTTAAGCACAGGCTGTTTATTTTTCAAAGACAATTTGACACTTAACTTATCAACGCCATCTACTGAGGCAAATAGTTACTATTTTTTGTTTTTAAATGTCACTTTGAAAAGCCCTGCCTTCACTGACAAATGACAAAGGAGTTGATTCTTTTATCAAAAGAGTATCTGCTCGTAGCGCAGAAATATAAAATGTATAGGTAGGCACCCTGAGCGAAAGTGGCGCCGCGGTAAATTTTATTACAATTACAATTATTACATTTATTACAATTATTATTACAATTTATTATTACAATTACAATATTACAATTCCAATACACAATTTTAATAATGTTTTACGAGTAAATTTTAAGGCTCACAGTCTAGTATTTTTAGACGGTATCGTTACATTTCCTCGTAGTCACTGCTATAATATAGAAGTAGATAGCAAAACTGCTAAAAATGGCCGTTTTTGACACATACATTAGCAATATCTACTTCTACGAATGACTACGAGGGCATGTAAGGCATGTGATACCTTGTAAAAATACTAGACAATGAGCCCTAAAAACTCCACGTAAAACATTATTAAAATCTTTTTCTATTAATAAATTATTAAATAAAAACCTGTGAGTGAGAGCGCCACTTTCGGTCATACAACCGCCTTAATATGAGTAGGTAATCGAAATATTCGTATTTATTTATTAACAATTAAAATTATGTATAATTTTCTTTATTTACACGTCGAAAAAATGAAAAAATATTTTTATCACACGATATTAAACATTTTAAACAAAATGCTACGGGGCTACGGGTGCTACGAATGTTTATTCGCAGAATTTTATTTTCCAATGAATCTTATCTTGACAAACCTTTCCAACGTAAAGTCACTGAGTAATCAATGCCGAAGTAATAAAATAGGATTAATCCCTTTGATCCATTAATTTATTGGCCCTAAGCTTGTTATTGAACATTACATTAACTCTATTAGCATTTTATTCCATTCTTTGCAAATGATCCGTCGATCGATTCGAAATTATTTGATCAGATAAAAACTAATATCTGTCAGTATCAATTTAATTTGATTTTAATAGATAGGAATGTTGCTGGGTTTGAAAGATTTATGGTAAATTAATTACACTCGTAGTCGAGAGTTCAAACAAAAAAAATTTTGAAAAATACTAGCGGCCGCCCGCGGTTTCACCGGCGTGGTTCCCGTTCCCGTGGGAATATCGGGATAAAAAGTATCCTATGTTTTAATCTAGGCTATATACTATCTGTGTGCCAAATTTCAACCAAATCCGTTTAGTAGTTTTTGCGTGATTGAGGAACAAACATCCAAACCCACAAACTTTCACATTTATAATATTTGATAATATTTGATAGTATGTGCTGTGATTGTTTCTATTATAATTTTCTCAATAAAAAGTTTGATGGCATGCTTAGACATTTAAAATTGGTTGTGTCTGAATCTAAATAGAATTTTTAAAATAGGTTCAGTTATTTGAAAGCTTTTAAAGAAGATTTTTCACCTCATTTAAACTTAAATTTTCACCAGAACTTCTCAAAATTACTCATAGATTCAGTTTATCAGTAAAACTAGTGCCATTAAATGTCCAATGAGTTTAATTCATACAGCCTTTATACCATTCTCAGTTCACGGCTAAAAGCTCCCATTAGCTTTACTAATTTATGTATGGCGTTGTTAAACTCGGTTTATAACGCGCTAACCGCAGGTAGATCCGCTTAGTAAATTCTTAACTGGACAGTTTGTATCTGTGTTTTGTACTGTATGTATTTCTCGGAGACTGTGGTCGACGGCCTTTATGAACATAACTTTCGTATCAGCATTAAGTGTGCGATATATTGGAAGTTACCTTGACCAAATGACTTGCGGAATGAGTCATAAGTACTTACTAGATATAAATAATACTTATAGAATAGTAGTACCTACTGTTATACTGCAAGCTTTTAAAATGAGATTAGGTACTGACGATTGGGACAAATCATTTCGGACGCTGTCCAAATTGTCACTTTTTAATAGGGAATATGCATAAGTCACCGATTTTGATGAATTTGAGCTTGATCGCTGCGGACACTTATAAAAACATGATGTAACAGGAAAAAAAATAAAAAAAATGTATTATTTTAGTTTTATCACACGATGAAATCAGGGAAAAATAACAATTTTATTTTTTTATTTTCGGATATAATGCACTTTACAGTCAGATAGAATATCGAATAAGAAACAATATTTTGTATGACACATATGTACTTAAACGCAAAATTTAGGGAGATAATTGAAGATTATTGGCTAACTCCATATTAAACGCGCCGAAACACACCTGAAACGTGATGTGTGACGTCACCATTTTGTATGGAGCGTTTTCGGCGGGTGCTGCTCCGCGCTAACTTCAAGTAACTATATCACGAGAAAAAAACACAAGAGAAAAGTTTTAATATTACAGTTAATTTTCTCACGCATTATACTTTAGATAAGATTTAAAAAAAATTGATGCATATTCCCTATTGTATTATTTTTATTGACTAATCGGACACCAAAAGGCTTTTTACAGTCAGACGTTATACGTCAATCGTCAGTTAAAAAGTGTCAATAAAGTATCTGAAATTATTTTGTCCAAATCGTCAGTAACTCTTTAAAATGTATTTCCCTTGCTATATGAAAATTCACTTAACATAAAAATGTACCTACAGAATATCGGTATCGAACTACGAACCGATCTCCTGCCCCTATGGATCAAATGGACAACTTTAAGTAATTCTTTTGCACTCTTAAAATAAGTAAGTTCTTACTAGCTAGTTAGAGTCTAGACTAGACGATGAAATCACATGTTGCAAGGTTATATCAATCACATTACTTGATGTATTGTATGAAATTGACAAGCTTACGATGTAAATAGTTTTATATTTATAGTTCAGTCAATAAGTGATCCAAAAGGGGGTGTAGAGTACATGAGAGGGGACCTAAGCGATTTCTTCTGAAACTTGTTCAGGGTGCTTAGAAAGTAAACATACTAAAAGTCCTGACGTCTCGGAGGTCTGCCGGAGGGGGGAGGGGGGGGGGGGGGAGAAGGTACCACTTTTGGGTTTTTCGCAAATATCTCAAAAACGGTGCGTCATAGTAAAAAGAAATCTTCTACTAAATTAAAGCTCATAAAATTGTCTACAACTTTGATCCTAATCACGTTTGACGAATTCCCAACCGTTTCCGAGCCACACGCTCCGGAAAAGTGAACATTGCAAAAAAATCTCTTATATAAAAGTGAAGGGGTGACTGACAGACTATTGCCCAGCCCAAACCACTAAACCTAGAGACTTGAAATTTTGCACATAGATACTTTATACAATGCAAACACCCACTAAGAAGGGATTTTAGGAAATTCCACCCCTAAAGGGTTGAAATGGGGTTTGTATGGAAAGCCTAAACCATTGAACCTAGAGACTTGAAATTTTGCACATAGATACATTGTGTATTATGGCGGGCGCGGCGGGCAGACGACGACGATGGCGCTTAAAGGATCGTCCACACTAAACCACACACGTCACAAATAATAATATCACTCGATAACTCTCAGTAAGTGGACTGTAAACACTCAAAAGTCTTCATAGGATTATCGCCGGCTGGACGAGGAAGGCGGTTGAACACTCGGTCGGAAAAAACACTATTTACTGTTTTCTTCTTTTATTTCTTCATTTTTCTTCCTTTTACAATGATATCTCCATTATCGGAAAACTGTGCGCTTACTTCGACCTCTCCGCTTTATGTATCGATCGAAAATTAGTCCTAGAAAATTCGGAACCAATCAGATTTATTGGAATTTTCATGAAAATCAATCTAGAACTTTCTAGTTTTTCTAGAACTCGGACCTCTCTGTCTTACAGTATGTCTGTCCTGTTCACGCGCAACTGTCTTTATCTAATTCTAAGTAAAACTATCTCTATCTCTTTCTAATGTCGAAATAAGCGCTCGTTTTTACAAATCTTTAATAGAACTAACTTAAAATTTATTTCTTCAGATAGAACTATGAAGATTCAATCGAATACGAACTATTTTATATCAAAACATCAATTATTTTAAAAGATATTTACAAAAAAACCTTCGGGGGCTTTCTATGTGGTATTGCCCCTTTGATATGCCTAATTTCCAAAAATTGGGGCTTTGTCTTTAAGGTATTGCCCTATTGGTATACCCTATTTTACAAAGAAAAAATCTTAATTCCCTATGTTAAAACTGAAAATTACTTACAAATAAGAACGTCAAGAACTAATACAAAGGCTAACTAACAAATTCTTACATCTAAAGCTAAGTAGATTCACTAAGTTAAAGTCCTTAATTAATTATTCATAAGTCTTACTTCACTAATTGCGATTTTTAACACTTATCACTTTCAGTATTTATCACTATTACGTGTCACTAATACTCATAATTCACTTGCGTCGCTAACAATCTCCCCCCGCAGTGCGAAGCACTTCATCCATTTGGGGGCGACGCCGCTGCCGGGACCAGAACGATGACTCGTCGCGTCGGTCGTCGAAGTATACCTCCGGGAGTTCGCACGTCCAATATCCTCACTCTTCCATCGGGTCCTGGGTATACTTGTTGCACTTCACCGCGAGGCCACGTGTTTCTGGGTAACGTGGCGTCCATGATGACTACGATGTCTCCGACACGTGGGTCTTCAGTTTCCCGTCCGGTTATCTTTCGTGGCATCAGCGTAGGTAGGTACTCCGCCACCCATCGCTTCCAAAAATGATCTGCCAGTCGCTGTGCCGTCCGCCAGGTAGCCTTCCCAACGAGCTCGCTATCTTCGAATTCCCCTGGAGATAGTGCCCCACATGACCTTCCCAATAAGAAGTGGTTAGGCGTGAGGCTTTCTTCATCTTCTGGATCTGCGCTGACGTGGGTGAGTGGGCGGGAGTTGACGACGTGCTCCACCTCAGTGAGCAGCGTGTGGAGTACCTCTTCTGGTGGGTTCTTGGTGTACAGGACGGCCATCAACGCGGTTTTCACGGACTTCACTAACCTTTCCCAGGCGCCTCCCATGTTTGGACATCCTGGTGGTATAAATTTCCAAGTAATACCTTCTTGGTTGGCCGCTTCCTGTAGCTCTCGATTTGCACCTACGAAGTTCGTCCCGTTGTCACTAAAAATCGTTCTTGGAGTTCCTCTGCGAGCAGCCATTCTTCTTAGTGCCATGATCATGGAGCTGGTACTTAGCGAACTTGCTAATTCAAGGTGCACCGCTCGCGTGGTAAGACATGTAAACAGCACTCCCCAGCGCTTCTCCACTCTTCTCCCTATGGTCACCTGCATTGGTCCAAAATAGTCAACGGCTGAGCTGGTGAAGGGGTACTGATGGTGGTTCAGACGTTCTGATGGTAAGTCTCCAGGTGGGGGTATTTGTGGGTTACTTTTCTTGACTTTGCACCACTGGCACTGGTAAATTTCCTTCCTGACGCTGGAACGTAGGCCCAAGATCCAATACTTCTGCCTTATCTCGTTGACCACCGTCGCGGTGTTGCCATGAAGAAACTTCTCGTGGTAATATCTTATGATAAGGCGACTGATGCCGTGCTTGCCGTCTAGTATCGCCGGATTTACTTCTCTGTCCTTAATTTGGATCTTCTTTGTCCGACTTCTTAGTTTGATTATTCCTTCCTTACTCAGGTACACGTCGAGCTTTCGTAGACGGCTTGAATTTTCCAATTTTTTGTCTTCTTGAAGGCACTTGATTTCTTCCCCGAAGCTATCCTTCTGGCTTTGCTTGATAAGTTCTTCTTCAGCCCTCTTCAGCTGGGACGCTTCGATTGGGATGAGGTTCATCTTCTTTATTTCGGGAAGCTGGTTTACGATCATCTTCTTCTTGGTGACACGCTTCTGAGGCTTCCAGTCTTCATCATTTTTGGTAGTGGCGATGGTTTCTTTCTTCTGGCTCGTACGTTTCTTCAGTTTCTCGATAAATTGGAGTACGCGAGCCGTGCACCGCATCAGGCGCTTCCAGCTGGAGAACCTTTCGTGACGAGGCAAGTAGGGTTCGACGATCTTCACTGCTGCGACGACTTGCACTTTCTTTTCTTCGCCGGTCTCCTGGATGTCCGAGGCTCCAAAAGTTCTGGTTGGCCACGATCCCTCGTCTTCATACAGGAAGCGCGGACCTCGGAACCATCGTGCGGTATGGTCGAACTCGTTCGGCGTCCCTCTGGTAGCGTCGTCTGCTGGATTCTCTTTTGTTGGTACCCAACGCCAGTCTTGCAGTCTTGTCAATTCTTCAATCTCGGCGAGCCTATGTGCGACGAAGGCCTTAAACTTTCGAGGGTCGGACTTGAGCCATTGAAGTATGGTGCTGGAGTCCGTCCAGAATACTTTCTTCTCTATCTTCAGGCTCGTTTCGTGCTCTACGGTGGTCGCTAATCTGCTTGCCAATAACGCCGCTTGTAGTTCCAATCGTGGAATTGATACCGGCTTCGTAGGTGTCACCCGGGCCTTCCCGGCGATGAGGGTGATGTGGACTCTTCCGTCGGGTTCGACCGTCCTCCAGTAAGCTGTCGCGGCGTATGCCTCTTCACTTGCATCACTAAAAATATGAAGCTGACCTTGCTCTTGGCTCGGCGACAGACACCTCGGAATCTTCAGTTCTTTTAAGATGGCCACCTCTTGAAGATACTTAGTCCAGGTCGTCATCTGTTCATCGTTGATCTCTTCATCCCACTCGACCCTAGTCCGCCATATCTCTTGTATGAGCTTCTTTCCTTGTATCAAGACTGGTGTGGCGAATCCCATAGGGTCGAAAGTTGACATGACGGCGCTGGTGACTTCCCTTTTCGTTGGCTTTCTTCTTGCTTCCAGCACTTCCGATGGGGTGTTGCGAAGGCCGACGTTGAAAGCTAGCTTGTCTTCATTTATCAGCCATCTCAGCCCGAGGGTCTTCTCTTCTTCTGCCAGTTCTACGACCTTATCTTCCAGCAATTCTTGAATTCCCTCGAGTGCTTCTGGTTCGTTGCTGCCCCATCCCCTTAGGTTGAAACCGGCTTTAGCGTGTATTTCCTTGACTTCTTTAGCCAGTTTCCGTGCTTCTTCAATTGACCCGAAACTCTGCAGATAATCATCCATGTAGTGGTTCCTTTCGATGGCCTTGACTGCTGCAGGGTACTCTTCTTTAAAGTCTTCGGCGTTCTTATTCATTACGTAGATCGCCGTGGCCGGTGATGACGTGGCTCCGAAGACCACCGATGCCATGCGGTATTCCTCAGGTTTACCTTGTCTCTTGTCCCCTCGCCACAGGAACCTCAGGCTGTCTCTGTCTTCTTCTCTCATCTTTATGCGAAGGAACATTTCTTTGATATCGGCGACGACAGCCACTGGTCTTTCCCTGAATCTTACTAAAACGCCGAAGAGTGACTGTAGCAGGTCCGGTCCCGGTAAAAGCGCGTCGTTCAGACTCTTACCATTGAACTTGGCGGCGGCGTCAAGGACTATTCTTGGCTTCTTCTTGACTGGATGGATGACGGCGAAGTGTGGCAGGTAAAACGTTCTTCCTTCAGTCGAGCTTGATGGTGCTTTCTCTGCATACCCGTTGACAATCAATTGGTTCATCTGTTCTTCATAAGCCTTCTTCAGATCTTCGTCTTTGTCCAGCTTCTTTTCGGTGTTGACGAGTCTTCTATAGGCTTGATTGTAGTTGTTGGGTAGCGTTTCTTCTTCACTCTTCCATAGCAACCCTGACTCGAACCTGCCGTCTTGCGTCCTCTTCGTCGTCTTCTCCAAGACATCGAGCGCCCTCTTGTCTGCGTCGTTGCTTGGACGTCGCGGCTGTACTCCCAGCGATTCTATTTCGAAGTGTCTTCTTACTAGAGCTTCTGTTTCATCTTCGCTGGAGCTTACGTGGTTTACAAACTTCACCGGAACCGTGTCTCTTCCGTCGCACCCATGCAGTACCCACCCCAGGCTGGTGAGTGACGCGACTGGTTCGGAGGCCTTACCCTTCCTTATTCTTCTCGTAATGATCAGCCCCCAGTTATCTTGCCCTATGAGCAGTCGCGGTTCTTTTTTCGCATAGATGAGTTGGTTTCCGATTTTCTTTAGATGTGAACATTTCTCCACTAATGCGTCGCTTACTTCTTGTTTGGAGAGCTTCAGTCCATCGATGGTCCTTACTTCTATCTTCTTCTTATCTCGTCGATGGATTCCTTTGATGTGGAGGGAGACCCTTTGGGAGTTTTCTTTCTTCATCTTCCTTCCTCCGACCACTTCTATCGACAAAGCTTCCGTCTTCCCTTTGGCACCTATCTTCTCAGCGACGGCGGAGTCCAGTAGCGTGACCGTTGATCCTTCATCCAGCAGGGCTAAGACCTTAATAGAGCCCCCCGGACCATAGAGCACCACCGGAGCCATCTTCAAATATGCCTTCCCGTCGCTGGTGTTGTTACTTGTATGCACGGAGGTGACGACTTCTTCGACTGGATCCTCTTCTTTCTGGACAGCGTTGCATCTTGGCTTGTCATCTTGCTTCACAGGAGGAGCGTCGGAGTGCAGAATTGTATGATGCCACCTGGAACACTTCTTGCATACTGGTGCTCTGCAGTTCTGTCGGGCGTGTCTGAAGCGAAGGCACTTGAAACATATCTTCCTCTTCTTTGCTATCTCCCACCTTTCATTCACGTCGGCTTCCTTAAGCTTGCGGCACTCGATGAGCCAATGTTGCCCGTTGCACTCAGGGCATTCTACTTTGGTGTGAGTGTCTTCTTTATCTTGCACGGCGTGGACGGGTCTCCTCGTATTATTCTTCCATGGCGCCTCCTGGGGAGCGTATTGCGGACGGGTCCTCTTCGTCTCCCAAGACACTTCAGGGGGAGCGAAGTCACCACACATGTCCGCTTCCAATTCCAGAAACTCGCTGATAGTGATGAGCTCCGGCTGTTCCTCTTCACGCTTGGTTCGGTGGAAGATGTACCACCTGTATTTCATCGAAGCAGGCATCTTCTCAATCAGCACCTTCAAAGTTTCTGGCGAACTTAAGTAGCTTGTCTTTCCCAGTGCTTTGATCGTAGCCACGGAGTTCCTTACTTGACTGGCGAAGGCGCACACTTCAGTAGGGCTTTCGGCGACGCGCGGCAGGCTCTTCAGCTTCTCCAGTTCAGATAACGCCAGCGCGCCCGGTCTCCCGAACCTTGCCTCCAGCCCTTTCATGACTTCAGCTGGATCTTCCGCGGTGAACAGCAGGCTCTTGACTGCGTCTCTTGCTCTTCCCTGCAGTGTTCTTCGTAGACGAGCCAAATTCTGGGTCGGTGTGAAGGCGTGGGCGGTATCGTTGTATGACCGCCTGAAGGCCAACCACTCCTCGCTTGCACCGTTGAAGAAAGGAAGCTCAATTATTTGCTTTGACAATGTATTTTCCGACGCCTTCTGCGAGAGACTCGTGATAGCTTGAGCCAAAACTTCAATATCCGACTTCTTCTTTTCTTGACTCTGTTGCGGCGGTGCTAGTGGCGGCTGCGGATTTGACCGGTTGAACCAATCTTCAATGTTCTGCTCCCGGTATACCTCCTCTTCTTCTTCTTCCATCTCGGAGTCCGCTTGAATCATCTCCAGTTCCGCCTGGGCAATCTTCGACCTGGCAACGGCTATTTCCAACTCTCGCTTGGCAATCTGCATCTTGGCTTCGGCCTCGGCACGCCTCCTCGACGACCTTACTGAACGCGCGTCTGACCTCTTCACAGCTTCCTTTGGTTCTTGCTGTATTCGCTTCTTGTCAACTGGAGCGGGAGACCTGAAATAAGCATCTTTTTCAAGTCGTGCTTGCCGTTTCCTTTCGATTTCCGCGATGCAAGCCATCACTTCTTCATGCATTTGATCCGTAGTAGGAAGAATAGTGGGGTCCCTTCGTTGAATAGTTTCACTGGCGGCGGTGCGCGTATCCTTTCTTCCCGTCGGCGTGGTGGTGACGTCTCCCGGTACACGAGCGGGCGACGTACCTCCTTGGGCTCGAGCGGCTGGTCTAGCGATGTCTCCTTCAAGGCGTGAAGGTGACTCGACTCCAGTAGGGGGGCGCTGCGGTGACATCCTCCTGGTGTGCGCTGACCTCGTTGTTACTGTAGACACAGTGGCAGTTTCCGTTGGTGTGTACAATCTCCAATCTGAGGCAGATGGTTCCGTAGTTTTCTCCGTAGCCTTACTTTTCGCTGTTTCCGACCTGGTATTTGGCATCTTCTTCGATTCTCACGATCCGGCTCGAAGGACCAGCAATTGTGGCGGGCGCGGCGGGCAGACGACGACGATGGCGCTTAAAGGATCGTCCACACTAAACCACACACGTCACAAATAATAATATCACTCGATAACTCTCAGTAAGTGGACTGTAAACACTCAAAAGTCTTCATAGGATTATCGCCGGCTGGACGAGGAAGGCGGTTGAACACTCGGTCGGAAAAAACACTATTTACTGTTTTCTTCTTTTATTTCTTCATTTTTCTTCCTTTTACAATGATATCTCCATTATCGGAAAACTGTGCGCTTACTTCGACCTCTCTGCTTTATATATCGATCGAAAATTAGTCCTAGAAAATTCGGAACCAATCAGATTTATTGGAATTTTCATGAAAATCAATCTAGAACTTTCTAGTTTTTCTAGAACTCGGACCTCTCTGTCTTACAGTATGTCTGTCCTGTTCACGCGCAACTGTCTTTATCTAATTCTAAGTAAAACTATCTCTATCTCTTTCTAATGTCGAAATAAGCGCTCGTTTTTACAAATCTTTGATAGAACTAACTTAAAATTTATTTCTTCAGATAGAACTATGAAGATTCAATCGAATACGAACTATTTTATATCAAAACATCAATTATTTTAAAAGATATTTACAAAAAAACCTTCGGGGGCTTTCTATGTGGTATTGCCCCTTTGATATGCCTAATTTCCAAAAATTGGGGCTTTGTCTTTAAGGTATTGCCCTATTGGTATACCCTATTTTACAAAGAAAAAATCTTAATTCCCTATGTTAAAACTGAAAATTACTTACAAATAAGAACGTAAAGAACTAATACAAAGGCTAACTAACAAATTCTTACATCTAAAGCGTAGATTCACTAAGTTAAAGTCCTTAATTAATTATTCATAAGTCTTACTTCACTAATTGCGATTTTTAACACTTATCACTTTCAGTATTTATCACTATTACGTGTCACTAATACTCATAATTCACTTGCGTCGCTAACATGTATAGTAGACACCCATCAAGAAAGGATTTTTGGAAATTCCACCTCTAAAGGGGTAAAATGGGGGTACAAAGTTTGTTTGGAAGAGAAAAATTAAATAGACATTTCAACTTGAAACTTCGTATGAGTACTTCTAAAAACAAATAAGCAAACACGTGTTTCGTGGTTTACCGAAACTCAACCCTTTAGGGGGTAAATGGGGTAAAAAAAGCCCAACATCGATATGGGTGTCGTTATCGAGGTTTTATGGGATGTTGATTGCGAAAATGGCCTTTCTTAATGGGTGTCTACTATACACAATGTATCTATGTGCAAAATTTCAAGTCTCTAGGTTCAATGGTTTAGGCTTTCCATACAAACCCCATTTCAACCCTTTAGGGGTGGAATTTCCTAAAATCCCTTCTTAGTGGGTGTTTGCATTGTATAAAGTATCTATTTGCAAAATTTCAAGTCTCTAGGTTCAGTGGTTTGGGCTGGGCAATAGTCTGTCAGTCACCTCTTCACTTTTATATAAGAGATTTTTTTTGCAATGTTCACTTTTCCGGAGCGTGTGGCTCGGAAACGGTTGGGAATTCGGCAAACGTGACCAGGATCAAAGTTGTAGACAATTTTATGAGCTTTAATTTAGTAGAAGAACTTTTTTTCCTATGACGCACCGTTTTTGAGATATTTGCGAAAAACCCAAAATTAGTACCTTCTCCCCCCCCCCCCCCCTCCCCCCTCCGGCAGACCTCCGAGACGTCAGGACTTTTAGTATGTTTACTTCCTAAGCACCCTGAACAAGTTTCAGAAGAAATCGAACTCCTTTATAGAACTCCTTTATTGATTGGACTATTACTTATAGGTTTTTTTTCTTTTAGTTAGCTTTAGCTTTTAACCGAATAGAAAAATTGCCTTTTGATAATAAGATGTGATTTAGTAGCTTAATGTACTGCACATCTACCTACATACTCAAAATTTGCTTCAGAAAAAATCGTATTTTATACTTAAGTTTAGAAAGAAAAATACATTTATTTTGAAACTTCACAACTGTACTCAGCTCAGTATAAGTTAGCACTGATATAGGTACTTTGTCACAAACAAAGTTTTTTTTTTAAATTGTGTATTAGGCAGTGCTATTTATCTGCCAAGCACAGTAAAAACATCAGTAGCGGGAAACAAAATATCATAGTTAATTATTTGATAATAACTAAAAAAAACTATAAAACCGTCTAAGCAAACTATTTTGCATAACAAGTTGAGTAAGCCATTACCTTTTACAGTGTGAGAACAAAACGATAATCGATAAGTAGCATCGATAAATCTTCAAGTCGATAAAAATTACATAACCAAACATCGATAATTAAAATCACACCTTAAGCTTATCGAGTTACCAATCAGCAAACAAACTTACCATTTATGACAGACGGACAACCGAGCGACTTCCATATATGGAAGAGACGCACGCGCCGCTGGCGGTCCATTCTCGGCTCTTGTAAATTGCTATCAAAACACGATTGTCAAACTTCTTTTAACATCAACCCAGACCATTTTGAACTGTAACTTCTTCACCTTAAGTTCCAATCGAACCAAAAAAGTTTATTGACATAATTATTTGTTTTTTCCTCCGATAATCTGTATACTAACAGCTTCCAATTATTAAGCTAATGATGGATTGTTCAATACGTAGTATTGTTATTTTTTATCAAATCTAATTGGTGGCAAAAAGTTTAAGACAAGTGCAATCAATGTCATAGAGATAATGGTTTGGAATAACAACTAGGATGTTCCTTGTCTACGTCCTTCTAAGGCGGAATTTAAGGTCATGCATAGGTAGTTTTGAATTGTGTTTAAGTACTTCGTTACTGTCTTATTTTGACGAATGATAATATTGAATTATTTTAAACCATTGAATCTCAATTGGTAGGTGGGAAAAAGCACTTACAATAAGTCAGTTAAAATTTTTGTCGCCCAGTCTTGCTTGAAATTTGAAAGGCTAAAAACAAAACCGTTTCAACTCAAAGTTTCATAAATTATATTCATTTACTTAAATACTGAAGATCGATTGACTAAAATTAATTTTCAAATTTAAAGCTAATAATAAAATTTAAACTAAACAGGTAGTTCCATGATAACAGACCATTGTTTCTACTTTTTTATCGATTGATTGTGAAATCTATACCACTGTGTCTATCTGTCTGTGAAAAATTTCACCATATATCTGGATATGGTGAAATTTTTCATATTGATCCCGACCTAATCAATCATCAAGTCATTTAAGTTCTTACAGTAAACTCCACACTTTGTCCTCAGTAACCCAATCGGAGCAGGAGAGGTCCTGCATCGCACTCCTGAGGCTGCAGACCAGATGTGGCCAGTTCCTATGGGTTCATGCAGTGCTGCAGCTAAAAGATAACCTGGAGAACTCGCAGAGGCCGGTCATCGTGTGCACCAACCAGGTTTTAAGGTAGGGTTTTAATTTAGCCATATCGTACAGTTAAAAATAGACAGTGACTGTAAGTTCATTGTTTTAAAAGTTTAGATGTAAAAAACATCAATATTTTTAAAAATGTGAGTTAAAGATTAATAAAAGTTTTAAAGGCAATTTCCTTAAAGCAGTCCTTTAGTACCTAATAAGACAAAGTTTACATAACAATCTCAAACGTTTACTAAACCGTTCAGACAAAAACAAATTTGTTTTCGAACATTTTGTTCATAAAATAACTCCAATAGACCCTGCGGCTATAACTAGTTACTTACCTACAAGGGATTTACGTCACTTCACTTTCTATTTTAATAACGCTATAATAGCAGAAAACTAGTCGATAATCTCGAACCTCCAACAATTGAGACATCAGCCGAGCCCGCCTGGATAATATTTTATCGTCAACTCTACGTTCCTACGTAAGCAATTATGATTACGACTCTAATAATACTCGTAACGTACATCATTTCGAATTAACCCATAATTTGCTTCATTTTACCAGGAATTTTGTACCCGATGCGAACGTTTTTGAGATTCTCGAGAGGTCTAATTCTTGTAACAACTTTTTTATGCTATTCTTAAATAACGTTTTTAATCTTGAACATGGATTTTGCTGTGCTTCCCAAGCCTTCTTCTTTAAATTTATTGGTATTCTAGCAAAAAACTAAACCTACATTTTCGAATTTCTTCCAATAAATATCATCTGTGCCTCCTAACTTCCTAAGGTTTTTCTTTATAATTCTTGCAAAAACTCTAACAAATGTTTTCGACTGTGGTAATTGTGGAATCGGTTGGTAATTTAACAATACGCAGTGTATTTT
This sequence comes from Agriphila tristella, assembly GCA_928269145.1. Classification (NCBI taxonomy): domain Eukaryota; kingdom Metazoa; phylum Arthropoda; class Insecta; order Lepidoptera; family Crambidae; genus Agriphila; species Agriphila tristella. Next base: position 33,878,871 of record OV743435.1, on the reverse strand, counting down.
CCAAGACAAGATGCAGTGGGTAACATAACACAAACTCTATTTTATTGTTTAGGGAAACCTACAGACCAATTTGGCAAAATAAAACTATGGGAACTAACAAACCCTAAATTTGCAGGCCTATAAAATAACTATAAACCTATAAAATAACTTCGCAACCACATTATGCAAACTGAAATCACACAAACTCCGATATCGTTTATACCAACCACACCCGCTTAGCCAAATATCGGCAATCTTAAAGCCGACTCGACTAATTGGCTCTAAGCGATACTATTAAGTCCCGATAATGTTCAACGAATGGAGGACTTTGAAAAATTACTGCCATAACTTAACTCGGTCACTAACTTCCTTAGTGAGATATCAATATTAGATGACGCTTGTTCGACGTGCGAGAGCGTAAACATCGCCCTTACTATGGGTCTATTTTAAAACATCTTTCAATATTTTTTATTATTCTTACAATGAGAAGGATTGAAAATGTTTCTTGCTCTAGGTTTTTCTTTATTATTTGTTTCCGTGTTTTGTTTACGATCGACGAATATTAACTTTAAGCTAACTTACCGATTTTTTTTTCCTTCGCAACTTACTTCAAATTGTCATCTGTAAGTATACGATATGCGTTTTAAGATTAGTAGCTTTATTCTTATTTCTTTGATTCTTTTAACGAATAACATCATTTTCGTTTTAGTAGGCTCATTGGTAATAGACAAACATTAAAAAAGAAAAAACTTTATCCCCTAGGGGTAATTTTGCTATTTCATCCTGGCTCTTGTACCTTACAATGACGTACTTTTAGAGCAAGAGGAGTGAAAAAATATATAACGTGTTCCATTGTAAAGAAAGCCAAACCTAGTAAGTATTAAGTATGATAAAACAAAAAGTCTTTATTCATAATCACGAATAAAGACTCGCTCGACTTAAAACTGTTTCTAATTTTTATTTTTGAAAATGGAACTAAAAGCAGCGATCTCTTCGGTGAAATCATAGACTTATTTATACTCTGTGACTTTAAGTTTGATCGTAGAATGCGTGCATTGTGTTTCTTAGCTGCTACAGTAGAAATTAAAAAAGGCGCGAAATCTTTAGAATTTTTCTCTAATACCAAACTGATTTAATTGTGTGACTGTAAGTAATAGGAAAGAAATAATTTTAATCTTTTGCCGTCAAGCACAAATCATTTATTTAAATACTGTATGAAAAGTTTATGAAGTGGAGGATAGAAAAACGAGTGGATTCGTTTACGGAAGTATAAACTAGGTATTCAATATTGTATTTTATTTTCTCGCAATCGTAGTGAAAAGTAGAGTGTAACACACGACGCTAAAACCCATTGTAACTCGGTTTCTATTCCCTCGCTAAAGCTCGGGAATAAAACTACCTCGTATGGAATGGGTCATTTTAGCGTCTTGTGTAACAATCTACTATTTAATTCTTCTACTTATACAAATTCAAACTATTTATTCAGTCTAGGCTTAGGCTGTAGTCCTACGCGGGAGACCTTGTCACGAGAAGAACCGGCAAGAAACTCGTCAAGGATTCTTTTTTTCGCGCAGGAGATAGGTATATTTCTTGGCTGATTTTCATAAATTAACTGTAAAAAATGATTTTGCTTTCAGGAGAGAACTTTTTGTTAAACAGCCATTCTTATATCCAACTCGCACCTTACTGACACGGTACCTTAGTAATCCCCAACGAATAAATATTGTGAGGGGGTGATTTATGGTGGCTAAGCGGAGTCCGGCCAATCGGCCGCTATCGGCCGGTCCGCCTGCACCATTGTACGGCCAACGGTGTTTAACAAGCCAGCCTTGATCGATGGCAACCAACTCCCAACAATATTTTATAGGCGAAAACCTGGCTAATTTCACAACTGCCAGGCTGTTTCTGCGGTATCGCCGCTGCCATCGTGTTAACGTTCGGGGAATATCAATTTATTATGGCAAGGAAAAATTTTAGACTTAAAAGGTTCGCTTCCTCTTCGTCAATTTTAAATCCTCTTAAGTTGTCTCGAGATTTAGTTCTAGAGGGATACATGGATATAGTTGGTTTACGGGTTAATTTTGCAAGTTCCCAACAATCTACGAATTCAGCAATACTGGTTTTAACTAAATTAACCAATAACGACTCAATAGCGACCCATACTAAACCAGTAGTCTCAACGTTCATCTAACAATGAGCAGAAAATAACTCCATAATAGGGAATATGCATAAGTCACCGATTTTGATGAATTTGAGCTTGATCGCTGCGGACACTTATAAAAACATGATTTAACAGGAAAAAAAAAAAAAATGTATTATTTTAGTTTTATCACACGATGAAATCAGGGAAAAATAACAATTTTATTTTTTTATTTTCGGATAAAATGCACTTTACAGTCAGATAGAATATCGAATAAGAAACAATATTTTGTATGACACATATGTACTTAAACGCAAAATTTAGGGAGATAATTGAAGATTATTGGCTAACTCCATATTAAACGCGCCGAAACACATCTGAAACGTGATGTGTGACGTCACCATTTTGTATGGAGCGTTTTCGGCGGGTGCTGCTCCGCGCTAACTTCAAGTAACTATATCACGAGAAAAAAACGCAAGAGAAAAGTTTTAATATTACAGTTAATTTTCTCACGCATTATACTTTAGATTAAGATTTAAAAAAAAATTGATGCATATTCCCTATTATTTGCCACAACTTAAATCGCGTGACCACTATCAATTCTGAACACTTTCAGTGACTCCAGGTGCTAACAATGTTATTATACTAACAATATCACAACGAGCTTGCATCAGGCGACGCCAGACAATTCATAATAATCCGCGGTAGGCTACAAGATTAGATCTAAATTAATTTGAATGCGCGAGTGGGTGACAGCGAACTGACCCAGGTAACGGGCAAAGGGCGGTAGGCCCTAAGGCACTTGGACATTTCGGTTTGGTGCAAATTATAAGCGACGTGCAGTCCACTCGAGAAATTCTTTAATTGATTTTACATACTTACCTATACTGCGTGATCGAATCAGAAATGAGGAGATCCGTAGGCGAACTAAAGTAACCGACATCGCTCGAAGGATTGCTGAGCTGAAGTGGCAGTGGGCTGGACACATAGCGAGAAGAACCGATGGCCGTTGGGACGGAAAGGTTCTTGAATGGCGACCGCGCACCGGACGACGACGATCCGTGAGTGACAAGGTGGACCGACGATCTGGTGAAGGTCGCGGGAAGCCGCTGGATGCGGGCAGCCCAGGACCGATCGTCGTGGAGATCCTTGGGGGAGGCCTATACCCAGCAGTGGGTGTCGTGCGGCTGATATGATGATTTTGATGACTTACCTACTAACGCTATTGAGGCTCAGGGTGCTTTCAAATTAGAGGCAAAAAGGAGCTCCCCAGTAGAGCGACTGTGGCTGGTTAGTCATGAAGATGCTACTACTTGAGGTAGACCAGAATCTCATGAAACGGAAGTGATTTTTTTTTACTAAAACACTTGGTTGTTGCATACAAACTGTCAAGAAAGTCATAAAATTACTTTCTTTGTCATTAGCGTTATTGTATGACAACAGTTAACTACTTTTGTAATGCAACAACCACGTGTTTCAGTAAAAATAATTTCACTTCCGTTTCAAGAGATTCTGGTCTACCTCTAGTGTTCCTAAATATCTACCCTTACTAGAGAATTCTTCTACTATAGACTTACGAAAAAAATAGCTTCAAATATGATAATTTTTGGATCATTCGATCTCCTCCCTCATTGCTTAAGTAATTTGTTATGTGATTGAAATTGAAATGTTTTGACAATGCGTAAATAGAGCGGTGGTTACAGGCATACCTAAACTGACATAAATTACTTAAACAAATCATTATTTTACTAAATAGACCAAATCTTTAGATTTTGGCTACAACGCGACGCAAGCTTGCACCAAGCTTGTTAAGCTCGGCTGCATTGTTCGCGGTATTGCGTAATTTGTCACGTCTGATGCGCTTGCGCAACGCTCGTGTCGCCTCGCGCTTTGCTCACAATCACAAACGCTCTATACTTTAATGAAGGGAATTCTAGAGGCGAATTTGGGACATTTATCTTGTTCTAGAAAAAAAGGATTCTAACTAAAATTTATAAGGGACTCGCTTAGACTCTTTCTTACCCTTATACAACGTCTAACAGAATTAATGGCTAAACCAGAATAGATAGATCGGGACCATCAAACTGAACAACTCTTACTAAGGAACCAACTCTGAAATCACGAAAAAAAATCAGCAAACAAAAAAAATATGACGAAAATATGAAAATGTATGAAACAGCTGATTTTTTCGCGATTTAAGAGTTGTTCCGATAGTAAAAGTTGTTCAGTTTGATGGTCCCGTCTACCATAATTCTGGTTTAGCCATTAATTGTTACTCGTTCTATCTTATACAATGAATCAACTTCACTTAATAGCACAGGAATATTGATGAGATAAATTACTTAATCAGATAATGACATGGCCTATCAGATACATCAGATTTACGTTACATCTAAAAGACCATGTTCAAAACAATTGCAATAGGGAATATGCATAAGTCACCGATTTTCATAAAATTGAGCTTGATCGCTGCGGGCACTTGTAAATACATGATGGAACAGAAAGAAAAATAAAAAAAATGAATTATTTTAGTTTCATCACACGATGACATCAGGGGAAAATAACGAAACTTTAATTTCATTTTCGGATATAATACACTTAACAGTCTGATAGAATATCCAATAAGAAATAATATTTTGTATGACACATATGTACTAGAACGCAAATTTAAGGAGATAATTGAAGATTCTTGGCTAACTCCATATTAAACGCGCCTGAAACACCCTGAAACGTGATAAGTGACGTCACATATTTTTATAGAGCGTTTTCGGCGGGAGCTGATGCGTGCTAACTTCAAGTAACTATATTACGAAAAAAAAAACGCAAGAGAAAAGTTTCAATATTACAGTTGATTTTCTCACGCATTATACTATTGATTGAGATTAAAAAAAAATTTAATGCATATTCCCTATTCAAAAAAATATTATAACCCAGGATTTGATTTCATAGCTCAATCTCTCTTAATCTAAATCTCTGATCTTGGAATTCACATCCTATCTGTAGATCTAGTGTTTGGTGTCTCACAATCTCTCCTGCAGTGTTACAATGCGTCAGCTTTCAGCAAGAAGGAATTATAACTAATTTCATTGGAATCAGCCCTCCCACCGAGCGTCGTTCGAACTGTGCAATACATTTGTCCTCCTTATCTAAACGGACAAATTGAATTATTTAAGCGCAAACAACAACATAAACAAATGTAGAAATTAATATGCGGATGCAGTTACTGTTCACTTGGATATTGGTAAGTAAGGAAGGCTGGCATTCGTTAGTGCGGACAGTTTAAATACTTAAGTATTTTGAAATAGTACCTACCAAGAACTTTATTAGAAATTGAGAATTTTTTTGGGTTAATTTTAGTTTTACCTAGCTACCATCACCACATTATATGAAAGCTTTTACTCTGCTAGACTGTAGTGATAAACCGATCTGATCGATCTGATTCTCAAAGTTGTAGCCATGCTGTAGCACAATATTTTTTAAACTAACCGTCTCATAATAGGGAATATGCATCAATTTTTTTTTTAATCTTAATCAAAAGTATAATGCATGAGAAAGTTAACTGTAATATTAAAACTTTTCTCTTGCGTTTTTTTCTCGTGATATAGTTACTTGAAGTTAGCGCGCAGCAGCACCCGCCGAAAACGCTCCATACAAACCGATGACGTCACACATCACGTTTCAGGTGTGTTTCGGCGCGTTTAATATGGAGTTAGCCAATAATCTTCAATTATCTCCCTAAATTTTGCGTTTAAGTACATATGTGTCATACAAAATATTGTTTTTTATTCGATATTCTATCTGACTGTAAAGTGCATTATATCCGAAAACGAAAAAAAAAATTCGTTATTTTCCCCTGATTTCATCGTGTGATAAAACTAGGATTATACATTTTTTTTATTTTTTTTCCTGTTCCATCATGTTTTTATAAGTGTCCGCAGCGATCAAGCTCAAATTCATCAAAATCGGTGACTTATGCATATTCCCTATTATTAATCTCTTTTAATAATTATTTCAGCGTCTCCGAGCGCTTCTAACTACACTTTTTGATAAACGTGATATAACTTCTTGTAAACTTTCATAGTTTGTATTTCGTTACAATTCCATCAAACATTCATACAAATCACACAAAAGCGAACAGTGGACGACAACAAATTGTCAACCCGACATGGCCGCCGCCTACGTCACGTCCGTGTGATTTATACGATCGCTACGCAGACGCACAAATTGGCGACGTATTCCATTAACTTATGCATTACGAGCGACTTGTAAATATTAAAAATGTTTGGTTTATTGTACCGCTGACGGACCAGACTTATGTGACTTTGTGTTGGCGTATTGGTATCAGTGATGAATCTGACAGAATTATTATGGTTTAGAAAGGGGTCGACAAAATACTTTTTTTTTGGTTCACAAACTCCTAACACGGCTGACACCCTTTCTTTTCGTCAAGAGTCAATAAATGACCTAGAGATATTTTTGGAAGTGAAAATTTTTTTATGTCTATGGTCTACTCTTTACCGAGTCGCATTTCCTTCCGTTCGGCCGTTCCCTTTCAATTCGTCTTGCGTCTCATTTTATTCCAATGTTCAACTTTTTTGAGAAGATAGAGCATGTACTGTTGCATCCCTGAGTCATGCCTCTGATGAAAAAGCCGAGGAAAAGGAAAGAGACTGGGTGAAGACAGAGCCATTTGATCTTCTTCTTCGTTTTTTTTTTGTTGTGGCGAGCGGTTCTCATGTGGGTTTCGGCAGCGTCACGTGTTTTGCTTAGTTATTTTATTTCTATACTTATACTTAAGACTCTGCGACATATTAATATGATGATGATAAAACTGTGAAGTTGAAAGATAATATAAAAGTAATATGATAACATAAGTTGAAATATAATATACCTAGTTTACACGGTTAATTTTTAAATAGGATCTAAAAATAAAATTAGTGTATCTCTTCTCCATTCTAATCGAGTATGTACAGTTAAAAGTTTCAATACATGTCCTAAAATTTTACTGATCTCTAGATTTAGAGCTCATTCATAGAATTACACGCGCGTAATCAAAAGAGACTAGGTATCTGTAAATAATGAAATGAATGAATCTACGCACGTGTCTTGCTATTTTTGTGAGTTTGTCGATTAATCAAGATTTTTTCTGATATTTTCAAACTATTATTTTTTTACTTTTGACTGCACGTTCTTCGTGTTCACAAAACGTGGACTGATATCCCCATTTAATTTTTAGATATACTTAAAAATTACCGGTGTATAGTATTTATTGATAAAAGAGTACTTATCGTGCTAAAAACAATAAGTTCCTACGAGTTTATCATAAACCTTAATGCAGAAGGTGTGTAGGTCTGGGGTGCTTTGATGCCGCCGGTATCTGCCCTACCCGGTGTGAATGCTAAGCGATTTGTCGCCCGGCATATATCTAAACTTTGGAGTACAATCGCGTGCATTTCAGCCGTTATTTATACTGAAAAATGAACTTTGACTTAGCTTACCATTGTTGGGAATGTCACGCATTTTTCCAATCAATTTAAGTACTTACCGAAAGCTACACAAGTTTCAATACATCGTGAAATTTTAATCATTTGATTCCCGCAGTGGGGTGGTTCCATTCACAAGCAACTTTCACTATGGGGCCAACTCTGATATCACGAAAAAAATGAGTGGAACCACCCCACTGCGGGAACCAAATGATTAAAATTTCAGCGTGTAAACGTGTTAATGAATGAACCCAAAATGGGAAAACCGTTTCTTCGGGAAAACTAAACAACTTTTACTACGGGACTAACTCCGAAATAGCGAAAAAAGAATCAGCTGTTTTTTTACAAAAAATAATATTAATAACGAAATGGTCAAAATGTATGAAACAGCTGAATTTTTTGGAGATTTTAGAGTTGGTCCCATAGTAAAGGTTGTTTAGGTAATTTGATGGTCCGAAAAAATGGTTTTCCCATTTTTGTCAATTAATTAACACGTTGTATAATAATTTATTTATAAGTTTGCAAATACGTATAAATTAAGTTAATATCCTTTAATCCTTTAATAACTACACTCTTGTTCCTATACAGGGTTATTTGTAAAACCTCGCAGAAGTAGATTACTGTTGTAGAAGGAATTAAATAAGACTTGAGCAGATAAAATCAGTATTTACTCGTGAGAATTTTGGTAACCAAGTAAACAAAGTACAAGTATAAACAGCTGTCTAAGATGACATAGAATCATAGAATTTAGATTAAACATTGTAACTAACCAGTATCACAACAATTACTAACATCATAAACAACAACATTTGTTCTAAGACTTTTCCAAAAACAGACAAAAAAACTCGATCAGCTGCTCAGACAATTTATATAGAAAGTCGATTTTTTTTGTCTGTTTTCGAAAAAGTCGTGAACAAATGTTGTTTTTAAGATGTTAGTAATCTACTCCTGCGAGGTTGTTGGTGTTTTACAAATAACTGTATCGTTGTACTTATACCTAAGTATCAAAAATTTTAAATCCCTTATTTTTTCTTCAGTTCTTTTCTTTATGTAATATTTCTCACTTTTTCTGTCAGGCTACAAGTAAGTACAATTTAATGTAATACATTAAGCTTTTTGTGATATCACCTTGTCGAATACCTGCGATAGCTGTAGTACTGCATTCTATGACAACCTCAGCTGACACCTGCGACCTTACGACCTCGTAGTTTTGTTTATACGTGATACAAGATAAATGGACACTCGGTTTGTTTATTCGTCTGTCTAATTTTTATTTTATATCATTTATCGCAAATATCAGAGAATAAATTGTAGGAAATTAAGGTAAAAGGTAATTCGCAAATGTTTAAGTGTTACATTTACAGTAAAAGGACATCAGGCAGAGTCCCATAGAAAAAACCAAAGAATGTATAACATTTCTGTATTTTCCAAAATGTAGGCATGTAATTAGTAATTCATAGAAAATATTCAGATTTTTACGAAGATTTATGTTTTAAGAGTTATTTATATTTGAAAGTTTTTTTTTTGGTAACCCCGACACTAAATAGCAACACCACCACGACAACACGTTTCGTTAGCTGCGTTATGCTAGGGCCACACTACCGTGATATGCCAACAATTATGACCATTGATGAACCTTATGCGTATAGGAATAAGGAAAATTATGGCCATAATTATTGCCATATCACGGTAGTGTGCACGTAACATTACTGATACAGATTAGCACTACAATGTAGATACGAATCGGAACAAGATCAAACGGAAAATCTGTGCATATGTCGCACGTAACAAAAAACTTTTGACAGTTGACTGACAGCCGGCAGACATTCTTTTTTTTTAATGCGCAATCACTTGTGCCACAGAACAAATATACTCAGGGGAGACTTGTGAAATCGCTGACAAAGATGTCCGTTTCTTGATATGCTTTTGTTTTTTTCAATAATTAATTACAGCTAAATGAAGGAGTTAAAAAATAATGCTGCTGCTGTTTTATGATTCTAGTAACATAAAGTGTTTATAGACAACAGAATTATGTTTTACACTTTTGGGTCTCATGTGCCTGATGTCCTTTAGGAGCAAACATTTAGTAGGGATCGAAACACAGACCATACAACAACCAAAGGTATGTGGATCGAAAGCATGGATTTCGCAGTTGAATAGCGACTTACTTAGAAACAATGATTGGATAAATTCGCCAAGTCTGGTGATGGCGTTAATGAAAATATTTCTAAACTATCGAATGAAAATAAAAGGTTTTTTTTGGAAACCTTACGGAAAGGTTACACTGCGCACTGTAGGTGTTTTGTGCTCGATTTGAACTCGATTTTATTTCGTGCTGATGACAGGTATAACCTACCTGACTGACTAGGGTTTTCAAGAGTAGTTTTTTAGGGTTCCGTACCCAAAGTATAAAAACGGGACCCTATTACTAAGACTCCACTGTGTCAGTGTCCGTCTGTCTGAGTGTCACCAGGCTGTATCTCATGAACCGTGAAAGCCATTAGCCACCTAGTTGAAATTTTCACAGATGATGTATTTCTGTTGCCGATATTACAACAAATACTAAAAACATATAATAAAGTAAATATAAGGGCTCCCATACAACAAACGTGTCTTTTTGCCATTTTTTGGTACGGAACCCTTCGTGCGCGAGTCCGACTCGTACTTGACCGGTTTTTTTATTTGTAATTCTGACAAACCAAAAATACTTTTCGCATTTAATTATTCAATTTCTCCTTCCGCTAAAACTTGTCTGTCCGCCTGCACGTCCAGAGAGGTCCAACTACGTGACATTTCCCTGCTGCCGCTATCTAAAGGTTGGCTCAAACCGCCGCTAACTGAAAGGTCATTCCTAGTGCAGACTGCAGATACCACGCGTAAACTTGGTTTTAGCTTTATATTCCTTAGCGTCCGTCACGTCGTCTGCGTTTTAGAGAATTCTAATGTCAACGTGAACAGTTATTTTTTTTATCCCTCAGGATTTTTTTTCTGGGTGATAGGTACCATTGTCCTTTTCTGCACAGCACATGCAAATTATGTAGGTAGGTAGGTACACCTTTAAACTTTCACGTTGCATTTTATTTGATTAAAATCACATATATTCTAAACGCGTTTAATCCTTACCTGATGATCGGTTGAGTACTATCCCAGTCAATTGGTAATGCGCTGGAACCTTGTCAAATTAACATACACATCAACGTCATCCGCAACTGAAAATAGACTATTTGACTAATTTTGGAAAACCATTTTAAATTATTCCTTATTACGTAATAAGCGCACTACATTGATATTTCAGGAAAGATCAATGTATTTCATAAAAAAAATCAATGTTAAAGTTTAAAATTTTAAAACCGCGCCAAAAACGCTATGGCGCTGGACACGAGACTTGTTGACGTCACAAGCCTGTAAACATTGTAATATCCTTAGCCATTTGACAGTCATCAATCGCGGATCCTAAGTCTATAGTCGTGTCAAACGCCTGAAGCCATATTTATTTACAGGCAAGTGACGTCATCAGTCAGCTTAGAGTGTTTTCGCCACAGGAAAAAAATCAAAAATTATTGCATTTTTCTAGGTGAAATTAATCAATTAATAGACTTAATTTAGTCCATATAATAGTTGAATATGTTTTTTTACGCCATTATCTGTTAGGATGACCATAATTTGTAGTATATTTTCAATGTTGTCAAATTGTCTATTACAAAAAACAGTCAAATTTTAATAGGTAATATAATATATTAATTATTGAATTCTTATTTTCAATAAGAAAGGGTCGAGATATATAAAAAAATACAATTGCTTTTCGTTTTTGAGGTTAAAATCATGGCCGCCAGGCGCATTACCAATTGACGGGGATATAGTACCTAGTTTGATGATAAATTAAAAGGAAAACCCCTAATAATAAACTACCTATTGATGTTTTTGTAAGCTTACCTACCTACTATAGTAAAAGTTTAATTCAATAACAATGAACTCTCAACGCTAGGTACTTTATTAGAAGTAAGTAGATACCTACTTATCGATAGGTACATTACTGAAGGGGTGTCAAAGATACGGTCCGCGACCAGAATCTATCCTGTGGTGATTTTAGATGGCATTCGATGCCACTACGTATTGTAAGATAATAAAGGTAAGGTAAAAGGTACCTATCTAGATCCTCAAACTCAAGATAACTCCTTTTTATTACCTTTGTATGAAAATTTACTTAAACGAAACAAAGATTTTAATTCTTAGAGTCTGGCCCGCTAACACATGCACCCAATCTATAAATGGCCCTTTAGAAAAATCAGTTTGACACCCCTGTCTTACTGCATTAGTTTGTATATTTATTGCTAATTAATTATCTACATGCATCTGTTTTTTAAAATCAAATTAATTAAAGTAACTACCTAGCGTAATAAAAACTGTAAACTTTACGGTAATTTGAGTATCCCAGCTAATGGGTTAAGCATGTAAGTAGTAGAACGATGTTCGAGTCCACTCCGTACGAACTGCTTCTTCAAGAACTGGTTTTAATTGTTTTAATGTTTCATAGGGAGATCTTTATTGCACTCTTATGCATTCTAAAGACTTTTCAACAGCTCTTAAGGATCCAATAAAGAGACATTAAATGCACTTCATTTGCGCTACCTATATGCACAGTCGGTACAGCAAATTTTTTGTAAATACTGTTTAATTAAACCAAAATTTTTGACATTTTGTTTAGGTATGAATTAGATTGCCACTGACGATACAGCACAGCGTAATCGAAAAATATTTAAAGTGCCTAAGGTACCTACTGCCTTTTAGGTAGAGTGATCGAAGATTGTCTACACTGAATTGAGTACCTACTAAGACGTGCCAATTAACTACTTATAAGTACCTACTTACAAAAAATATTATGGTTGTTCTACGAGGACAGATTGATAAGTTTCCGAAACGACAAATAAAAACTTTCATAATCTATTTAAAAAAATATTTCTCAACGTAGTCGCATTGATTTATTTAGTCCAGCAGCGCTTCTCCAATTAGTAACTATAGCCGTTAGTAACTATTATCTAATGTGTGCCGTTACACCTTACACCAGTTTGAAAAAAATACCCAACCCCTCAAAATAGTGTACCTAAGTACTTATCTAGGGCAAAAATGACTTCATCATTTGATGAAAATCTCTGGCCACCTAACCATTACTTCAGGTTTGGGAACAAGTGGACGCACGGGGCCAGATCAGGGCAGGGGATGGGTGCGGTACAATTTTAGCGACCGCAACGCAACAACCATTGACGTGTGAATAGGCGCGCTCGCGTTGTCATGGTGGAAATTCCATCAGTTTGATTAAATTTAAATTTGGCGTTCTAAGTTCGAAATGATGTCAGAATAAAATGTGATTCTTTTTTTAGTCTTTCATTTCGGAAATCAATCATCCCTTGCGCCCAAGTACCTAGTTGGTATAAAAGAGTTCATCTAATTTTAAAACCGACTGTACCAGAATATGTCCCTTTATTCTCATAAGGACAGATTCTCAAAAAGTCAGATTCTCAAAAGGACAGCAGTACAGGTAAGCAGAAAAAGAGAAAAGGTTTGAATAGCTTTTTTTCTTATTTTTCGTAATTAATACAATACATCACCAAAGTACCAGGATCGCATAAATAAGGAGAAGGTTAACTTCTATATTTTTAATCACTTTTTAATTTATTTTCTCCGTATTAGGTGACGTAGGCAGAAAAAAATTGTACAATGACCTTCCTCTAAATCTATGCTACCCTGGTACTTTGGTAACGTAATTTAATTTTTATTTATCAACTTTGAAAACATTGTTGTATTATTGACAAAACGGTACAAGATTTTATGAAAATAGCGCATTTCTGTATTTACGCATGCGCAAGCTTCCTACTTAAAAAAATTGAATCAGTCTTTTTGAGAATCTATTAATTTGTGTGTGCAGCTGTACCATTTTCGGTTTTTTGACAATCTATCCTTTTGAGAATCTGTCCTTATGAGAATAAAGGAATATGTCGTCGTGATGACACTATATACCTCTATGCGTAGGTGCCTAGTTCTTAAAGCACCTACTACCTAGGTACTTAAACAACATTTTACATTTGGTTTCATTGTCAACAGCGAGCAAGAAGCAGCAGTAATGAAAGCCAACCCCTGGCTCTACCACTACTACGCCGTCCAATCAAAGCTCCACTATGGGTTAGCATACGAAGCGGCCTCCAGAATGTACGGTCCGCCAGCTGCCGAGCTGCCCGTCTACCCACCAGCGATGCAGTACCCCGCCCCACCGGTCTGCATCAACGGCACCCAGCCAGTGATGATGCCCAGCGCTGGTCTTCAACCTCATATACCGCATGTTCCTCCGCACTTAGCACCGATGCAGTATGCGTATGAGAGGACAGATAATGGGCCGGTGGACTATTCTGTGTCGCTACAAGAAAACAGGTACCGTACTTACCCAAGTAGAAATATAAGATCGTCCGATCAATAGTTTCCCATGTGATTGAAGTAGAGTAAACTAGCTAGAAAAAATAAATCAATGATGTATGATGATGCACCAAGTTCTTTTCCAGAATCATACCTAAACAGTATTTTAGGAATACCGCATGTTTAACTGTAGATTCCTATTTCAGGTATCACAGTATCCGAGTGGAGGATACCAGAATCCAACCTAACGCAAAGCGGAAAGCAAAAAGTACAGAAGATAAGCCAAACACACCAGTCCCGAACATGTCCCCTCGATGTACGCCTTCCACTGTCACTTCTGGTGACACCTTAGTAGCTGTTCAAGCCGGTTCTATAACAAGTAGAAGACCAGGGTCTAAAAACTTCAATATTAACGAGACGGAGATGATAGACCAATGGAATCCCAGCCCTACATGGTCTGAGTCAGCGTTACAAAAAGTTCCAGATGTTTGCCACCAAGACCTGAGTCCTTACGTAACAACCACGCCACCTACACCATCCGGGACACCCTCAGCTTACACCCACAACTGCAGTCATACCTTCGTCTTCGACTGGTCACCAGAGCAATATGTTCCTCATACTAACAATAGATGTAACACAGTAACCACAGAAAGTTCCTATCAGCAGACGTGGAATAGGAGTCAAAGGTCTTTTGCAGAGGGCTCAGTAGACGAAAACTGTAATCCTAATAGATTAAGTTTACCAATGAGGGTCAGTAATCCACCGCCAGCGTATAACGCGACAAGAGATGGAGAAATACTTAGAAGGCAAATAGGTGAGTATGTCTATGAGTAGTCTGACTTCTTTCTCTAATTTGCATACTTTTCTTTAAGAGTCTCTAGCAGACACCTATTTTGAGCATCGAGTAGGCAGACATATATCGACGATCTGACGATATATATCATCAGATCAGAGCTAGGACAATCCTTGGCGGAGAAACAAGGCTTCAATGTTACCTTGTTTGTATAAAAATCGACTGGTGTCTTTAATTATATGTTACTGTAAATCGCATGTCAAAATCCATTGTCTTTTGATAGTTAAACGTGATAAATCGCTATATTATATCACATCGCGTTTCGGTGGTCATGGCTGAAAAAAAAATCGACTCACCCGTCGAGTCGATTTTTTCTAATATTTTTCAATTATATTAATCTTAATATAAAAATAGCATTGTAAATGCATAAAATCTAAAAAGTGTTAAAAATTTCATGTTTTAGTTAGAAAAAACCTAACTAAAAACGTGATTTTTTGCATAAGTGTAAAGTGTACTTATGCAAAAAAACATCGAGATAATATGTAGGTACGCACTAGAGCAGACGTCTCCACTAGACCAAAGAAAATATACACTAACGTGAAAAGAAGCGACACTTGCGCATGGGTGCTGTAAAATTGCTCGCGGCTATGTATGAGTGCGCCGGGCGAGCGCGGGGGTGCCGCGACGCCATCGGGGCGAGGAATCTCCTCCGCGGAGGCACGTGCTATCAGGCTTGCCTAGTTCGTTTGCACCGCGCAATAGTACAGGCAAGTACGACAAACTAAAGTGATATGTGTCGAGCCGCATGCGAGGGCTTTAATCATTCATCGTTCAGGCAATGTAATTTGCTTTTCGTATTATAAATACAATACAGGGCATTATTATTGCATTTCTCAAGAAATGTGAGGAAATTAATAGTATATTGTACATTGAGGGGTGAAGTGGTAATAATTGCACTTTCTTCAGAGTAATACATAGTGCTTTATACTACAGAAAAATAAATAAATAAGTACTTAAAATAATATTGAATTAAAATAGCTACAATAATCAATTATGGTGTCTTGCCTTTCACCCCGAACTATATATCTATTACACAGACACTGCACATAATAAAGTTTTTGTACTTTTGTAAGTATAGAAAAATATTAAAATACACTTGACCGTTTTTTGACATTTTATTTATGCCTCTCATCTATTACCTCCATAGTTTTAAGGGGGGTCCAAAAAACTTAATTCTTTGGTTCCGACGCACCGTGTCTGAGATTTATTCGCATTTTTGTAATTTTATTTAGAGATTAGGTTAAAATAAATACTGTTCTTTAAAATGTAGTACCCACACACTATTTAAGTTGTAATTAATAAGAATATAAGTTGATATTAATTGTAATGAAAAAAACTATTTGGGCAAACAAATAATAAACATAGAAAATGGTACCATATTTGGATTTATAAGGCTCTTACCAATCACCTTGTATATATTTAATCGTAATATAGTATAATGTATTAATATTAAAATTAATATAAAATCAATACTTCATCAAACTATCGTTTTATAATTTCCTTGCGTTAATGATGCTAATAGACAACCCTATCACAAGTCGTGACTACTCGTCACGACTTCGACGCGGCCGCCGCCAAACTGGCGCCAAGCTCACACTTACAGGGAGTGCCGCCGCTGTGACTAGACTGTTTGCAACGCGAGTTAGAGCTAACGCACTCCAACTAAATTAGTATGTGGCAGGCGCTAGACACACTCGTAGTACCTACATTTAACTCGATGCAAAAAAACATCGACTTTAGCCATCGAGTTAAATGTACTATTATCACAGAATACATAGAGTCCGTTACGCCAGCAGGAAAGATGCTCCTAGAGGGAAGCGAGTTTGATGAATAATTTGTGCGCAATTCGGTGTAAATGTGCGCCAAATAAAAAATTTGTGGGCCTTATACTTTTGGAATAAAACGGGAAAAACGGATTCTGCTGGGGTAACGGTGCTCCAGCAGGAAGAATCTAAACTAATGATCGGAGAGAAATAAAAGATATATGTGCGGGTAGCTTGATACTAGCAGGAAATGTGCGCCAAATATAAAATTTGTGGGCCTTATAGTTTTGGAGATATTTGATTTCCTGCTGGCGTAACGTTTTGCCAGATCCCAGATCTCGGAAACTACTAAATGTGCGATCTTACAGTAAACACATATAAGTAGCTCCTAATTTGTGCGGTAGAAAACATTTCAAAAATATTCACAGATTTTGAAGTAATCAGACATTTTCTGAAAACAGAAAAAAAATTCTAGCGCCTAAACTACCACCTAAATAGAGAAACCAAAAACGGTGTTCTATTCTTCTTAATATTTCTCATTACCATAAAAATTTTGAAAACCGCACATTTACGCGTTTTTGAATAATACCCACATGAAGGTTAGACTGACCATGTCATGACTTTGACGGTCAGCAGGATAAAAATATCAGAGACTATTTAGATTCTGGCCCAAAGAATAATCTGTGCGGTTACTGAAGTACATGCTCTGAAAATTTCAGCTTCAAATTCTTCGTATTAAAGGAAATATCAATTAAAATCCAAAACAACTGTCAGTATTCCGATTAACCGACCAAATTCGATAGACCACCAAAAAGCGACGCGTTCATACATATTGATGACCTCCTTAACTTTGTTGTTGAACAGGTTTGTACACGTCACGTCTACGTACATTTAAGTAAAAAAGTGATTTGAGTGAGTGCTTTTATTTAAATAACGAATGAAGTTATTTCTGTTTCATTTTATTTTTACTTGAATTAAATAAATTTTTAACATTATTTTAGTAGAAAAATAAAGGATGTTTTGTAAAAAAAGTAAAAAATTTAAGATGGCGGCCAACTTTTTTTTTGTGGGCCGATTTCGATGAAACTCTGTTTTTGGTACTATTTCGACAAGAAAATAGCAACGCAATGTTAAAAATGTAAAAAATTCAAGATGGCCGCCACCTTTTTTGTTTGCGGGCCGATTTCAATGAAACTCGGTTTTTGCTACTGTTTTGTCAAGAAAACAGAAACGCAATGTTAAAAATGTAAAAAATTCAAGATGGCGGCCAACTTTTTTGTTTGTGGGCCGATTCCGATGAAACTCGGTTTCTGATACTATTTTGACAAGAAAACAACAACGCAATGTTAAAAATGTAAAAATTCAAGATGGCAGCCAACTTTTTTGTTTGCGGGCCGATTTCGATGAAAATTTGGTTTTTGGTAGTATTTTGACAAGAAAACAGCAACGCAATGTTGCAAATTTTAAAAATTTAAGATGGCGGCCAACTTTTTAGTTTGCGGGCCGATTTCGATGAAACTCTGTTTTTGGTACTATTTCGACAAGAAAATAGCAACGCAATGTTAAAAAAGTAATAAATTCAAGATGGCGGCCACCTTTTTTGTTTGTGGGTCGATTTCGATGAAATTCGGTTTTCGCTACTGTTTTGACAAGAAAACAGCAACGCAATGTTAAAAATGTAAAAAATTCAAGATGGCCGCCACCTTTTTTGTTTGCGGGCCGATTTCAATGAAACTCGGTTTTTGCTACTGATTTGTCAAGAAAACAGAAACGCAATGTTAAAAATGTAAAAAATTCAAGATGGCAGACAACTTTTTTGTTTGTGGGCCGATTTCGATGAAACTCGGTTTCTGATACTATTTTGACAAGAAAACAACAACGCAATGTTAATAAAAATGTAAAAATTCAAGATGGCGGCCAACTTTTTTGTTTGCGGGCCAATTTCGATGAAAATTTGGTTTTTGGTAGTATTTTGACAAGAAAACAGCAACGCAATGTTGCAAATTTTAAAAATTCAAGATGGCGGCCACCTTTTTAGTTTGCGGGCCGATTTCGATGAAACTCGGTTTTTGGTAGTATTTTGACAAGAAAACAGCAACACAATGTTAAAAAAGTAAAAAATTCAAGATGGCGGCCAACTTTTTAGTTTGCGGGCCGATTTCGAGGAAAATTTGGTTTTTGGTAGTATTTTGACAAAAAAACAGCAACGCAATGTTGCAAATTTTAAAAATTCAAGATGGCGGGCAACTTTTTAGTTTGCGGGCCGATTTCGATGAAACTCGGTTTTTGGTAGTATTTTGACAAGAAAACAGCAACGCAATGTTAGAAAGTAAAAAATTCAAGATGGCGGCCAACTTTTTGTTTGTGGGCCGATTTCGATGAAACTCGGTTTTTGTAGTATTTTGGCAAGAAAACATCAACACAATGTTAAAAACGTAAAAAATTCAAGATGGTTGCCAACTTTTTTGTTTGTGGGCCGATTTCGATGAAATTCGGTTTCTAATACTATTTTCATTATTCATTTATTATCATTATGGCCCGTCCGCTTTATCCATCCACAAGCCAAAAGGAAGGCCTCTTCCCCAGCAGCCAGCGGGGCATTAAAAATGGCTGATATGCACGGTTATTTGTGATGCCGTCTGTATAAAATTTTTACTCATCGGCGGAAAACAATCCTGTCTCAAACTCACTCAGACGAAAGTATTTTTAGTAAGCACGACCATTTATGGCAAACTAGCTTCAGCCCACGACTTCATCCACATTTACATTCGAGAAAATCCCTAGGAAACCTTCAACCAAGATAATAGTATCCTCCTATGTTGTAATCCGGCTTATAAACTATTATTTCATCCAAATCCGTTCAGCCGTTTTGCGTGATTGATTAACAATCATTCAAACAGGCAAACTTTCATATTTATGATAAAGTAGAATAATACGGCCACCTCCGAAGCGCTCGAAATAGGAATTTTTTGCTACATAAAATGGGACTGCTATTTAGCTAAGTCTTAATTTCTCATTTTTTATTTAAGTTATTATTAAGTTTTATACCTCAACTGAAAGCTGAATAAATGGTGATATTTTTAAAATATTATTTGCGCTTAGTTACTGGGATGTTTTTAAAGATATTTGCTGTTGTTTCTAAAAAATCTGACAAAATAAAATTAAATACAAAAAAAGCCGCCATCTTTGATTTTTTATGATTTTTAACATTGCATTGTTATTTTCCTGTCAAAATAGTACCAAAAACCGAATTTCATCGAAATCAGCCCACAAACAAAAAAGATGGCAGCCATCTTTGATTTAATTTTTTTTTAACATTGCGTTGCTGTTTTCTTGTCAAAATACTACTAAAAACCGAGTTTCATCGAAATCAGCCCACAAAAAAAGAAGATGGCCGCCATCTTGGATTTTTATTTCTTTTAACATTGTATTGTTATTTTCTTGTCAAAATAGTACTAGAAACCGAGTTTCGTCGAAATCGGCCCATAAACAAAAAAGATGGCTGCCATCTTGGTTTTTTTTTTTTTAACATTGCGTTGCTGTTTTCTTGTCAAAATACTACTAAAAACCAAGTTTCATCGAAATCAGCCCACAAAAAAAGAAGATGGCCGCCATCTTGGATTTTTTATTTTTTTTACATTGCATTGTTATTTTCTTGTCAAAATAGTACTAGAAACAGAGTTTCGTCGAAATCGGCCCACAAACAAAAAAGATGGCTGCCATCTTGAATTTTTTATTTTTTTATCATTGCTTTGTTATTTTCTTGTCAAAATAGTACCAAAAATCGAGTTTCATCGAAATCGGCCCACAAACAAAGAAGATAGCCGCCATCTTGGATTTTTTGTTTTTTTAACATTGCGTTGCTGTTTTCTCGTCAAAATACTACCAAAAACCGAGTTTCATCGAAATCGGCCCGCAAATTTAAAAACTGGCCGCCATCTTGGATTTTTTATTTTTTTAACATTGCTTTGTTATTTTCTTGTCAAAATAGTACTAGAAACCGAGTTTCGTCGAAATCGGCCCACAAACAAAAAAGATGGCTGCCATCTTGAATTTTTTACATTTTTAACACTGCGTTGCTGTTTTCTTGTCAAAATAGTACCAGAAACCGAGTTTCGTCGAAATCGGCTCACAAACAAAAAAGATGGTCGCCATCTTGGATTTTTATATTTTTTAACATTGCTTTACCTATTATTTTCTTGTCAAAAAAGTACCAGAAACCGAGTTTCGTCGAAATCGGTCCACAAACAAAGAACATGGCCGCCATCTTGGATTTTTTATTTTTTTAACATTGCATTGATATTATCTTGTCAAAATAGTATCAAAATCCGAGTTTCATTGAAATATGCCCACAAACAAAAAGATGGCCGCCATCTTGGAACTTATTTTTTCATTATTATTTCCTAATTGAGTACTAATTTAATATTTATTTTATACTTAGTTAGCCCTAAATTAGTAATGATTTACAAATAAAATTTTAGTCCCTTACACTTTTAGTCGTTGCGTCAACTGTCTAGACGAACGGCGGCTTTTGCGCCAACACAAAGGGCGATCGAAGTCCGACTGTAAGAAAAATACTCTCTCGGCTGTGGTATTGGTATGAATACAGGCTCAAACTAACTATTTAAAAGTTAAAACACTATTTACCCACATTTGCTAATAAGAAATTATGAACGCGACTGTACAAACAATTTTTCTGCATAATACGACACATTAAAGAAGGTCATCAATATGTATGAACGCGTCGCTTTTTGGTGGTCTATCGAATTTGGTCGGTTAATCGGAATACTGACAGTTGTTTTGGATTTTAATTGATATTTCCTTTAATACGAAGAATTTGAAGCTGAAATTTTCAGAGCATGTACTTCAGTAACCGCACAGATTATTCTTTGGGCCAGGATCTAAATAGTCTCTGATATTTTTATCCTGCTGACCGTCAAAGTCATGACATGGTCAGTCTAACCTTCATGTGGGTATTATTCAAAAACGCGTAAATGTGCGATTTTCAAAATTTTTATGGTAATGAGAAATATTAAGAAGAATAGAACACCGTTTTTGGTTTCTCTATTTAGGTGGTAGTTTAGGCGCTAGAATTTTTTTTCTGTTTTCAGAAAATGTCTGATTACTTCAAAATCTGTGAATATTTTTGAAATGTTTTCTACCGCACAAATAGCACAAATTAGGAGCTACTTATATGTGTTTACTGTAAGATCGCACATTTAGTAGTTTCCGAGATCTGGGATCTGGCAAAACGTTACGCCAGCAAGAAATCAAATATCTCCAAAACTATAAGGCCCACAAATTTTATATTTGGCGCACATTTCCTGCTAGTATCAAGCTACCCGCACATATATCTTTTATTTCTCTCCGATCATTAGTTTAGATTCTTCCTGCTGGAGCACCGTTACCCCAGCAGAATCCGTTTTTCCCGTTGTATTCCAAAAGCATAAGGCCCACAAATTTTTTATTTGGCGCACATTTACACTGAATTGCGCACAAATTATTCATCAAACTCGCTTCCCTCTAGGAGCACCTTTCCTGCTGGCGTAACGGACTCGAATACATACTATTATTTCGATGACTTTAGCACATACATGAGTGAATTCGAGTTCAATTATTTCCCACAAAGGAATATCTAAGCCAGGATCTAGAGCGGACTTTATAAAATTAACGTACTTACTTAATTTTTTTTTATTTTCTTTTTTTAGATCGTCCGCACCCGGAATCGCCGGACGCCAAAAAGCCAGCGTTATAACAGACGTAGAATTTTTAAATATCACTTAAGTATAGTTAATAATTGTTACCTTGTAAAAATAAATTTTATTTAAAAAGCTCTGGAACTCTCCTGTGATGTATGTGTCGATAAGTTTGTAAAATTGTAGGTAGATTTTTATTAATGGTAAAATTTGTACAAATTATTCCTTGTTAAGTCTATTAGACATCACATGTAATGTGATATTATATTATTTGTTTATTGTACATTATGAATGCCGATAAAGTGCAAATAGTTAGATACAAATTACATACCTAGCTGTATGTATTTTCTTACGTTACTTAAGTTCCCATGTGGCACAATATGGTCTGTGCCACAAATACTTACATGGGTCACCACTTGCACTTCTCTCACAGTGCGTGCACTGAAATCTGAAGTCATATAACAAGCATATTATAACAAATTAACAAACAGTTTTTAACTGGTGACTGACCAGTCACCTATGTATTTGTGGACACTAAAGACTGTTATAAACATTAACGTAATGTGTAACTGTAAACTTTACAGTTACACATTACACTTTACAGTTACATTTATGTTTTACAGCGTAAGAAATATAAAAGAATGGCATAATGGCTATTTGTTCATTTGGCTTTAGATATATCAGAATTCAAAAAGTTTGCTTCAGACATTTTGTGTCTTATTAATAGTGTGACAAAGTTCTAAATGCTTAGAACAATTTGTTTATTTTTAATATTACCTAGTTAACGATACCGTCCAAGAACTGTGTTAAAATAAGTTAAAACTACACCTATCAGGCTTTTGTACATAAAAATTATGTTATTTTGTTGTTACAATTTTACTTGAGTGACAGGAATGAATTTTTGTACATAAACACTACCTATGCTATGTATATTGTGAAGTTAGAATTCCTGGCTAGGTAAAATATATATTTAGAGTTAATTTATAATTTCTACTTTGTTGAAAAAGTTTCGAAAAGTAATTACATAAAAGTGAAAGCAATTTCTATTATTTTTCTTTATCTACCCTCCCCCCACCTTGAAGAAACTTCTGCACTAGGTGTTAAAAGGTAAGTTTATTTAATAAAAGAAAAGTTACAAATATTTATCAATTTATTATTTATTACTTACATAAAATACAAGAGAAATTAATTTCATAAATTATAAAATAAAATATTTCCATATTTGATTTCATCATAGAATCATGTTTCATTATCAAATCTCTATTATAGGTCTAATTACATTTTCATCTTATTAAGTTGTACTCACATAAATAAATTGTCATTCATTACATTACATTTAACACTCGGGTCTCAGCCGCATATTTCTCAACAAACACAAATCTCTAGCAGTATTCTTTCTGCCATATGCAGTTGACAAGTCATATAATCTAAGTATAAGCCCTATGTTAAAGCTTTCAGGAAGAGCTTTAATAAGTGTAGGTACAAGTTCACTAGGCATCTTCTGCAAAACTACCTGAGCTCTCTCGTGCCCACATTGAACAACAAAGACCAAAAATTCCAGAATAAATTGTGTTTGAGGAGTCACATCTCCATTCTTTCCAGCGAGTTGAGAAAAAGACTTATACAATGTGTCTAAAGCTGACTGCAAAGGTTCTCTCATTACTACCCCAGACATTGTTTGTCCCTGGGAATAATACATGCTATTTCCATCAGATACACTATCATTCAGTCTTCGTATTTTACTGGAAGGACACATACTATCTAAATCTTCGGAATCATCGTGGCGCCGTTTGCGAGGATTATGAACTTTATTAGAATTAATATGTTCAAGTGCAGCATAAATGCAATACACAGTTAACTTAGCCAGTATAGATGACTGAGGTTCAACTAGGTCTTCACTTAATTTAGCATTGTACAAATAATGAGGCAACACATGTAACAACAAAGCCTCCGTACATTTCTCAATGTCCAAATGAAACATAGCAAGTACTACATCAACTGATCTGTCAAGGTCATCTTGATACCTAAATTTAAGGGTCTCTTTCACCAAATAGTTTACAAACCACACAGGGCCTGTAGTATTCAATATGTTTTCGACCACATGAGTTGCATCTATATGAAGATATCCCCTGGATCTTATATCTTCCCAAACTGTTTGAAGCTGTTCCAGCATCGGCTGGCTTGAAACGATACAGTGCGGTAAACCAGCCACTTTTGCTTTCGGTGCAGAGGCAGGATGAACTTCATATTGCATTTTCCTTATAATCTGACACATCAAAATTGACCTTTCCTTAAAATTATCTATTTGTGCTAACTCTACTTCTGTAGCAGGTGCCATAAATTGCTGAACCATATTTATAGGTTTCAAAAATGCTTCTTGATGAACGACATTAATATAGGAGCACAACCAAACTGAGGCACAGACAGCCAATGATGCCATTTTCTGCCTCAGTGAATCTATCATACGTTTCACTTCAGCGGGAGTTAGAGATCCTTGTTCCCATGCAAATAATATTTCCTTCACAGCCCCACTGACATTCACAGAGAGGTCATGCGGTTTCATATTTGTGTTCTTGAAGTCAAAATCTGGTGCACTTAGGTGATGAATTAAGATATCCACCATTTGTTGATCACACTTCTGTAAAATTTGATCTGGTGATTTATGAATGCCCCTACGAGGCATGCATTCTCTAACCCAGTTTTCAAAAAATGATTCACCATTATCTTCTAATACTGCATCAGCGCCATACTCTTGAACTATTGAGCACAAAATTAAGAATGAAATATCAAAGATATAAACTTTAGACTGTGAAGCTCCTTTCTCACTAGCCGAAAGAAGTGCAAATTCATTAAATTTAATAAGTTTCGACACAAGTACCTTTAACTTTCCTTCTACTGTAGCAACGGCCAATATTGTATCAAGTGTGGCTCCTCCAACTATCTGACATAACATAGTGTAAAGAGATTCTTGTGTTTTATAAAAGTCACCTCCCATAGTTTTTAAAATGCCGGTTAGTGTAGGCTCAGCTCTAGTAATAAAACTAGGCACAGAACCTTGAAGACCGGTAGGTTCCAACCGCTGAAGCTTGACATCTTTGCTCTCACGCTTTTGACTAAAATATGTCAAGTGACTCTCAGATAGTAAATTTAATTTCACTAACGGTTCAATCAAAGCAATCACACTGTTGCAAGAATTCTTGGTGTCGACAATGTCCAACAGCGGTGTGGATTGCAACAATAGTTCAAAAGCTTCGACAAGTTCAACCGAACATTCATTCTCTTTATTAGTAGTTCCACACATATTATGGAGATAGTGCATAACTTGAGGAATTTTCAGGAAAGTAAACGCAGCCCATCGTGCTTGTATTTTGGCATCTTTACTCGAGTCGTTTAATGAAATGAAACAAGCTCGAATCAATTCGCAGTAAAGTCTTGATAAGGTGTAGCCTTTAATTCTTTGAACCATCAGCAGCTGACCTGACACCTGTTGCAGATCAGCACTTGGATTCGCCAACACGTTTATAGCTACAAGAGCCTGCATGCAATGCGTTACAGTCTCTGGTTTGTTATTCAAGGGCGCAATTTTATCAATATCCATATTACAAATCCTTTGCAAAGTTTCATGAATGGTCACCGGTGCCTTGAACTGAGTGTTCATCAACATACATGCTGTGATCTCTTGGCACTTCTTAGTAATCTCATTGTACTCGTCAGGGTCATTCTGCTTTGCAAAATAAAACATTGCAAGAAGAAAATCTGTGTTGACAATGGAGTTCAGTACTGATGTTGATTTCTCTAAAATCTCTTGACTTTGAATTGGGTTCGATGACGGATACTTACTAAGAGAATAATGATACACTTGTAGAAGCCACAATATGATAGAAAATACGGAGAAAGCTAGTACTTCTTCTTCCATTTTGCCCCTACATGTTATACTGTCAAGGAATCCTTCGAGGAATTCCAACAAGGCGATAATGCAGTGAGGTTTATGAAATGCATCGAACTTGGCGATTCTTTGAAGCACCGCCGCATAGGAGACTAGGTGCGACGCCAGAGAATGTTTCAAATATGATATCACCAATTGGTTAGCACCACAACCAACCATTGCTTGTTGAAGAATACAATCAGCGAGGTTATAAAGATCTCCACTTACCCCTCTGGGCAGAATCGTCTTTATATTGATGCCCCATTGGATGTCAGTCCATCGCTCGCGCCAAGCTTTTAAAATCAATGCCTTCAAGGAGCTTGTTTTGCTTGTGATCTTTGAGGCATCCATAGTCAGTATCCAGCAAGTTTATCCCTTCACTGTTGGAGTGTCGGCCGACGTGTCATGGAATGGATTAGAATGAATCAATTTTATGGCTATTTTACCGTGGTATCTAAATAAATTTCATTCACATGATTAATTAAATTAAAATAATATTTATATGTTGAAAAAATCTTGAAAACACTTTTGATGATGCATTCATTCACTGGGTGCATTCCAACAGGCTAACCGCTAAGCCATCTGTCGCCATAGAGTACATTAACCATGGAAAGAAATAAAATTAAAATAAATTACTTTCCAGCCTCCATAGACCATGACCTTATACAATATTTTAGGTACTTCACTCAAAAGGGTGATTTATCACGTTTAACTGTCAAAAGACAATGGATTTTGACAGTTAAGTGTCGTTTCAGTGGTCAGGGGCCTTACTATGAGCTCTTATTGCAGGACTTATATTGAACTGCCTTACTTTTTCGTACTATGAACTTAAAGTTTAGTATGAAAGCAGGCCTTAAGCAGTCCTGCTTAAGGCTGGCCCCAGACCTACCGGTTCCGTTTCTTTGCTTTGCTGTGCTACCTTGCTTGAAAGACCGCCGGCCAACCAGGGTAATTTTCAATCTATCGCATTTTGGGACTAGACCAAATTGGCAAGATAGCCATTAGCTTGGTTTTATCAAATGTCATCGCCTGGATTGCGAAGTAGGAAGCTTTTAGGAGATATGCCACCCTGAACATGGACTCCGATCGTTAAAAATAACTCGATCGCTTATTTATACAAGATGTTTGGTAAAGCCTTATAAAACTGAATATGGTAGATAGGGACCATAATAAAACTGAACAACTTTTACTATGGGACCAAATCTGAAATCGCGAAAAAAAATGAACTGTTTCATACATTTTGATAATTTCGTTATTAATTTTTGTATAAAACAGCAGTTTTTTTTTTAAAACGAAAACGAAAACTAAAACTTCTCATCGCACCCCAGACGACGATATTTGATAACACCAAACTAATAGCTATCTTGCCAATGTGGTCAGGTCAAAATATGCGATAGATTGAAAATGAGCCTCTTGGCCGGCGGTCCATGGTAGAACAGCAAAGCAAAGAAATGAAACCGGTAGGTCTGGGGCCAGCCTAAAGCCTGCTTTTGAACTGAACGGTTTCTTATTTGCTGATGGTATTATTTAGAAGGGGGGACGCCAGCGAAGCCGGACGGGTGATCAATCACCTTGATTGGAACCATTTCACCCAAGATTGCTGATGGTAAGCCCCCAGGCAGGCTAGGGGTCATAGTTAAAATCCACTCGGTGATCTAGCGATTAGCCTACTGGAATGTATCCACTGACGTATTATTATTTGTTTTCTTTGCAATGCAGCGCAGTATGTCAAGTCAACTGTCAAAACCCGCTCTCATGATTGGCCATAATTGGTTCGTAATCGTGAACAAAAACAAACTGTATCGTTCGCATTGCGTTTAGTTCTCAAAGTGAACAGCAACATGATTTAATAAATAAAATTGTTAGTATTCAAATTAATTTTTTGAACTAATAAAATTCACTTTATCATTTATTGTGTACATTAAATGTAAATGTGAATTAAAACAAGAAACAAAATCATTTCTTCATGGTAGGTGTAATAAAAATTAAACGCAGAAATGTCAATCAGTAAACCCCGCGTTCCGAATCACGCTAACAGCACTGTTAGCGTATAATCCATTAAATTAAGTAGGTACGCAAATACCCTATTAAGTGTAATATTTTGTGACTTTTTAATTTGGTCGGATTCGCGCTAACAGCGCTGTAAGCGTGATTCGGAACGCGGGGAAAGTCAGACTAGGCATGTCGATTCATGAAAAAAATAATCGATTTTTGGATCGATTCGAATCGAACGCAGAAGAATCGATCTTCGATTAAATCGACCGTTGTGGAATCGATTTTCGATTAATCGATTTTTTTAAATACCTAGTAAAGGCGATAATAAGTAATAATAATATCAGTACCTAGCGATAGCTTGACACTTGGTAGGTCCAGCAACAAAACTAAAGTTAATAATATTAGTTACTAGCGGCCGCCCGCGACTTCGTCTGCGTGGAAAGTTTTTTTGCTACCCCTCAGGAACGGTAATTTTTATCGGGATGAAAGTTACCCTATGTCCTTTTCTGTACCCCTGACAACGTGTATTCAAAATTTCATGATGATCGGTTAAGTAGTTAAGACGTGAAGGCGTAACAAACAAACACACAAATAAACAAACAAACGGACTTTCGCATTTATAATATTAGTAAGGATTACTTACAATAGGACAATTTTATGGTGCACATAGCTGCACTTAAAAACCTGTGTATATTTTTTATTTGAACTGCAACTTTAACATTTATAGTTATTTTTAAGTTCAAATCGATTGGATAAGTCTGACGTGCTGCTTGCTGTCCATTATAATATGATATGCTAAATAATATGATATGAGCTAAACAACAAAATAATATGCTAAACAGAAAGAAAATCTGCCTTTATAGCATTATAATATAACTAGCTTCCGCCCGCGACTTCGTCTGCGTGGATAGTATTTTGTCTATCCCTCGGGAACAGTTCCTTTTTTCGGGATGAAAGGTATCCTATGGCCTTCTCTGTACCCCTGACAACGTGTGTGTAAAATTTCATGATGATCGGTTCAGTAGTTAAGACGTGAAGGCGTAACAAACAAACAAACAAACAAACGGACTTTCGCATTTATAATATTAGTAAGGATATGCTACCTTAATTAGCAACACTGATTATCACTGTTATTCAATCTTTTTTTAATTCTCCTCTCATAGGGCAGACAAAGAAATTTAAATCCGTACAGCCGATTATTTTTTGTATTGTTGTCCTCTTTGGTTAGAAAACCGGTAAACCTCACCAATTTTTAGATCTTTAACATTAAAGATGTGAATCGGTTCGATTCCGGAGATTCTTGGATCGATTCACTGAATCAATTCAGTGTTTCAGATCGATTCAAAAAATCGATTGAGGACATTAAAAAATCGATTCTTCGATTAATCGATTTAAAATCGACATGCCTAAGTCAGACGATTCCGCGTGCTGTGTTTGTTTACAAACTTTTAACCAAGCTATTTTCGGAAATTAAAATGAGTTTTAGAACATATAAAGATAAAATCGATGAAGGAGATACGGTTATACTTTACCTTAGCAATATTATATATGCCATTGAGGTGCAGCGCGAAATAAAGAACAAAAAAGGCGAAATGATAGAAAATGTATTTCAAACACCTTTTGGTGCTTTAAAAGTTAAAAATCTTATTGGAGCAGATTTTGGAAGCCGAGTAAGATTAGATTTTTTAGAAGAGTGTAGATTTTTCTGTGACTTGTTTTACTTAAATTAATCTAATTTTTTGGTCATAGAGGTTAACTTCTGAGAGAACAGAATACCTTGCCCATTGCCTTAAAATTTCATACCTTTTCTCCTTTTAAAGTTTATAAAAATTAACTAGGTGGAGCTTTCAAAGGGCTGGGGCCATGTTTTGCAGCCTACTCCTGAACTGTGGTCCCTAACTCTGCCACATCGGACACAGATCATCTACACACCTGACATCAGTATGATATTATTACAACTGGATTTAGTGCCTGGAAATGTTGTTATTGAAGCGGGTAAATAACAATATTGATAACTTTTGAACTATAAGTAGTTTGATATTTGATACTTGAACCTACTTTTCAAGTGAATAAAAGTTCTTATTAAAGAAGATTAAAGAACATAGGCCATTTCTTGTTTAAATTAAAATTATGATGCTATATAAGTATTATTTTTGTAGTTGGACATAACTAATTTGTGGTTGAAACTTTACCAAATACCGGGTTCACACGAGGCAATTTTAGTTGATCAATTATTATCGCTTGCGATTTGAACATTCATATGGTTCAAATCACAAGCGATTTAGCAAATTTTAATGAACTAAAATCGCCTCTGGTGAACCCACTATAATATAAAAAGACTCGAGAACTGCCAGTATGGCTTAGACCTTCACGTGTCCTGAAAAGGATGAATACAGCAACTACTACTACTTATATAAAAAGTTTAAAACACTCAAACTAATTATTGTTCATACTCTAATTAGGTACAGGCAGCGGCTCCTTAACTCATGCCCTGGTCAGACGGGTGAGACCTCATGGGCATGTCTATACTTTCGATTTCCACGAACATAGAGCTAAACTTGCTAAAGATGAGTTTGAAGAACATGGCATTGGAGACTTTGTCACTGTAAGTACCCAACTCTATTCTTTTTGTTTTTCCTACGTTAAGTTTCTTGCACCTGCTCTTGTCAGCTAAAAAAGTTTCAAACCGGTAGTCGGAAAATATAGACAATTCAAAAGCACTTAATTGGTAAGTTTATTTGAATAAGTAATTTTTGATTGATTGATTGATTATAATTATTATTGAGAAGTATGTACAGTCAGAAGCGATAAATTATATACTGACAGCATAGAAACATGTCTCACCTCAACTCTGCATTTAGTTATGATACAGTACAGTATGATATTATTGTGGTTCTACAGTATTATGCATTTGAAAGCAAGAAATATATTTATTTGGGATTTCATTGCTCATATCATAATAACAAATAAATAAATAATTTAAGGGCATAATAAGTTAAAATATTTTGTAAAGTTCAAGTTAATTAAGTATAATGTACTTATAGTATAGTTAGCATACATGCATACTATCATAAAAATACTTTTGTAGGCAAAACATAGAGATGTTCTGGAGCACGGGTTTGGTGAAGAAGTGAAAGCGAAAGCCCATGCTGTTTTCCTAGACTTGCCCAGTCCCTGGACAGGCATCCCTCATGCTGTGGCTTCTATGAAAGATGAAGGTAAGAATAGGCTTTTATTTATTTTCTTGATGGTAATTATGTACGGTCAGCAGCTTGGGTTACTGCAAAATGCAATATATTTTGAACTTAATATCCAATAACTCAAAGGTGAAATTTAAGTTTTGTATAATAGTCAGCACTTTTCCAGTAGTATTTGAACTTTGTTTGTATATTTTGTAGTACTCTTTGCTGTGTCTAATGTCTTTACATTTTTTACAGTTTTTAACATGATGATTTCTCTATGCCTATACTTAATGTAAGTTGGGTTTCTTTTTAGGCCATAGATTCACCATGTTTTTTTTACAAAATCCATCTTATTATGAGCTTTGATATTATGAGTTTAAAGTTTAGTTATGTCAATGATAGAGGTATGTTTAGACTAGGTACTTAAATTGTTTGGTGAAACTTTATTCGTCTAATAAAGAAGGCAAAATTGTAGGTAAATTGAAACTGATAAAATAGATACACAAATAGTTTAATTGATAGGAATCTAGTGAAAGGTAGGCTTAGCTACTACAGCAGCACACATGCTATAAATCTCAATTAGGTACAAATGCTCACTACACAGATTAGATATCAATTGTAAAGCAGGAAAGGCAGATCCTTGTAAATCGACAGCCGATTGCGATCATCGGTGTCGATTATTCAGATCCACTTGTAAGTTATTCGATTCTATTCATTAATTTAGTATCGAACTAGATAACGCATTCAAAATCTATTCATCGTTACGAAACGGTGGGGATTTTGTTTAAGGTTGTCACATAA
Source organism: Agriphila tristella (assembly GCA_928269145.1). Lineage (NCBI taxonomy): Eukaryota > Metazoa > Arthropoda > Insecta > Lepidoptera > Crambidae > Agriphila > Agriphila tristella. Next base: position 33,846,649 of record OV743435.1, on the reverse strand, counting down.
AAGTTTTTCATTATATCAGAGAACCAGTATTATCTGGGCCTGTGGCCTATGGTGTTTAAATAGTTTCTGAATAATAACGCAAACCAGCAGAGCAGTATTTATATACATAGGTAGATGTTAATCTAAAGTATCTATCATTCTACTAGACAAACCTTTCGACTTTAGATGTTAAGCATATCTATTTCAATGTTCAAATAACTCAAACCTCACACTTAGCCCAACAACGTAACGTGTATGGAAAAGCTAATAATCAAAACGTCAAACGCCGCCTTATTCTGATGTAAATCCGGATCCAATTTAATTCAAAATAGCGAGTTGACAGCCCTGCTCATTTGGCTAATTGGTAAATGGTAGTCGTTATAACTAAGTGGTAGATACCGATCGCGCGGATCGTGTCCCGCGCCGACAAACGACACATTGACAACCATAAAATATAAATTAGATAGAATAGCCCGCTTTAAACAAATCGCTGTCTTCCGAGCACGCACACTCAGACATTTCGTACAGTCAATCTCAGACCAACCCAGACTATGCCCACGCCAAGGTCCCATCAAGTAGACTAGGAGCACGGGAGGCAGTCATAGAGGGTAGCCGCCGAAAACCCCTCCTAGTGAGTCCCACATACGAACCGCCTGACCTGCGTGCACCCGCACGGGCACGGGCTTGGGCGAACCAACCCTTACCATTTTGTGCTCGGCCACAGTGGCGAGCCTAGCGCAGTTGCGAGGGCGGGCGAGCGCTCAAACATGAGCCGCCACAGCACACTATGAACGAAAACAGGATGTTTTCATAACATGTTTATCTACACCCATGCTTTAAATCATCTATAAAGGGTTCTGAAACGGTTAGCTTACTGCCAATATTACAGTATCCGAGCGAGAGGATGTCGCGCTCCTCCCCACGCCCACGCCTGACGAGTTACATTATGAAATTCAGTACAACACTCGTTCGGATGATATTAATGACGAGGAGGACGAGGAAAGTCAAACTCAAAGTATCACACATTCGTGTTTTAATACCATTCATTATAGTACAGTTGCATACAGTTTAGTACTGTAACAGTTACTATAAGTTCCTATCGCTATAAAACAAATAATTATACACCCAGAGTGGACCGATATTCAAATACAGTATACACCCAGAGTGGACCTTCTGTCTTACTTTTAAGTTTGTGCTAACAGCTGTTAGTTATCCTTGAAAGTGCTCTTAGGAGCCCTATTGTGTCGTCCGAGTGGGTATAGGTTCCTTGTGAAGTTAATTAGTCGATATTATCTATTTGAGAGTACCTGCTAATCGGTGGGGTATGACCTTATTAGTATTACGTTATGTGTACTGGCCTAAATACTGTTTAAAACTATTGTTGTAGTCTTTGAAAAGAAATTAGTAGTCAGCCAGCACTTACATGTCGCTGGAGACTCTGTCGCAAAAGGTATCTTTCGCAAAATGCACCCCTCACAAAAAACGAAGGTACCTTTTGCAAAATGCACCTTTCGCTAAACGTACCTTTCGAAAAAGGCACCATTTGAAAACGTACCTTTCGCAAAAGGTACCTTTTTAGAGTAAATTTGGAATAGTCGACAAATGTCAAAAAATATAAGGCAAAAATTAAGAAGTACTTATAAGTAAGAAATATCTTATAAAAAACCTATTAATTAATAGTTTAATAACAGACGATTTTTGCAGCAGCTCACTCTAAAAAAGGTACCTTTTGCAAAAGGTACGTTTTGCTAAAGGTGCATTTTGAGGAAGGTACTTTTTGTTCAAGGTGCATTATGCGAATGCGAAACTATGTTTTTGCAAGAGGTGCATTTTGCTAAATGTATGTACTGAACGACTGAACGCAATCGTTTTGATTAGTTAAAATATGTCAGAAATTACATAATTGACATTTGTATTAATCAATCAAATGATTTTTGGAGTCGATTGTGGCGCCATTAGTACCTCAATATTCATCCCCATTGCTTCATGCAATTCGAACATTGAATTATTTTATTTCAATACTGCTTACGTGATTTATTTAATAGTAAATGTTCAATTGAAACGTAACCAATTGATTTCTCTATAATTTTTACAACATACATTGCTTCGCTAAGTTCGCTATTATGTACATTATATGTCTCTATGAACTTAGATGTCGGGTGATCACTATGATTATATGTTGCATACTCAAATATATACGAGTAAATATACATTTATTCTTACATATCTTTGACGCAATATGTTGATGTTGCTACGTAATGTATGTTAATGCTTAATGTTGCGTCTTCTTGGATACTTAGCTATTTATGTCTTAATAAGTATAGATTATTCAAATGTTACTATGAAGTTATTATATTCGTCCAAATAGGTATCATAAATAAACGTGCCTATAATCCTTACTTAATCCGTACTAATATTATAAATGCGAAAGTCTATAGTCTGTTTGTTTGTTTGTTACGCCTTCACGTCGGAACTACTGAACCGATCATCTTGTTTAACATAGGTACAAGTTGTCAGGGGTGCAAAAAAGGACCAAGGGTACCTTTCATCCAGAAAAAACGTACAGTTCCCAAGGGATAGCAAAAAACTTTCCACGCAGGCGAATTCGCGGGCGGCAGCTAGTTGTTGATATTTTATAGAAGACTAGCTTTCCACCGCAGCTTCGACCGCTTAGACTACAGGTTATATTGTGCGAGCGGATGAGACCGGCGGGCTGATTATCTAGTTAAAAACCACCTAGCGACTGGTTGCAGTTCACAGATGATCGTGATCCATTGCTACTTCTTTTTGGGTTAAAAAAAAACATACCAAAGGAAAGTGGCAATGTATGTCAAATGCAACCGGTCGCTAAATAGTTTCTTTTTAGATAATCAGGGTGCCGTGCGTGGCCAGCAGTGATGAAAAGTAGCCTATGTCCTTCCTCAACGTCCGTCAAAAAGTAGCCGGCAAACATCTTGAAATCGGGTGGGGCACGCAGGACGCATATTTTGAGTAGGCGTAGCGGTGAGGTACGGGGGCGGCGGGAGAGGGGCGCACGCTATTGGTCGCTCGCAAGTGCACATGCGCGAACTTATCCCACTCCGTCAAAAGAGCGTCAAGATGTTTGCCGGAATCTGTACATATCTAAAGTTTAGGTTTGATGTGCCGGCAACTACCAATCACTATTACTACAATAGAAGCGTATCTAACATACGTAATTCATAGTTCCATAACCTTATATTTCACGTCAGCGCGAGCGGTCGTCCAAATATGTGCCGTTAATAGATGACCAGGACGCGAATTTACAAAGGCTATACTATTTCAGTCACGAGTCAGACTCTAATGGTTGAGCTTTTGTTTATGCATATTACTCAACAATACCTAAACTATTTCAGTAAAAAAAATTACTCAAATGGATTAGCTTTTGCGTTGATATTTTCAAAGAAAATGCACGGACAAAACCTAGTACGGTATTATACATATTCACTCAAATAGTTAAGCTTTTGTCCTAGTCGAGTAGAGTCTCACTGCCTTGTTTATCGCGAATCAAATTATTAAAATAATTAAAATACTCGTTTTTATTCTGTATTTGATTGACAAAAAAAACGAATCTACAAACGAACATTTATTACGAAAGAAACAGGTACACACTCAACACTTGTTGAGAGTACTTACAAATAAAAATAAAATACTTTTTCCTCCAATGTAAAATACAAAAGGTAGATAATTATTTTTATCTACACCCATGCTTTAAATCCTCTGTAAAGGGTTCTGAAACGATTATCTTACTGCCAACATTACGATATCCGAGCGAGAGGTTAGGTTAAACACACTTTCGGAAGATATCATGATGAGGAGTAAAGTCAAAGACAAAGTCAAAGTCAAAACCCTTTGTAGAGTAGGTATACATATCATGGGTGTTTTTAATCCATATGTATTAAAATATTGTTGGTTTCCCAAATAAAAATATAAAAAATATAAAAATGGGTGTAAATAAGGTCTTGTATGCAACTGTACTTAATTATATACGTATTAAAAACTCATGTGATACTATTATAAACCCACATTCGTGTTTTAACACCCCTCATTATAGTACAGTTGCATAAATAACTATTATCTTCACATACAACGTAAAGTTCCATATGGATTCAAAAAAGATAGTATAAACACGTACTTTTGTTCATGAATAAAAAAAGCCATCACAGTTCAACATTCTGCATCATAAAATAACTTTTTTATTTTTATAGCACACTTTTACTTTTTAATTTTAATAAAATAATAGTACTAACCACAGACCATAAAACAATACTATGTAGTACTAACGTATGGGCTCTAGTATAATACGGTCTGTGGTGCGGGGTGCGCCATTTACAGAAAAGTTTTGAATTCCATTTTTAACTGTTTGTTGTACTGTTTTTATTCTTGCTTTAAAATGTCTGATAGCGGTGAATGTGAAGATTTGACTCTGCCCGATATTTTAGATGCAGCGACGGAAATGACTTCTATTGAAGGTACCTACCTAATACAAGCAAAAGTCTCACTCTCTTTCTTAGTAAAACAAAATTCTTTCTTAAATCACCAAATGCAAAATTGTAGTGAAACAGTAAAATAAAGGGTTTTTAAACAAATAAAAAAAAATGAGTGACACCTATCAGTAATAATTTGTACTAATAAGATTGTTTTGCTTTTTGCGTTTCCAAGATTTTAACGTCTGTTTGGAAAGTTTGGTAAAGTTTGTTGCTATCCATCTGTGCTAAGCGTGCTGCGTGCGACGCCACCTAGCGTTTTATAAGAAAAAAAATTTAGTAGCCCTACCAAAGAATATGAATACAAGATTCTTGAGCCCTGCTAATCGCCTTACGACGACACGTGCCATTTCTTTGTTTGGGATGAGGTATCTGTAGTAGTTAACAGTATTATATTATCTGTGACTCGACTAAGTATTGTTCGTTCGTACGTTATATTTATATCATTCTCGACAAAAGCTTATCCATTTATTTATTTATTTATTTATTTAATCTTTATTGCAAGTATACAAAATACAAACAAATGGCGGACTTAATGCCATGAGGCATTCTCTCCCAGTCAACCAGTAATTGTGTAAAAGAATACTATTGTGCCGGCAATAAACAAACTATAGACAAAACAGTTAAACTACATTGAATTAAATTGATAAATATAAGCTTAACTAAAATACACTTACATACAATACTTATACCATAAAATAATATAAATATATATATGAATATAAATAAACTACCTATATGCATAATATAAAATATAGAAGAAGAACAAAAGTCAGACATGAAGGGGCTAATGTAAAGAACTAAGATAGTGTTCACGTACCAATCTCTTGAATGCAAACTTGCTGGGGGCACTTCGTATGTGCAGGGGTAGGGCGTTCCAGAGCCGTATTGCCGTGAGAGAGAAGGAGTGAGAGACGAAGCCAGAAGTATGGATCGGAGTTAGCAGGGTAAGATTGTTATCAGAGCGAAGGTTCCGTTGATGAGAAGAACCCAGGTACTGAAATCTAGATTTCAGGTATTCTGGGGTAAGTGGATCGAAGAGAATGCTGAAGAGTGCACAAACAACTCTCATGTTCCTACGCTCACGAATAGGTAACCATTTGAGTTGCTGGCGGTAATGTGAGATATGGTCGTATTTACGTAACCCATAGATAAAGCGAATACAATTATTTTGAGTTTTACCATTTGAGTGGCAAAAGAAAGTCTTATTGAGATACGTAACGTTTTACACGCAACTCCTGATCTTATTAGGTTAGTCGTATGTATAGATATAAAGTAAACGATAATAAAAGGCGAAAGTGGCGCATTCCATAATACCTAGGTCGCATAATGGTAATAAAACTCTAAATTGATTGACTGATTCATTCACTGATTCATTGTTGGGATAAGCGTAGAGCCCTAACGGCTGATATGAAGGTAGAGACACCATTTTGGAGGGTAGATAGATACCTTTCATGGTGTAGGTGAGCACTAAGAAAGCATTTTGGAAAATTCCCGTTATACAAGGTGTTCCAGTTTGTAATTGTACCTATGGGGATATGTATAGGGCTGAACCATTTTTGCTGGTAGAGATAACATTTTTGGAGGGTAGGTACCTTTCATGGTGTAGGTGACCACTAAGAAAGGGTTTTGGAAAATTGCCGTTATACAGGATGCTACAGAGTGTTCCAGTTTGTACATGAATTTTTATGGGAAAATTTAAATGTGTGAAATTAGGTCTAAGTAGATTTTATCCTTTCGGTTCACAATTTCGTTTCTACTCCTTGTGAAACATAGTTTTATTGGTATAATATAAAAAAACACTAGCGGCCGCCCGCGGTTTAACCCGCGTGGTTCCCGTTTCCGTGAGAATATCGGGATAAAAAGTATCCTATGTTTAAATCTAGACTATGTACTAACTGTGTGCCAAATTTCAACCAAATCCGTTTAATAGTTTTTGCGTGATTGAGGAACAAACATCCAAACATCCAAACCAACAAACTTTCATCCGTTTAGAAATGGTTGAGTTAAAAGGGTTTTGAAGGAAATGCCAAGCTCAATGCAATATGTGCTTTATCAAGTACGACATAAGGTTCGCGTACGTCTCGATGACGTCATAAGGACCCCCCAAAATAACAGTGTTTTTGCACGTTTTAACCCGTATATCTTATCGTAAAAATTTCTTCACAGTTAATCATGTGGTGGCATAAGCTGTCTGATAAGCCACTAAACAAAAATCGTTACTGATCCTCATTGCACTAAGAAATGAAACAAGGTTTACATATTATTGAAATTAATATTGAATCTATATTGATTGTGCAGCTGGTAAATTCGAATTGACGTCTATATTTCTATGGGAATGTCACTTTATTGGTATTGTATGTGATGATATTTCGTTTTTTACTGTAGCGCTCCAAAGATATCTGAAATTTCGTCAATTTATAACCAGGGCTTCAAATACCGTTAAAAATTAGTAACGTTAGAAAAAATAACGTTAAAAATAGAAATTAATAACGGTAAAATTAATAACGGTAAAACAGAATTTAACGTTATTTTTTCGTTCCTTGATAACGTTATTATGTTACTGTATAAAAATATTTATAAGCAATGTGTAATTGACGTTGATGCCGCCGTGACGTGATCAGTCTCTGCGGTAGGTACTAGGTAGTAGAGGTACCTACCTAGAATACGCAATAATTATAAAATTACCGTTAAAAATAACGTTATTTTTAACGTTATCGACATTAATTTAACGTTATATTAAGGTTATGTTATTTGGTATCGTTAAAAAAAATAACGTTATCAAAGTATCATATTGAAAATAACGTTACGTAACGTTATTTTTACTGTTAAGTGATAACGTTATAAAGCCCTGTTTAAAACAATACATTTAAAGGGTTTTAAAGATTTAAGGTCAGCCATTGTTGTACAAGTCATCACATCAATAGACTATTATTTGTCTGTAATATGCGATCGAGCGCCATTGGTATTTGTTTTGTTTTAATAAAAATAAATAATTATAATTTTGTTATATTAAATTCTTAATAGGACATTTATAAAATATGTTGTTATATATGAAAGACATATAACAGGATGATGAACCGAAACTGTATGTATTGACAAAGTTTTTGTTTTACGTTAACAAAACCAACTGTTGAATAAAAGGTATATTTAATAGTTAGACTTATATCTTTATATTATATTGAAGTCATCCATAATTCCACTATATAATCATTATATTAAGGTTTTTTAAAAACGTTTTTAGACCAACAAGTTGTTTAGATGTTATAATAATGTCCCTATTTTGATGATATTGTCTTAAAAAAAACCTTTTTACGACTGAAACGTTCTTACGACTTACCATTATATTACTGTTACTTAATTGAGTTGAAAAAACGTTTATTCGAGGTTGTAATTAGACTAGTTAGACGACTTAATCATCAGATGTACTTTGTCTATAAGAACGATAACAGAGTTAGTTAATAACCAATATAAAACTTTAAAAGTAAGTAGTACATAAATAACCCTTCATTTATACGACTTGTTTGCTTGTACAGTGCTAGGTTTTGTCCGTGCATTTTCTTTGAAAATATTAACGAAAAAGCTAATCCATTTGAGTAATTTTTTTTACTGAAATAGTTTAGGTATTGTTGAGTAATATGCATAAACAAAAGCTCAACCATTAGAGTCTGACTCGTGACTGAAATAGTATAGCCTTTGTAAATTCGCGACCAGGACTACGGGCCATGACAACAATAGTCGTAACAAATGTATGAGATATGTATTCTTTTTGTGTACTTACATTAGTGAGAATTGAGCTATTATTATAGTTTCGAATGTGTTTGGAAAGTTTTGGGATAAACCGTATATTAAACATTTTAAACATGACACGATGAATATGTTCGTTCTAGGAAAACTTGCAGTGGAATCTGTGGAATCGATAAGCTGAGTATATTCAAAGTTCAAACGATTTCATACGCGCAGGTTAGTTCTGTTTGATGCTTAGTTAAGTAGGTCCTTAATTAAGTCAAACAAATATTTATTATTATCAAATTATTCATAATTCACAATATTTTGTTATAAGATATTAAAATATTTGCATTTTATCACTTAAAATTATAATTTTGAAGTAGGCTGTATGCTCACACCCCTTTCTTCGCAAAATATTATTGCGTTGGGAGTGTGAAAAAACAGAAAATACCTGCGCGCCTTTTCCCATAATTATCATATTTTGTTTTTGACGTATTTTTTGCTGTGTGGTAAATTACTTTGATTTTTCCTCGCAAATGTGTTAAAAAACGTCGTATGAAACTCGTGAGCTCTTGCTTTTTGCACACTCGGCTGAGTTACGCGCTCGCCTGCGGCTCGGGCTGCAACCCACAGCCTTGTGTGCAATGAGCAACCTAAGCTAACTTGTCTCATAAAGTACTATTATCCGCCCAATTTTCGGCATCCTGAAATTTCCCTAAAGCATACTTAGGTAAACGAACAAAATATCGTAAATTTTTCTCAATATCCGGCATCTTGTAGTCAGCAGTATGGAAGTATTGATTTCCCCAAGTGTTCTCATGCACACATACTTACCAACTAAAACCTCCATGCTCATCAGACTCACATAATACCCCACAACCGCAGTCAACAGCAACAAATGTGCGCTTCAAACCAGCGACGTATCGCTCTGTGAACAAAACCTCCTCGGTGGTCCCCGTCTTAGAGACAGCCCTAGACGGACGTTATCTACATGTGAAAAATTGCCCGCTTTGTGCTTTTACCAGAAACTGCGCGCTAGAAAGCTCCTTGTCAAATTTCAAACTGATAGCTAGGTTGTTGTGGTCTGAGTTTACTTAAGCACACTCTTGAGACTATTTAGGTTTACGGCGAAACACCGTAAGTAGTTCATAAGGCTTGAGAAAGTCCCAAGCCAAAAGTAATTTTCCCACATAGATGATTTGCTACACGATTAGGAACTACCCAAGCAAGAAACACGATAAAAATGTGTACAGATTTGAAATAATAAACAAACAAAAAAAAAAGATTTTTACATTTGCACAGTTTGCGTTTGTTTCACAAAGTCAAATAATTTCAGGGATCTTGATAAAGAAATACAATTTCGACATACTCTGCTAGTAAAGATCTTTAGATGTTACTTGTCTGAACAGCTAGGGCTAATGCTTAACATTAGTTCAGTTTAAATGTCGTCTTAAAAATACAAACCAGTGGCTCACCCATGCAACCTTTCGTATCGGCCGTCGCGTCGTCGGTCGCGTATATCTGCCATCTTAACGACCCGTTTAATTTGATTACACTGGCCACTTTGATTTGCGCACATTATTTTACTTGTACTGCTAATGTGTATGATAACGTTAACTCTTGTTCTGTTTATCTTGTGAAGCTGTTTGTTCTTAAGTTCAGCCAACAATTTTTGAAGTAATAGCACAGAATAGATATTTGTAGTAATAGGGTTGGACGAGGTATCGCAAGCTTCTAAAAGCTCTGGTGACCGTGGTGTCTAGATGTTGTCAAGAAATGTAACGAATCCAGCTTGATCTTAAATATAATTAATAAAGAGATTCTAATTTTCAAAATATACCATGAAACAATCTGATTGAATCTGAGAATCCTGACGGTTCGATGGCTACTATGGCTTCACACTTCATGTGGTAAGTTCATCACCACAAAGAAGTAGCTATCATTATATATTAAGTAGATTCCACGATCTTGATATTGGGGAACACTAATATTGCATCATAAAAGTAATTACACATTAACATTAGTGAGATTTCCACAACGTGTTTATTTTTAGACCTCCGTCAGATGTTCACACGGGTCATTACCAGAAAAGGTTTAAAGTTAAACCATGGCCTTATTGCGGCCTTTGAAATATCGACTGTCATTAAATTTACGCCATCTGAGGTTTCTGCTAAACTGTTATTTTTAACCTTTGATTAATTAACCGGGCTTTAGGACGGTGGAGTTGAAAATGGTGTAAATTTTGATTTAATTTGTCTTAGAACATTCGTATGAGTTATTGGGTGCTATTTATTTTGACACCTGTTTCAATTGGTAACTTCTTAAATGGTTGTTTTTTAATATTCATGTGATTTAGTCATTTGTTGATGTTTGTAAGGCCATCCATGTTGAAGTCATCAGGTTTTGGTGATTTCCTTCAAATGACTATCTATTCAAAAACTAAATGAAATACGAGAAGCAACAAAAGCATGTAATTTTACAAAATAATTGAAACTTTAATAAATAAAAAATCTGTTTATTAATAATGTTAACATTTATTACATCCTTTATTACCTACTAAGCTTATAAAATGACCGTTGTATTGTTGGTGAGTTTATTTATTCATAAAAAGTAAGTAATCGTTAAATTATATCATTCAATTGAACCATTATAAAGCCTTTTTAGTGTAAAACGGCTTATTTAATAATACCTACAAAAACAGACATTCAACAAACGAGCAGACCTTAATAAATTATGTATCGGCTGTCACATAAAACTTTTATCTCCTTCAGTAAATCTGTTAATAACGTATAAATATACAGTAAGTAATTGTATGATAGAAACATTAATAGGTATTAGTTCTATTTATAAACACACCTGTACTATTTTGTAAAATATAATTTAAGAACTTAAAAGCTCTGTGGTCGTACGGTCTACGATTGCGTATTTAGGCATATTCTAGATATTGATTTCTAAGATTAATAATGAAAAATTAAAATTAATAAATAAAATAAAATGGCAGTGAAGCGTGGTCGCTAACTATGGGTCTCATAAGGAGGCCCAAGGTCACCCAGCGTGCAATAGAGAGAGCCGTGCTCGGCGTTTCCCTGCGTGATCGAATCAGAAATGAGGAGATCCGCGGGAGAACTAAAGTAACCGACATCGCTCGAAGGATCGCTCAACTGAAGTAGCAGTAGGTGGGATATATGACACATAGCGAGAAGAACTGATGGCCGTTGGGGCAGAAAGGTTCTCGAATGGCAAGCGCGCACCAGACGACGCTCCGTGGGTAGGCCCTTGAAAAAGTGGACCGACGATCTGGTGAAGGTCGCAGGAAGCCGCTGGATGCGGGCAGCTCAGGACCGATCGTCGTCGTGGAGATCTTTGGGGGAGGCCTACACCCAGAAGTTGGTGTCGTGCGGCTGATATAATAAAATTAAATAGCGTTAGTATCCGTAAAAGAAATTTGTTTCAATATTTTCTTCCGGCTAGTCATCAAATCTCCCTATATTACGTATCTCGCGAACATCTCATTGCTCTATTCTCTAGAAGGCACTTTAATTCGCTGACAATAGCAGTTGAGATCAGGATACTCGAAAATGTGTTAACAGGTAATATTCTAATCCTCATATAATCGCATTTAGATCTACTTGTTTACAATCGGTTTATTTATTGCCAAGGTTAAATGCCTACATAAAACACTTTTACTTTTAACTGCTGGCATATTTATGTTATTAAACTATGATACAGATCAAGGAACGACATGTAGCTTTCAGCCGTATATTTGACACAAACCTTAGGGCTTCAATCAAATACCATGTGTGGTGATAAAGATCTAATATCCTTGTTACTTTTACCGACATGTTATACAAGAAATAGTTTTGTGACATAACTTGTCCCCTTAGGCGTCAATCGGACAATAACTTCTAACCAAGACGCAGTTGCTATTGATATAAAAACGCTTAGACTTTGAGCTGAAAGAGATATGGTCGAAAATGGAGATGATGCTGTCTCTACGCGAGGCACTGATAATATTGCTAGTGAAACAAAAAACAAAGTTTTAAATGCCGACGATAAAGATATAGCATTAGCTAAATTGAACTTTAATGCTACAGTAGAGAAAGCTGAAGTTGAAACAAGAATTTCGAGTGAAGGCATTAAAAGTTTGCAGATTGTTGCACTACTAAATCAAATCCCAGTCAATTAAGATAAAGCGCATAGAACGACAGCTTCGGACAATAGAGCATATGACTAATACTGCGTTTTGTTTGGCTAACTGAATCACAATGGGGGACAGAACCAGTGAATAGTTTGCCCATTAATATTGGACCATATCAATTGTTGGCCAACTTTGCATCACAACTGTCCACAAGCACGTAATAAATTTATCGGGTTTGTAGAACACGTTCGTAATAATCGTTTTACATATGCGCAATGTCATTGTCTTGATGAAGTGTGATAAAAAGGTGATTTAATAATCATATTTTTTAATAGTATGGAATTTTACTTTGATATGGGTTTTTTAATTGTTGTAGATAAAACTTTGCGAAAGCGTACACCTTTATATGTTGATGTTACATACCACAAAGTTGGGAATTTTCGTTAATTTAATGAAAAATAATTATTCTCTCTCTCTCTATTCATCTGCTTTAATACTTGGATTTATACAGCAAGCATCGTGTTAATAGCCAAACGCCATTTAGTGTAAACTAAGTAGATATTATATTATAATACGTCATCATGAAAAATTGGTTGGGAAAAGGTACATCAAGGAAAATTTTCTCATAACACCTGGCTTATTGAGTGCAGTGACAAACGACGTAGTCCTAAGTTATACGCACTGCTTCCAAAGTTCTTGTTAATGCATAAATTATAGATTTAATACTACATTAGGTAACTTTAAGATTTAATAAATTATTTATGCCTTCGACTTTAACATTCCGTTCCACTCTACAGTGATGTATATCATCTACAATTTTAATCTGACTTTAATTAGTTGACACTTCTTATATTAATTGAGTCGGATCTCAACAGCATAAAAGATAAGCTGATTAATCAATACTATTAATTTCATAGATAAATATTTGATTTGTTGTTTAAGAATTGATAGATTGCTTTTTTATACACAGATAGATAATGTTTCTGTTAGTTGAAATATACCTACCTGTTTGCAATAATTACAGGTATACTTACCTTGAATTATACGAAATTTGTGATTTTTAAGATATTTATATATTTTTTAACATTATTTAATGCATTACGCACGACTCGCAATGAATATTTTATTATTTTTAACTGTATTTGATCGGAAATGCAGATGCCATGGCACAGAATATATAATAGTACTAACGTAGTCATGGCTCGAATATGAGAAGCTATGATTTATGGTGAAACGGAAAACAAACTTAAATTCGTATTAGATTTTACAAATTATCATTGGTTATGTACCTACTTATAGAAACTGGCAGGAATTATATTTATTAAATTCCCTATTTACACTTATAATAAAACTGTAACATTTACAATTCTGTAAATTTAAAGATATTTCGAAAAAGATTTCAATAGCACTCTATTATCGATACTGAAGCCAATATTTTTGTTTTGTTTGTCTATCTGTCTTTCTATCTGTCTTTCTATCTGTCTGTCTGTCTGTTTCACGAATGCGCATCACTCCGAAACTACTATCAAGGAATTTAAATTAAATAAATTTGAATTTACCGATATTACGTATCGATAAAATACTTTTTTTACATATCTAGTATCTACATACCGCGTGACGCCTATCAATAGCTATACTTACTCATCAACTTTGTCTAGGGATACAGGTGTTATTTTCATACAAACGAGGTAACTTTGAAGCCTTGGTTTTCTGCCAGGGATGTACCGTGCTGTGATAAATTGACGACGGCCATCCAGGGAGTGAATGGAGGAGATTCACTCACCCAACTGGGAGGCGATTCTCGGGCGCGTGACATAATGTCGAATGCGAGATATCTCGAAAAAACATGGCGGATGTCGATCGCAATCAGATTTCCGTATTCTCGGAATCTCACGGTAGACATATGTCGAGCCATAGCGTTCGACATGCAACGAGTGGTCGATAGCAGTAGAGATTGTATATCTCGAACATTACGTTAGTCGAAGTGTCGAATTGTGTCTTTCTTATGAGATGGGTGACCATTTGGGACTACAATAACGAATGTTAAGCTACTTTTGAAGAGGCCGGTTGCCAGTTACTAGATGGGTGACCATTTGGGACTGTGATGCGACGAAGGTAAGAAAAAATTAAATAAGGCCAGGTGTGAGATGGATGACCATCTGGTAATCACTTTGTAAAAAGGTCAGGTTCGGGATGGGTGACCGACTAAACCAACAGTAATCAATGTTAAACAGCGTTGCGTTTCTTGCAGGCAGACATCGGGCGCGTGCCATAGTGTCAAATTCGAAATATCTCGAAAAAGTCAAGAAATCGTCGAGATTGCAGTCATTCGACTTGTAATGTCGAAAATCGCTGAGAATAAGTTTTTTGGTAGCAGTAGAGATTTTAGTGACATTTTTAATAGAGATTCGTGATTAGAGATAATGTCGAATTCGACATTATGTCACGCATCCGAGAATTGCCCCCCTGATCTGATTAGCATTCTAAAAGGGTCAGAGTTCTCAGTTTCAGGATTTCCATACATTTTCATGCTATTTTCGTGGATTTTTTAAACATGTCCTTTAATTTTTTAGAATGCTGGTCAGATCAGTTGGGTTTGTATAGCGATCTGAGTCTCCTCCATTCACTCCCTGGATAGCCATCATCAGATCACAGCACAGTACAACCCTGGCAGGAAACCAAGGCTTCGAAGTTACCTCGTTTGTATGAAAAGTCAAAGTTGATATGTGTATATCGTATACTCGTACATATTTTGGAAAACGTAATAACTCATTCAAGAAATAGGCATCCACTCTATTGTCTCGACAAAGGTCACAGAATCATTAATATCACAATTTTGCCCAGCTTTATGGTAAACGTCGGCATTCCCACTAATTGGTTTGAATTCCAATGGTGTTATAGAATCATGTAACTGCTCCCTTTACCAACGTTAATAGAAATAGAATAATCTAACTTAATGACCTCTCAAAACAGACTTGCCACACTACGGTTGCTGAACGAAGTGCAAAGAGCAACCTTCTTTTAGTTTTTTCTTCTTTATGAACCTGTTTCACTTTCTACACAAATTTCTTGTAAGTAATTTAAAAATGGATCAAATTTGTATGAAATCTGTCAAGTCTGGACTGGACCCACAGACCATAGGTACAAAAACCGTTCCGGCCGTAAGGTTCTATCGCGTTGTCCGATTGATCGAACCACGGAATAGATTTTTTTGTGGTTCTTATGTGCCGCAATCGCGAACTGCCGTGCTCCACCCTTGCAAGTTCGCGGAGCGCAAAGTTCGCGAGCCGAAGTGTGTACGGCTACATCATCATCATCATCATCATATCAGCCACACGACACCCACTGCTGGGTATAGGCCTCCCCTAAGGATCTCCACGACGATCGGTCCTGCGCTGCCTGCATCCACTGGCTTTCCGCGACCTTCACCAGATCGTCGGTCCACCTTGTCGGGGGCCTACCCACGGAGCGTCGTCCGGTGCGCGGTCGCCATTCCAGAACCTTTCTGCCCCAATGGCCATCGGTTCTTCTCGCTATGTGTCCCGCCCATTGCCACTTCAGCTGAGCAATCCTTCGAGCGATGTCGGTTACTTTAGTTCTCCTGCGGATCTCCTCGTTTCTGATTTGATCACGTAGGGAAACGCCGAGCATGGCTCTCTCCATTGCACGCTGAGCGACCTTGAGCCTCCTTATGAGACCCATAGTTAGCGGCCACGTTTCACTGCCGTAAGTCATCACTGGCAACACACACTGTTCATAGACTTTCGTCTTGAGACACTGAGGTAAGTCGGACGCGAAGATTTTTCGAAGCTTCCCGAATGCTGCCCACCCGAGTTGGATTCGGCGAGAGATCTCTTTCTCGAAGTTGGACCTACCTAACTGGACTGCCTGTCCTAGGTATACGTAATGGTCAACAACTTCAAGTGTAGTGTTCCCAACATGAACTGGAGAGGGTACAACATGGGCATTTGACATAATTTTCGTCTTATCCATGTTCATCCTAAGACCCACTCTTTGGGAAGCACTACGGAGATCTTCGAGCATTGTGTTCAGGTCTTCCATGGTCTCAGCCATAAGGACTATATCATCGGCAAAACGAAGGTGTGTTAGGTACTCGCCATTAATGTTGATGCCGAGTCCTTTCCAGTCCAAGAGCTTAAAGATGTCCTCCAACGCAGCTGTGAACAGTTTCGGAGAAATAACGTCTCCCTGTCTCACACCACGCTGCAGTTGGATAGGATTTGTGTTCTGGTTCTGTACTCGGATCGTCATGGTGGCATTTTGGTATAAGTACCTCAACACCTCGATATACCTATAGTCCACTTGGCACCTTTGGAGAGACTGCAGCACCGCCCAGGTTTCAATCGAATCAAAGGCTTTCTCATAGTCCACGAACGCCAAGCAAAGGGGCTCATTATACTCCTCGGTCTTCTGTATAACCTGCCGCAGCGTATGGATGTGGTCTATGGTGCTAAAGTCCCCCCTCATGCACGGCTACATACCTACCTGAAAAATGAGTGAAAGACATAATTATTATATCACTCGGTCACTCCTGAAAAACTGCACACTATTTTCCAAAACCCACTGACGCTGAGTCACGAACGCACAAATTGCATATTCCGATAACGACCTTTTAGTTAGACTATAGGATATGAATAAAGGTATACCTGAAATATGAGTGAAAGACATAATTATTATATCACTCGGTCACTCCTGAAAAACTTCACACTATTTTCCATATTGGCGCTGAGTCACGCACGCACAAATTGCATAATCCGATAACGACCTTTTAGATATTAATAAAGTTTTTGAGGATGTCTTATTTATAGTCACAAGGACAACATTTCACTTTCAATTTTCTATCCAGATTTAAAGTACATTCACACCACTGACGTAATAAAAGGTTAGGCTATTAATTACGCAGTTTAATGTTGACCATAGACTAAAACTGGTATTGAATGTGGATCAACGTACAATGTCGGCTTACCTAACAGCATAGAGCCTACGAATTCCTGAGAGGTTACTAATCAGTGGCTGGGTATCGGGTCAGATGTTTATTTACTTGGTAAATATCAAGCTTTACAGCTTTTGCATTCGATGGCACCGATAAAGTTTGCGTAGTTTATATAAGAACTTTTGAAATGTTGATCTCTTCGACAGGACTTTAATTTAAACATAGTGGTGTTTGGTAATAGCCTTATAAAGCCGAATATGGTAGATGGGTACCATGCATACAATCCCGGAAAAATATCATGAACACTGAAAACCACTTTAAAAGAACACCCTTTTTTAAAATAATGCAGAATTGCCAATGAATGGGATTGATTTTCGAATAAAATGGTCTATTTGCATTTAAGGCTATCATTATAATTTTTTCCATACAAATAAAAAAACGAAAATTTCTCAGGCATGTGGCGGTTTCAGGGCTTATAATAATTTTCAGGGGCTGTGTGCATGGTATCCTATCTACCATATTCGGCTTTATAAGGCTATAAACACCATGTAGAAAATTAATTATTACCTATTTTTCACTTTTTCTGCAATAAAAGTTTTCCGCCCTTATTAAGTCAGAACTATTTTGTTAAAAAGTGATAAACATACTTTTTTGATTTCGACAGTACCTAATCCATCAGATGATACTGGTTATATTGAATTTTGGTTAAACAAAATCTGACCGTATCTAGATTCAGAATGCGTTCTCTTATTGTGGACTCTGCACTCCAAAATCTGACTTTTGTTTTATCTAAACTGCGAAATTTTTCTGTTGATCCGAAACTTTTAGTATGTTTCCCAAGTTCCAGAACTTACAAGACAGATAATAGAAATTCTGTTGGTTTTTAACAACCCAGAAGTTAGTGAAACGGACATTAATATCATAATTAAATATAACAATCGAAGGTAATAAAACAAATAACGACGCCTATGACGCGTGCGCGCATGGCATGCGGGCGCGGCGAGTCAAGGCGAGGGGTCACCGAGAGAAAGGTTCGCTTTATGTCTGTGTTAATTTTGTACACCTATTTAAATTGGTAAGCTGATAACGTGAACAGCTGATTGTGGACGTTTAAAAATGAGGTTGGTACTGAAAAAGTTCTTAGTGATCTGTCTTCAGAATAGCATTCTCTGCTTCAAAGATATAGATCTTCAGGTTTTGTTCACTTAAATACTCGTATTTTGTTCACTTTATGAAATTCTCTTCTAAAATACACTGGCCTGCAAAACTAAGTACCTACTACAGAGGTCTATTTTCATACAAACGAGGTAACTTTGAAGCATTGGTTCTCCGCCCAGGATTAAACGTGGTGTGATCTGATGATGGCCATCCAGGGAGTGAATGGAGAAGATTCAGATCCCCATACACACCCAATAGATCTGATCAGCATTCTAAGAGCTGTTTGGACATGTTTAAAAAAACCACGAAAATAGCATTTAAAATGTATGGAAATGCTGTAACTTATATCCTAGATAACTCTTATCCTTACAGCTCTTAGAATGCTGATCAGATCAATTGGGTGTGTATGGGGATCTGAATCTTCTCCATTCACTCCCTGGATGGCCATCATCAGATCACACCACGTTTAATCCTGGGCGGAGAACCAATTTCCGAACCAAAGTTACCTCGTTTGTATGAAAATAGACCTCTGTAGTACTTAGTTTTGCAGGCCAGTTTAGATCCGGGTTCGTCGTTCAATTCAATCGTAGTCGTAATCTGCTGCGAGGTCATGTTATACGTACCACCAAAGGCCTATTTCTGGACCTATCTTCTAGATAAATTTAAGATATGAAAATAATCATCTATTTTATTGAAACTTACCTTTACCTATATGTTGCATTTGCATATTATGTAGTACCTAAACTTTAGTACAAATATTACATACAATCTATAATAAGTCTATGCATACTACATAATATTTCAGTATTCATTAAAACTACAAAGTTCTTTGATAATATATATCTTAGTCTCAGTTTAATAATTGTGGTATGAGTTAGAGCGAAGTGTTATTAAGAAACTATTATCATACAGTATTATTACATTATATTTCACTTATTATTATGGTCGAGGAAATCATATTTAAATGCCTCCGGACTCATTAAAGTTAGCTCAAAATGTTAGAGTTCAAATGTAATTTGCGCAAAATTGTTTTCGATATTAAGGTTAGTAGGAAAATGCATTGTTTCCCAAGCCTACCTGAATTAGTAGGCTTGACATAATTAAGGAGCGTTTAAAATGAGATAATTTATCTGTAACCTCAGTTATACTGCCCACTTTCTACCTACCTAATGTTGCATTAAATTTTATCCTGTCGATTTATACGAATGAAGTGAGAATTAAGAGATAGAATGACGAGATGATGGTTGACAGGAATAGTAGAAGAGAAGAACGCATTGTACTAAGGGCCGGTTCCTAATTCGATGATGGTAGTATTTTGACATAAAGTCCTTACCTAGTAAATGTGTAAAAAATTCTACCATCCGTAAGCAATCGAAATGGTTTCTCAAATATAAGAACGGGGGGTAAGTATATAAATTGGCATTTGGGATAATGGTGATGAACTTGGCGATTCTATGCTCTCTGTTGACTAGAGATTAATATGTATTATGAAGTTCAGGGGCCCTATTTTTGAATCGAGCGCTCTTTTCTACTGATTTTCGTTCGACATCCCATATATTTGAGTCAAATGTCGAACGAAAATCAGTAGAAAAGTGCGCTCGACGCCAGCCGAGCGATTCAAATATAGGGCCCCTGGTTCTTTTTGGTCTACTCTTGGTGCAACATTTTCTTAAAATTAAAACACGAACAATATTTTCTTATATTAGATTTGTTGGGTTGTGGACAATGGTACGATTTGCATTAGGTGCATGTAAACTCTTTATGACCATGACATAACAATAACAATTTAGTGTTTAGGTACATAGATGGTTGGCAATTTTCTGAAAGTGCGTCGTAATTACTATGACAAAGTACTAAAGCGTAAAGTTGCTTCTGTTTGACTGAACCAGCCTATCGAAACCGCCGTTGTTATTTCGGACTTCTGTTATGCTAGGGGGAGCATCACCGACGAAACACGATATAATATCGCGTGAAATAGCGTTTTATCGACACCCAACTGTCAAAATCCATTGTGTATTGACAGTTAACGTGTTAAATCGCTATATCTTATCGTGTTTCGGTGGTCATGCTAGGGATCTGTTATATTTAGTTTCACCTTAATTATAAAGTCAACAATATTTTGATATCAACAATAATCTAAATAAATTTGTCCTCATAACCTAATCTAGACAAACTAGGATCAACCAACAACTTTTAAAATAATAAATCAGTTTTTACTCATAGTTCATTAGCGGGCCTATTTGTTGTATTTAGTGATTGGGTTTAGTCACGATGAAATGATTTAGTTTTAATATGCGCAGCCGCAGTAAACGTTTGTCTAACTGGTAATTAATATTTATTGATACTACTTTATTATGTTTATGTATTAGCTTTTGTCCGATCTCCTGTTACTGTCTTCGTTAGTCTTTATTTATTTATTTACATTGGCATACACTCTCGACAAGTAACAATCGATAAGCATTACATAGTAGAAATATCAGTTATTGTAGATTCTAGATTGAGACCCAAAAATTTAAATGCACAGCATAACATGCGGAGAACACACAAACAAGGTTACATATGCAAGTAACAAAACTTTACAAAAGGTTAAAATATTAAAAAACGTTTAGCTACTTAATTAAGAAAAGGAAATAAAGTTTATAGCTTTAAGCAAAGAACGAAAAGTGACACATTACAAGCATTCTTAGATAGCTCAGTTTAGGATCTTATAGTATTCTTAGTCGTCTATAATATTTCATTCAACTATTTACGAATTTAAATACGACACCTATTTTAACGGATTCGACTTATTTGGACTGTGGAAATCAAAATTAGGTTTAGCTTGTATTTCATTTTCTACTACATACTTTAAATCCACATCCACACTACATTATTGAGAAGTGAGATGGGCACAATAGTCGTATTGGGACTGCAGTGTTTGTGTTGGTCATTAGGGTACTATAGATGTATTTCAACAGAACTGAATGCTATTAAATTTGACTATATACAGTGATCCTCTGCAACTTCACTCGAGAATGTATGGGAAAGAAAAAAAAATACAAATTAAAATACGCCGGTTCTGTACCGCAAGTGCCCTGAAATTGGTCACTTCAATTGTACATTGTTAAATTAATCGTATTGCACACAAACATGTGATAGATATACATATTCGATAAGATGCTCTTATCGAATATCGTTCCCGTTTGTTTTGTAGTTTATAGTTCAAGAAAACCTAAAATATTCAACCGTATTCTGCTATAAAAACGTGCAGTTCAAATGCCTGGGGGGGTATTACAAGCTCTTAAAACTGTCCATGTTTATGAATTTCAATAGTTACATCTCTTTCTCGCTGTAGTAAAAAAGTGATCTGGGTTGTGTTTCTCATCAAATAATGCTTTTTTCATACCTTATCCTACTAACACCGGATTTTGTTTGAACAAATATCTTAGCGAATAACTCAAAGTTATGAAATGCCTCTAATATAGATAATGGCGAATAAAACTTCCCAGGTCTTACGTAGCGTGCGCGTGCGCAGTCCGTTCGCATCAGATGCCCTAGGGTATGCTCTGAATTGTTCGGAATCATCCACTATATTAATTGCCTTCATAAATGATTTTAATGCCTGACATTTGTTTTTGTAATTTTAATGCTTTCGCTCTTTATTAATTTGTGATTCTGTTTTTTATGGGCTAGTTTCAAATTTTTCTCAGGTGTAATTTGGATTTTGTAGTTAGTCTTCTTCAGTTATAGCTGAATTGATGAATAAGTACTTAATTGATATTTATTTTTTGTTGTGCTAACTGCATTATCGTTATGTGCTCTACATTTACTTGAAATCTTCTATTCCTAACCACTTTACAAAGAAAGAAGTTAAATCCTGCAGTAATTAAAAGTACCAGGGCTACATAAAATAGTAGGAGTAAATGATACCTCATTAAAGCTGCGACACAAATCTCCATAGTCCAGACTCCAGAGTTCTCGAACGCTGAAAACCGGTGCATCGCAGGGGCTACTTTATCCAATGAAAATGCAGCGTCATCAACCACGACCACTCTGTCAAGAGTGAACGACTTGGAGAGAGAAAGATACCGATGAGGTTAATCGAAAAGTAAAACCCAGTGTTTCGACAGCGTCCGCCTAACAAATTGTAAGCAAGATCTTCATTTCCATCGATGGGAATGTGGAGATACGTCCCTTTATTGTGTCGCTCTGGATCGATAAGCATCCGAGAGGTTGATTCGCTGTCGGCCTTATCTGTCAATGCTGGCATCGGCAAATGTCGTCTTTGTTTAAGTTCCGATTGCTATGCTATTCCACGTAATGTCAAGCGCAGACATTATAGTTAGAATCTTTATTGGAATGCTTACTTTATTTGATAATGTTGGCATATTACTATACTTCTTGGGAACGTCACATATTGATGCTTGAATAAAGCCTTAAATTTATATTGTTTCAACGTTAAGTATACCTATACATACTTACAACAATATTACCGTGCAAGTTAAAAAAATGGCATCGTATTCTACTTCGTAACTTCGAAATTCATTGCTGATTTGTGATACGCTTGTTGCTGGAAAAACTTTTTGATCACATAGTTTTAGGTATCTTGTTTTCTGCCTGATGAAAAGTAAACCCCATTTTAATAAATATTGTATTCCTTATACCTTATACTTAATTGGCATGCTATACAAATACCCCTAGTATCTAAATTAGAAGTTTTAATTAACGATAATCTGATACACGTGCTTCCCGCTGGTAAGATGGCACACGGATTTTACGAACCTTTCTTAATTACGATGCAATGCAGCCATATACGGAAAATTATTTCTGCATAGGATGCTTCATAGTAATCCTGCTGCGAAGGACTCAAATTCTATTGCCCTCGAATGAATGTATGGAACCATCGATTAGACCACTTCTTGGTAATTCCCCATTGAACTGTTGCTTCAGTCTATTAAATGAGTTTATATCTGTCTCAAGTTCACTAAAGTTGTTTGAATTAAAGACCGAAATTAGTGCTAAACTTGGAATTCAATGAGGATCGCAGTCCTTGGAGAGGTACTGAATTTTATAGTGACAAATAAAGTATCAATTAACAGTAATTTATTTCACCCGAGACCGATTTCTATGATAGCCTATTCAATCGGTCTGAGCAGCGATGACTAATGTTTAAAGTGCGAAACACACTGGATGCGTAAGCGTACGCGTAGACGTGCACGTAGACGTACCGTGACTCATGACGTTGTAATGTATGAAACTTTATGAGACACGGCACACCGCTTGCGTAACGTACGCGTACACGTAGACTTATGCGTAACCCTACGCATTGCAGCTCCCATGAGACAAACAGGCTGCGTATGCGTACCTAAGCAGAGCGGAACGCATTGATGCGTGTGCGTGCAGTAATGACGTTATACTCAATAGCATTCCCTATGGTATGGACGTCACACCGAACAAATTCGAACACGCACGTATCTTTGCTGCACGTCACTATGCGCGTGACCACGCGCGTGACTACACATTCAGTTGTATTTGTTTACAAATAGTACCGGTAGTAAGTGGTGTTTAATTTTGTTTTTAGATAATGAACGATATTTAAGAAAAACTAATTGAATTAGTGCGAAAAAATTAGTCCATTTACTCAATCTTCGTCTGACATCGCGTACTAGAGTCGCAAACATGGCTGCCGCAGACTGGGTATGCAATGGACAGGTTGCGTAGACGTATGTGTAACCCGGTGTGTCAGGGGGTCACGCGCGTGTCTACGCAGACGGTGTGCCCAGGCCTTAAATCCTGCTAAAACAAAGGTGCTGGAAATATTCGCACAATATTAATACTTTTGTTCATCTCCGTATCAGGGCCGCGTGTCTAACGTCGCATAATAACACGTCCGCTCTCCCCGACGGGCGTCGCGCATCTAATCAATTGGCGCGCCGCGTGATGTCTTCATCAGTGGCCCGGGGGCGTAACGCCCTGCGCTTGCGCACCTAACCTTGCGATGCGCTGGATCCGTTGCAGTTTCATAGAAATTGTGGGAGGCGAAGCATTTGCATTGTGGATGAACTTATATTATTTGAAATTAAGACTTGCCAAAGAAATAATGTTCTCTATCGAAGCAAATCTTTAACTTCGTTAAAACAAGTTATTTCTTGAATTTAAATGAAGTCTCAGTGCTGTCAACGTTCTAATTAGGACAAATATTTAGCCAATTAAATTGACAACCGCAAATAAACGAGCAAGCTTATTGCTATTTATTTAACTTAATGGCTTTTAAAGCCTTATTAATCCAATGTTAATGTTAATTATTGACATTAATACAAACATTATTGAACTTTAGATGGTGGTTGGTAGTTGACGTGGTTGTATTTAGGCCTACTCTGTTGCCTATCGATAATTCCAACTGTTTCTCATACATTCATTAATTCGAAAGATTCGCCAGCTATTTCTTCCGCACAAAAATTTCTATCGACCAAAGCCACCCGACTAACATCTCCATCTACCCGACAAAGTTGCCAGCTAAGCACGCATGCGATTTATTTAGCAATTGAAAGTGGCCACTTAAAGGAATCACAGTGCGGGAAGGCAACAAATCCAACAAATTGAACAGGATCGGCAATTACCGAAGACAATGCGTGCGTGAGATCGGCGCCGGCGCACGCAGACGCGAATTAGACCCGTTTGTGGGCCGGGTAATTAGGGAACTCTTCCCACGCCGCGGTACAGGTGGCTTACGTTACGGGAGAAGAAAGTGATTGCTAGAGCAACGCCCTAGCGTGCAGGTCTAGTATTCTGGACCGTGCTGCAGAAATTAAAAGGTTTTAATGACTCTAAATGGCGACTTTTAAGTTGAGTCCATATAGGTCTGTGGTTGAGTCTATAGAAGAATATTTGTTACCAAAGTCTAATTATGAATTCACTGGAATAATCTGACGTTTACGCGATGAACACTTGAGGCTTGTTTAAAAATTTGTCCTAGTCCTGTCCATGAACGCTACTGACTTAGTGTGTGAACTGTATTGCAATTCGCAACGAACGAAACGCAGCACTAGTACAATAAATAAAAGCAACATTACTTTACAATGAGACATTAAAATCAGTCATGTAAACACATCAGAGAGTGAATTTATAATGAGACTTTAGCATAAGTTCGCATCTTGTATGTACCGTTGTATTGTCAAAATAAAGATAAATTAATAAAAAGAGACTATTTGACAGGAACCTTTTTAGTTAACGAAACTTAAGAAGAATAGATCTTTTAAGCACCGACTGAATCTTTATGTATTCTCAATGGTGATAAAAAGTTCTCAAAGTAGGTAAGCAATAGTTTAAAGTTGAGCTTACTCACCAAAATATCACAAAAGCAAAAAATACAAAGCTAAAGGTGAACTTAAAAGGACAATATAAAACTTGATCAATGACTTAATAAGCGTCCTTTCTAAATTAGTAAAAGGGTTGTATTTAGGCCTTCATAGGAAGTTTGTTCCAGATTATTATTTAAGGTTGCGTCACTGATTTGCGAACGATAGTCTTCTAAACATGCGCAAAGTGTGCACTATTACTACATAAGCAGCAATAAATCCAACTATACCTATTATGGTAATCATTCAAAGATAAAACGGTTATTGTTCTATGAACTGACAATTAAAGATGGAAACTTTACGTACCTCTCTGACTCGATTGACGTGATTTATATAATGTAAGAAGTTGCGTATGTTATTTATTAGAAATTTTATACCACGTCGGATTGCACCATACAAAGGCTTCCTATTTTATTATCTCATTATTGTAAATAATGCTTATTGCTAATATTGCAGCAGAATCACTTAATCATGTTCGTATGTTAATTAAAATGTACTCTAATTCTCTAAGCAGTTCATAATAGATTGAGTTAATAAATCGATTAACCGTCAACACACCGGAGTGGCTGGCTGGAATAAATCATAAGACACTGAAGTCTTACATTAAGAGTAAATAACACAAAATGGAACACGAATAAATTTAAATACCGAACGCGTACCTAAATCAACATCTCGGGGCGCGTAAACGCAACTGCCAACGCAATTCGAATTCAGAGCATCGGAGAATAAATCGAGTCGGGAAACGAGTGGTGAATCGATTCAGCCCGCAAGTTTTTAATAAGGCATCTATTAAATTGACAAACGTGTGAATGAGTTTTATTGCCTTATGCGTTTAGTGGGAAGGCGAGCGGCATTGGAACGTCCTCTAATGATTTACTGAAAGAACGCGTTTAACGGAACATTTGCGTACAAACATCTGTGGAGCGTAGTTAAAATCTTTAGAGACGAAGTTTAATGACAACGAAACTAGCCGAGCATTCCAAATTTGTGGAACGAGTTTATTAAGCTACATTTGAACTTGTGCTAAATCGATTGTTGAATGTTCGACATGTTGAGGACCAACAGGTAAGAAAGAGTTGTCGACTAGAGCGACAAGGGTTTCAGTTGGAATCGTGTCGCTATGCCGATTCAAACATTTGTCTTAGTCCGACAACACTTAGCCGCTTGCAATTTAACGTTAACACTTTCGAGCAGTACTAAAACATAAACGATTTAGTGTTTGTATAATTCCTTGTTCAAATGATTTTGTTACGATAATCTCTACAAACGCTAGGTTGATTTTAAAATAACTTAACAGAAATGAATATTTTTCGATTTGATCATGACGAGATGATCTGTTGACACTTAAAGGTGACAACTGCATCCAACTCGTGATGATCAAAAAACACCATACTCGTCTCTAAGTCAATTACAGTAACATGAACTAAGACACTCAGATTTATAGTGTAATGAGTTATACGAGTTGTAGACAAATAAATAAGCTCAATCGGTGCCATAAATAAGATGGAGTATAAAGTAAATTCTACTAATTACGGAATGGTCCGATTCGCTGGCAACACGCATGTTCCTTGCGTAAATGGTTGTGTTGCGCGGCAGGCGACAAGGATAGAAGTTCATGGCTTAGATGGTCTTATTGAATTTACTTTTCTTACATTAAAAAAAACAAATACGTTGTACCTAGCTTGTTTTCTTTAAGCAAACTGTCTCGGTTAACAAAAAGAAAATATTAGGGACAATCTAATTTAACATACTGTCAAATAAGGTATGCAAAGTTTTCGAATCCCAAAGTAAATCTATTCCTCTTATTCCTCAACATGTAATTAGAAATCTAAAGTATTTTTGGGCTTACAATTTTCAGTAAAGTACCTGACATTTCCACACCCCTTTATTTCCTAATTTTTATCTTAAAAACGAATTTGTCTTCTGCAATTCGGAATCATAAACATTTAACAGCCATAGTTCACCTCCCCAGTAGATGGAGCCACAGAATCTGTGTATCTGATACACTCCTTTCTTTCCTAATTTTCATTGTAAAACTAATTTGTCTTCCGCAATTCGGAATCAGAAACATTTACCAGCCATAGTTCACCAGCCCCATTAGATGGAACCACGGATAGTTCCTCAGCGTTGGACCGCCAAACCAAATTGATGATGCCCGGCCGATTTCCAGAAATAAATAGCGCAGTATTTATAATGTAAAAGCGGCGAGGAGATCCGGCCCGCCGATTGCCTTACATTCTTGTATCACTTGTAAAATACTTTATTGCACCGTACTCGTTCGCCTTTCCAATGGTCGTTTCGATTTTATTCTTTGCTTAATCCGTTAATGCTGTTTGAAAATGTTGTAGATTATTTGTTTCGCATTATCGGGTGGGTTAGATTTTTTGTTATTCCACATATTGACCTGTGATTTGTGAGTTGCGAAACTTTCTCTGTATTTTCTCCTGTCATGAATGTGCGTATATGAAATGTTACCGAAATTGTTTCTCAACTAATGATTTTGTTAATGAGTTCATGAACCGAGAATTTTTGTTACTTCATTGAGGGTGTTACTCAATAGATCAGATTGAGTGGAAATGTTCAATATAAGTCCTATGTCAGTCTTTCAGCAAACAGTGAGATTCAATACTATTCGTATCTTCTATTGTAGTGAATCTGTGTTATTTATCATATCTGTAATACGTGCGCTATGAAGCTGTCGTTAGATGCCATGGCAGCTTGGACGAATTAACCACCATGGCAGGCATATAATTTTTTGTCTACGTTGCTAGTGCCTACGTTTATAAGTAAGCTTTCTTATCTGCACTAAATTAAAAATCTAATTAAAATAGTCATTGTAAACTTGCAGTAAAGATCTTCAATTTCATCCATGAACTTAAAAGAACTCTTAAGCTGATCTCTGTAATGTTATAAAAAACAAAGTTCAAAGATTACGAGCTAATTTATGGAAGGTTGCGAGTAGTGTGCTCCGTCCGAGAGCTAATGATCCACTGATTAACAATATTCGGGGTAGATAGCAGTGAGTTACTCGGGGGGCGGGGCGCCGATGTCAGATTGCGCCTGCGCCGATTTATGCTAACCTCGCCGTATTAACTGATATCAAACACTAAATATGCCATTATTATATGCGAAACAAATAATGCTCGCTCACAAGTATTGTTTATGGATGAGAAAGGAATTTGAGCGATGATGATCTTGAAACCGATAGTTCCGTTCCGAAACAATACTTGATAATCAAATGCCACAAAGTAGAAGTGGAATGTTCAAACTATTACAAATCTTTATGTACGCATCAAACAAATCGTAAACCAGTTGCTTTAAGTTGAAACACAATTGAAAGGATATTATTGAATTAATAAATTATTATTTGCAGTAAAACATACACACACACATTAAAACATTTCGTAAGTTAAATACTTTGCTGTTATAATTTAATCAATTTGTCTCAAGTGACAGAAAGATATATTTAGACGTTACAGGAATCTTTTTCTTTTATATACATAAGAAATATATATAAAAAATATTATGCATTTATGCGTATATGTATAACTCGTAGTATAACGCATTTCCTTTGTTAAAACGGAATGAAGCCAATTTATAAATTCGTCTGCGACACGAGAGTCATTAATTATGTTGCTGGCTGGGTGGCTAAAGAAAAACTTCGCTCCACTCATTTTTGTATCATTACCATCATCAGCTGTCCCGTTCACTCCTTCTACAATACTTAAGACCTCTTCTTGATTGCCTTTTGTTATGGAGTCAAGTTTAGCTTTAGTAAACTCAACCTTATCTTCATTGATTTCAGGTCAGTTTACTATAAGTTCTTCTTTGATAAACGTTCTTTTGATTTAAGGTTGAATATAGAGTTGTCTCTCTCCATTGTTTTGCTCAGAAGCCTCCCCGGCGTTAATGGTGTTATCTTAACCCTGAACGCAGCACCTCTTCGTATATCCCCTTATCTTGTCCCCTCTGTTGGCGGTTGGATTTTCTTTTTTATTCATTTGCTAATTTCGAAAATGAGAAGGCGCTCGCGATCACATCGCCTGTGATCGTAGATTTAGGCGCTGGCATTAATAAAATTAACGAATGCTTTTTAAATTAATTGAGCGCGTCGTACTGGGAAGCCGTCTTATCGTGTATCTGATAGTTTAGATACCTTCCAGGTATTGGTCCAAGTCCATTTTATGTACGATGAGGTTTCTACCGTTTAAGAAGATTGTTAAGTAAAACACACGTTTTGCGTCTCTTGTGCCTTTCGGAACGTTCGTTCTGTCCTTTTCCCAAAACATCCTTCCAAAATAAAAGTTTCTTAAAATGAACGTAGGCCAAAAGACCCGTTTCTCGTCGCATAAGTATGTCAATAAACCGGGTTGGTTAGAGGTGGCATGACAGTTATGGAATAATAGATAGACGATACCATTTGATATGTCTTTTTCACAGTCTACGTTTTGACAGTAACATCTACTTTAATTATTATAAAATGAAAAGGATTTCTACGAAATTTTCTGTCAAATTGTCTGACCATTTTTGAAACAAGCTTGGTAAAGAAGGGTAGAAAGTGTAGGTTTCAAATGTACCTAAATAGAAAAATTAGATGTTAATTTATTGTAGTTTTAATATAGAGCTATACTACCCTAACCCTATGAATTCGTTGTCTATAACCTCGTTTCTGCAACATATTGTATCTTTCACAACCATTTTCCGTTCCTTCTTTTGATGTTCAACAACTGTTCGAACTAAGTTAACATTTAGAAATCCGAAAGGGCAACAGAACTGTGCAACGATACCGATTAGTTTCGTTAACATTTTATTGAATTAATCACCCAAAGTCAATAGAATCGAGAAAGGTCTGGTCTGAGCTATGCAACCTTTCGGCTGATGAAGTCTTGTGCATCCTAAGTGGTGGCGCATAGCGTATGGGGATTTCAGAGCGGATGAACACATGAATGGCTGTCCGTAGTGTACATACGCTAGGGAGCGCGCCTTACGGCCTGCTGGCCAAGTAGAGTGAGTGAATTCATAATACATTTCGTGTGATGCCGCGAATTGTGAATAATCCGCTCTGTGTGTGGTGAGCATGTCGAGCGCACAGTGAAGAACACCCACTCCGGAGTTCCGGACGCTTTCATTCATGCCGACTGTTTGTTTCGTCGCGTCGGCTGCAAATTCCGCATGCGCGATGCGCCGCCACTCAGGACGCACACTCAGTAATAGAACGTTACGAATACCATGCGCGAGCATATGACAGCACAATCCCGATATTCCCAGGATTGTTTACATTAAATTACCACATTCGTTGGAGGTGGTATTTCATAACCTGCAGGGTTGCCATATTTGTAGTACTAAAATCCTCATTATCCAACTGTGGTAACGATTGCATACGCAGCTGCGACCATCGGCTTAACATGCCTTCCGTAGCACGGAAGAGGTAGATAAAACAAATTGTTGGTCACCTATCTGATGATCACAGGTTTTAACGCGATTTTAACTAAAACATAGGTGTTGAGCACCTACCTTTTCCCGACGTTTCGACCGAGTTGCATCGGCCGTGGTCGGGAAAAGGTAGGTGCTCAACACCTATGTTTTAGTTAAAATCGCGTTAAAACCTGTGTTCCAAATCTAATAAAATGCAACGCGAAAGTTTAAAAGTGTATATCTGATGATCGACCGACTCTAGCGAAAGGACGGAAAGCGCTAAGCTACTGCGCCATTGAGAGCTTGACTTTGACTTTCCACCTCGTCCTCCTCGTCATTTTATCATCCGAACGAGTGTTATAATGTTGTACTGAATTTCATAATGTAACTGATCCCGCGCGGGTGCGGGGAGGAGCGCGACATACTCTCGCTCGGATATTGTAATGTTGGTAGCTTCGATCAAGAATTATATAGGTTGGCAGTAAAGCTAACCGTTCCAGAACCCTTTAAAGAGTATTTGAAGCATGGGTGTAAATAAATAACTATTATGATATTAAAATAGTTTAAAGAAGTAGTAAGCAAAAGTAAGACTAATTCTTCCTCGGCGACCCTACATAGTGCCGCAGGCGGGGGCGGGCCGGCCACCCTAGCGACGACGCCCCGTCAGCCGCGGCGGACATGTGTGCTGTGGTTACTGAAGGAAAATATATATAAAACTAATAGCGAATAGCGTGTGCGGTCCGCGATAGTAGAGGTTGTGCAACTTTCGAATTGGTCGGTCGACAGATGGCTGCCGTTATTTCAATGGCGGGATGTCACAAAATTTATCCCGTTTGGTAGCGCTACTTACTGCTGCTTTTATTTTAAATTATTATCTAAAAATGGTTGATAGTAATAATAATCATTATGTTCGTTGGACAGTAAATGAATCAAAGATCGAATTGAAAAAAAGTAAACCAAAATGTGTTGGATGAAAATTGTATAGTTACAGAATATGCTTCCAACATACAAACATTGATAGCAAACAGCAAAATAGGTCTACCTACATCTATTCTAGCGCCAAGTTAAGATTGTGAATCAGCCAAATTATCCTGCCATTGACAAGTTTCTCTTTCCCTAGATTACTGGGGAAGGATACTAAGCGCATCGTCTTTTTTAAAAACTCGTCTAACGTCTATAAGAAATGCTCAAAATGAGAATTAAAAAATATTTAGTTTTAAACAAAATGAACGAAATCGAAAACAGAAATATTATATTATTAACAACAGATACAAATTATACAACAAAACTGCAGTTTAGTATCCTAAAAATACAAATTATATCCTCGAAATAGTTCAATAACTTATTGCAATAAGTACTATAAAAGTACCTCAAATCGTAGCTGAATATAAAAGACATCAACGCGTTACACTGTGCTACATTGAAATCGAAATTCATTTAAATTTTCCATTTTCTTATTTATATTCAGTACGCGTTTATTTTAAGTGTCCTCGCAGACTACAGACTTTCTATCGGCCGATAGTTGGTTATTATATGAAGAGTCGGCCGATACCAAATCGTTGTATAATGTGCGCACTTGCATACTTTTTCATACTGATAAAAGGCCCCACTCAACTATCGGCCGACAGTTTGGTCTTTAGTTTGTGGGAAATCTAATTGTTAACCATTTATAATTTCACTTACCATTTTAGGGCAGTTATAGAAAGCGATTCCTTACCAATTCACATTGAAAAACATAACACAAATGTTTGCAATAATTATTGAGTTTTGTCGAGTTTACACACTTATGTTGTAACACATAATTTCTCTGCTTTTGGTATACACCAAGCTAATTACTATAATCACCGTATCGATTCAAATATGGTGGTTTACTGTACTATAAATACGTACTTAACTTACGTCTATAGAGATAAAACAATTTGTTGGTGATCTCACGGCCTGATTCGGACAATGTTGCTACTTTCAGTTAAACTGTAACCACTATTTTGTGCTCTAACTCAGCGGTTCCCGAATGGTGTTCCGCGGAACTCTAGTATTCCGTAAGAGACTCATGGGTTCTGCGAAAATTCAAAAGTTAAGTAAATATCCATACTAATATTATAAATGCGAAAGTAACTCTGTCTGTCCGTCTGTCTGTTACGCCTTCACGCCGAAACTACTGAACCGATTTGGATGAAATTTGGTACAAAGGTAGAGTAGAGCTCGAGAAAGGACATAGGCTACCTTTTATTGCGAAATAAGGGTTGGAAGGGTTGAAATAGGGGATGAGAGTTTGATTGTACTACAGAATAGAGAGACTCCAGAAGTTATGCCACTATCGTATTTATTAGGTACCCATTTACATACTTTTACACTACGAGATTATGTTGTTTAATCGACTACCATGAGTAAAATTGACAGAACGAAATTCAAGATCAGTAATACAAAATCCATACTAATATTATAAATGCGAAAGTAACTCTGTTTGTCTGTCCGTCTGTCTGTTATGCCTTCACGCCGAAACTATTGAACCAATTTGGATGAAATTTGGTACAGAGGTAAAGTAGAGCTCGAGATAGGACATAGGCTACCTTTTATTGCGAAATAAGGGTTGGATGGGTTGAAATAGGGGATGAAAGGTTGATTGTATCACATAATAGAGAGACTTCAGAAGTTATGCCACTATCGCATTTATTTGGTACCCATTTACATACTTTGACACTACGAGATTATGTTGTTTAATCGACTACCATGAGTTAAATTGACAGAACGAAATTCAAAATCAATAATACAAAATCCATACTAATATTATAAATGCGAAAGTAACTCTGTCTGTCTGTCCGTCTGTCTGTTACGCCTTCAGGCTGAAACTACTGAACCGATTTGGATGAAATTTGGTACAGGGGTAGAGTAGAGCTCGAGATAGGACATAGGCTACCTTTTATTGCGAAATAAGGGTTGGAGGGGTTGAAATAGGGGATGAAAGTTTGATTGTACCACAGAATAGAGAGACTTCAGAAGTTATGCCACTATCGTATTTATTAGGTACCCATTTACATACTTTTACACTACGAGATTATGTTGTTTAATCGACTACCATGAGTAAAATTGACAGAACGAAATTCAAGATCAGTAATACAAAATCCATACTAATATTATAAATGCGAAAGTAACTCTGTCTGTCTGTCCGTCTGTCTGTTACGCCTTCACGCCGAAACTACTGAACCGATTTGTATGAAATTTGGTACAGAGGTAGAGTAGAGCTCGAGAATGGACATAGGCTACCTTTTATTGCGAAATAAGTGTTGGATGGGTTGAAATAGGGGATGAAAGTTTGATTGTACCACAGTATAGAGAGACTAAAGAAGTTATGCCACTATCGTATTTATAAGGTACCTACTTACATACTTTTACACTACGAGATTATGTTATTCAATCGACTTCCATGAGTTAAATTGACAGAACAAAATTCAAAATCTATACTTAATCCATAATAATATTATAAATGCGAAAGTAATTTTGTCTGTCTGTCTGTCTGTTAAGCTATCACGCCTAAAATACTAAACCGATTTTAATGAAATTTGCCACAGAGATAGAGTAAAGCTTGAGAAATGACACTGGCTACATTTTATTACGAAATAATGGTGGAAAGAGTTAAAATAGCGGATGAAAGTTTGTATGAAAGTCTGTAGGTGTCAAAATAGGGAATGAAATTTTATGAGAGGAAAAAGCGGGTCAGCGCGCTTGGTAGGGACCCGCCTAATCACGTTAAAACGGCTGATCAGATTTTGATGAAATTAAAACATTGAATACTATTTATCCTGGTTTAAAGTTCCCATAGGATTTTCTCGAATATCCACGCGGACGAAGTCGCGGGCAAAAGCTAGTTCTAAATAAATTAATATTTTTATCTTAAAAAGACCTTCTTTTAAAATCAAACTTTACAAGATGCGAACACCAAGCTAAAAAGCCTTAGTATGTTAGTTTACTTCTTACTTGCGAGCTAGGGTTCCACTCAAAAATGGTGAACCAAAAAGGGTTCGTAGCCAAAAGAATTCAGGAACCGCTATCTAACTTACCCGGTCGCATTAACGTTATCTTCTTTTCTTTAACGTTATTGAAGAATATTGCGTTTTCCACTAGATCTATGACTAGATGGTCGCTTCACCAATTAAAATAAAATTTAGTTTACTGTGACAAAAATTACCCATTTATATAACCAACCAATCTAAGTTGATCTGAATCGACTTAGCCTTACTGAGATTCTATTTAACCATGGTGTTGTATCTTGAGGTCAGACCTTTTTGAGCCTTTTAATTTAAGACTAATAATTTGGTATACACAAAATATTTGACTCACATAATCGTAACAATCTAACATGACTTTGCTCAGCCACTGAATTAGAACGTTGATAATACATAAAGATTTATTAAGTATGACATTGTAGTTATGTAAATTAGATATACTTAGTATCATCAGAACAATATGGCCGCTTGCGCCCTCATTAGCCTCTTGCGCATGTGATTTCACCGCTTTATCGCCGCTAATGCATCAATGACTTGTCCGGTGTTGTTAGCGACGCGACACAGGGCTATTGTGATCTGTAGTGTCGAGTAGGGACGGGAAATTGGTTGAAGAGTTTATCGATTACTTTTATTTCACTACTTTCGGTTAATTTTCGCAGCCTTCGTGGTGGAATTGTGACATGGCAACGTCGCATTTTGAAGCCTGAAAGAGACTTTGAAGCTATTTCTTTCTTCTTAAAACTTTGTATTTACCTACACTGAAATCATATTAAAAACAATACTTATACTTTAATATCGATGTTCTCCTCAAATCGATAATTTATCTCGAAGCGGTGCTATTAATTCTATTTATAAAATTGTTACTTAACTTTATTAACACACCGTAACCCTTCGATGTTGATAGGTACTACTTAGTGATCCTTTCACTGCTTAGTCAAAACTCTACATCTTTCATTTTCACATAAAAATACGTTTTAATGATTAATAAAAAACAGTTATTTCCTTTGCCTTCGTTTTGCCACACGTTTTAAACTTATCTCGATAACAGTAACATTACCGTGACTCTTGTGGTGTCCAATATCTGTTATGACAAAACGTTACAATAAAATTAAATTATCGACATAATCAACCCCATCACTAGTCGTTATTAGTGAATGGGATACTCATGGCACAAAGCCCTTGTTACGCAACGTTTCGTTAAATAGTTACAAAATCTATCGAAACTGTCGATAGGATCGATGCCTCACTCGATATAATGTAGTCCACATCGCCTCAAGTATTTTAATAAATAAACACTTGAATCTGTAATAACACGTCATTGAATGTGGACCGAATTTAAAATGATAGGCTTACGTTTCTATAAACATCTTGTGAATTTAAGGCACAGACCCGAGGCACGTTGATATTTATTTTATTTATATACTGTTTGATTAAAAATAATAAGTTAATTAAACGTTCAGTATAGTATATTATCTTTTCTTGCATGCAAGGAAACATTCCTAAGCATGTGATAAATATAAATGATAAGACTTCTGATGTCTTAGAATCGATTAAAACAATATTAACTCCATAAAAAATATTCTTACTTGATCCTTTATTGATCCTAAATACTACCGACTGTTAGTCCGTAGTTTTGGGCCGTCAAAAGGTTTTCAACCTTACTCTCGAGTCTCGATTCTTTCATTTTGCATTATGTTAGTAAACGAAAAACAGTTTACGGAGGTTTTTTAATGTTGCTATTAGAAACCAAGGGGGTTACTCCCGACGGACGCGATCGAGAATACTGAGATCGAGTTAAGAATCGAGTAAACGTCAAAACGGTATAGGTAGAAATATATATATATAGGTACATAGGTTTTCTATGTACCAAAATTACAGATTTTTATCGTTTATTCGATCCTGATGTGAATTCGATCCTGTCAATTCCCGTCGAGAGTAGGGGGCAATGTGTTAAATCTGTCATCATAATCTCTACATTCGTTCTACGGATGAGTCCGTCCGTAAATGGACACAGTGTAAAACGTCCGAAACTTTGCACGCAAGTAAGAAAAGTGCAGTCAGGGCTAGGCCCCCTGATTGATGCCAAATAGAACGGAAAACAAAAGAAAATCAACTCCTTAACAGGCGGAGAATCGTATTGCAACCACTATTCGATTTACAAACCTTTGCTACGTTTTAGATTTGAGTGCTAAAACATCTGCCGACCCACAAATCGTCAGCCGCCTGCGCCGATGTCACAGATTAGATTGAACCGATGTGTCAATTAGACAGCATTCCTGTCCCCTGACCTGAGCAGCCACTCGAGCTGACTGACGCCATTGTTTACGGCGAAGCTGAATACCTAAAGGGCAACCGGGTTTAGGTAAACGCCGTTGACGTGGTTGGACGCACAATTTAGGTATTCTAAAGGCAGGCTGAAGAAATAGACCTGTTTATCACTACATACTCGTAGTATAAAAAAAAGCTTTTTAAAAAAAGAAAAACCTCCTAAAGTAGGTACCTATCTATTGTCAAGAACGTTCTGGACTAGAGTTGAACTGCGAAGGCCCAACGGAACTCCTGTGGAAATTGAGTTACTCGGGGTACGGTATACCATTGAAAAATGTGAAACATTAAAACGTTTTATTTAAAAAATCATCGCTTACATACCTACCACAAAAAAGTTTAAAATAAAAAAGCTTTTTAAAAAAAGAAAAACCTCCTTCAAAAACCTTAAAAACAGAGCTCTATAAAAAGCAAGAAATAATGTTCAAATCGATTAATTACAACACGTCTATTGAAGTCGGGTGGAGCTGGAAGTAATTTTTTTAGTTATTGTTTTGTTTATATTCTAAAAGTCCCACCCGACTTCAATAGACGTGTTGTAATTAATCGATTTGAACATTATTTCTTGCTTTTTATAGAGCTCTGTTTTTAAGGTTTTTGAAGGAGGTTTTTCTTTTTTTAAAAAGCTTTTTTATTTTAAACTTTTTTGTGGTAGGTATGTAAGCGATGATTTTTTTAATAAAACGTTTTAATGTTTCACATTTTTCAATGGTATACCGTACCCCGAGTAACTCAATTTCCACAGGAGTTCCGTTGGGCCTTCGCAGTTCAACTCTAGTCCAGAACGTTCTTAACAATAGATAGGTACCTACTTAACTTGTTTTTGATTGTAATAAACCTCCCAATATTTCAATCATTATTCAGTTCCTACTTGATTTTGAGGAGTTCCCTCGTGTATCTTCAAAATCCAAAGTCCAATTACCAATGAAATTAATATAATATCATCCTTAAGGTGTCTTCTTTTAAACAAAAAAAAATCATCTAAATCGGTTCATAAACAAAAAAGTAATGGTTGAAAATCCGTCTGAATTCATATAAAATGGTAAAGAAAACGACAGTATTTTCAAGATTACTTGAAAACTTCTGAACCGATTTCAAAATTTCAAAAAATGGGACCAATTTGAAATGAACCCTGATGTTATAGCGTTTAAATCATTTCAATCGGTTCAGCCGTCTTCGAGTAATCGGTGTACATACATATAAAAAAAAGAAATATACGCGACGAATAGATAACCTCCTCCTTTTCAAATTTTTGAAGTCGGTTAACAAAGTAACAACGTTTTTTACTAGATAGAGTGATTCAATTCAACCAAGCGAAGGCGGGTCGCTAGTCCTTATCCTTACAAATATTAAATGCGAAAGTCCGTTTGTTTGTTTGTTATGCCTTCACGTCGTAACTACTGAACCGATCATCATAAAATTT
This sequence comes from Agriphila tristella, assembly GCA_928269145.1. Lineage (NCBI taxonomy): Eukaryota > Metazoa > Arthropoda > Insecta > Lepidoptera > Crambidae > Agriphila > Agriphila tristella. The sequence goes on along the minus strand of OV743435.1, from coordinate 33,807,682 downwards.
TACACACACGTTATCAGGGATACAGAGAAGGAGATAGGGTACCTTTCATCCCGAAAAAAAGAACTTTTCCCGAGGGATAGACAAAATACTATCCACGCAGACGAAGTCGCGGGCGGAAGCTAGTTCTATAGTTATAAAGCAGAACAAAGAAGCATAATTTCAAATATGGTTTTCGAAAAGAAAAGTGTCAAAAATAAGCAACAAAGCGAGGTCTCATTAAACATTTTATATAGGGTCCAATGAGTACTATGGTATTAAGTAGATAAAGATGCAATTTTGGAGGTCCAGTGGGCATTCGTTTTTCATAGGAAATGCTATACATATTTGTAAAACACCAACAACTTTGCAGTTGTAGATTACTAAACAACATTTGCTCTACGACTTTTCCGAAACAGACAAAATAACGACCCATACAAATGTCCGAACAGCTGATCGAGTTTAGTATCAAAAGTCGATTTCGTTTCTGTTTTCGGAAAAGTTGTAAAAAAATTGTTGTTTATGATGTTAGTAATCAACTCCTGTGAAGTTGTTGGTGTTTTACAAATAACCCTATTTGTATAATATAAATAAATCTAAACAATTACTCGTGGATAAACAAAATAACCTATTTGTTATTGGCTATTGCCATTAACAAACCAGAAGGTTTGTATCTCCACTCCATGTTACTTTATAACCTTAGAATAATAACACCTAGAAGCCGTGTCCTTGTATGCAAAGTGAGGCAACTAATACTGAGCCAAAATGGCTCAGCTCTCAGATTTCTATCCTTTATACGTAACTTAATCGTAACTAAAATCCAATAATATAATAACTCATCTCCTAAAGGTAGGGAAATTGAAACTGTTTTGTACTTATTGGGTATGATTATGTAATAATGGACAATAAAAATATGAAAATGGCGCAATTTTGGCTGTTTTAGTTGCCTCAATTTTGCCAGCGCGCTTTGTAGGGAATTATCGTTCTAGGTGTTATTATTCTAAGTTTATAACCTATAGGGATGGGAATCACGCCGTCCCACAGTATTTGTCTGACCTACGCAACACTCAGAATTGTCAGCACAATAACGCACAATTGGCACTACACTACACCCGCTAGTGGTTAATTCACTTTACAGCAAATACTAAATATGTCATTCCGATCAGTATACAATAATGTCGAGCTTGATAAGAATCTATAGCCTTATGCGAACGCTAAGGTTATCAATATTCAACTACACTCGAAGTCAGAAAAATCGCACCTCTTCGAAAGTAAGTTTACACTTGCTATTGCTAGCTAACGTTGTATTGTGTAAATATTGATATCTATTGAAAGTAAATTTAATTTAATGATCTTTCAATTAATTATTGTTTGATTTAATCAACATAACAGTTACCATAATTAAACGCTTAAAGCGTTATTGTTTGCGCCGTCATAAAAAGGAAATAAAAGGGGTCAATTCAGGAAATGCGGGTAAATTCGCTATCGAGATGATAGAGAAAACACACTCAACAGTTCAATTAAAAAATGAATACCCAAGATGGATACTATTGCCCATGAAGTTGCTCAAATATTGCAAAAAAATGAGGCTATGTAATGTTGCTCGGAAACTGAATCTCAGTAATTGATTCCGTTCGACGAGTATTCCAACGGTTTCTAGAGACTGTTGGCTATGTCCGAAGGGGAAGAAGTATATAACAACACTTACCATTTCACTAGAAAGGATTTAATTAATTTCAAAGAATTTTTTGAAAAGGTGCGATATTTCTGACGCCGAGTGTATTACTACTTTACTAACTATCTATTATTCATACTCTATTTTGAACATGCACGGACCTTCTACTTATACAAATTAAAAACATAGACGGTGTGATAACATAAGATTTTTAAACAACTGTTTAACTTGGACACTGTCTAAATGTGATGCTGTCACTTTTCTTTTACTTCTGTCAAATTTCTTAGTAAATGGTAGTGTAGGTAATTTTGACGTTTTTCATCTCAGAAATAATAATATATTGTAAATTTTGATTTATTGAATAGTGCAGAATAGCTATAGCAATTAGTTCGTAGCGGCCTTGTTTTTTTTTTATTTTGCTTAACTTTCCCAAAATTGCAGAGAAAGATTTTCATTAAATGCGCTAGGGCACATTTTTAAGCTCATGGATTGAACTACCACTGTTCAAAACAAATGAAATTAAAAAAAACATCTTATTTAAGTAGTCGAATAGTTCGTAGCAGCCTAGGAATTATGAAATATGTATTAAAAAAATCCCAATCAAAAACCGTAAAACTACTAAAAACGTTAGAATTAACTGTGAATATCTCCTAGATACATTAATATTATTTATTACGTAAAATTAAATCAAAATATTATAATAAAATGCATAAGTAAATCAAATTTCATACTTTTGTTCTATGTAGGTACTTGTTTGTCTTTCTGTGTATGTTTTAAAATTGACACTGAGAAATCGTTCATTAATTTTCATTTCCATTTCTAACCCCATAACTTTCTAGTGAATCATAATATTATTTTTTGTCCCGGACACATTTAGTAGACCCAAAGGTTTCTCTAGGAACTCTAGGTTGTATCGCTAAAATTTCGACAAAAAATGTCACACGACCCTTAAGAGGAAATTAGAAATGAAGTGCCTTTCGTTTAATTAATTGATTGTGTTGTAATCATACTATTGAACGTCTTGTAACAACAATGTCGATGTCGTGTCAATTTTACATATCCAGTCAGTAGCATCGACAAGTCGTAACGACTGCATTGAGACGTTGACTGCGATACATTAAGATACGACTACGCATATTTTGCCACCTACACCAAACTCATGTGGTTCTTAATGAGGGAGTGTATTTCTTTGACTACTTATTGGACTTCAGATATTATCCAAACTGAAAAATACGATAGATTGTATTGCGTATTTCGATTTTGAATTCTTTTGTAATTAGAACGCACCGAGCATCATTTTCTATTGCTTCCGCGCCCTATAATCTTGTAGTCGTTAAGAGTCCCTATAATACTTTTCACGCATATATGTAACAAAGGAATAATAATGAAGTATGTAAAAAATCCGTATATTATGCAAAGTGTTACAAAAATACCCCTAATGCCGTATATGGTAGATAGGGACCATCAAACTGAACAACTTTTACTATGGGACCAACCTCAGAATCATGAAAAAACTCAACTGTTTCATACATCGTGATATTTTCGTTATTAAATTTTTGTATGAAAAAGCAGATTTTTTCGCGATTTCAGAGTTGGTCACAGTAGTAAAAGTTGTTCAGTTTGATGGTCTCTATCTACCATATTCGGCATTAAGGGTATTTTTGTAACACATTGTATAGGTATACAAAACCATGAAGACCCCACGCGTAATAGCTTCATTACCTCCCGAAGTGAGTTCTATGGTAATAGGCCGCCTATGTCAAACTGGCACGCGATACCATTTAAAAATGGAACCACAGTCTAAGACGTGAATCAGTATGTAAAGTCAGTAAAACCATCTTCGTTTTGTATGTAGATCTCTTTTTTTGATAAACGTATGAGAGGTTGCACGAAGCATTTATTTTAATTGTAAATAGACGTAACATAAATACTTAAACAAGTATTCCGCTTTTTCAAAATATTTCACTTTGCGTATTCCACTCTCAAAATATCACCTTTCATAAAAAAAAAGAAGTTAAGTATTAAATTAAAGATTTATTGATTTCACAAGTTATAAATTCTTTTCAGTCTATAACTACTCCTACATAAATAAGATTTTTATAGAATAAATATCAGGTATCATGGTGTTCTCTGAAGCCATGCAATCCTTACGCCCTAATACTATTTCAAAGGCTTCTTAGCTAAAATCTTTAGTTAGACTCCTCAACTTTAAGGAAGCTAACATTTTATAGAGTTTCTATCAAATATGTATTTTTTTTATTTAAGGTGGCCTTATTTATTTTAAGAAGGTCAAATGGGTCATATTAATGAGGTTCAATGGACACTTTTTGCTTTTGGGTCGAACCTAGGAGGTCCAATGGGTACTAGATCAATTTTAAGATTTGTTATTAAATACTTCATTCATCGCCTTAGTTCAGTTACTATACTGCAACTATCATCATAATATACTATGTCCTAACAATCGGTCTCCCGTGGTGCACCGAGACCAGCCCAGACCGAGCCAGCACACTGACTGACGGCCGCCGTCCGCAGATAAGATCCAAAAAGCGGGCCACATTAAAGACGATATGTCGTATTCGACTTGTAAAAATCTTAAAACGGTATCACGGTAACAAAGTATACGATCTATATTGACTGCTCTTTAAAGTTTGTTACCATCCGCCCAGTTTAAGTGTTGTTCCATATCCTAAACTTGCAAATAATACGATAAAAACTTTTCCTGCTTCAGATAGAATAGCACCAACGATGACGCTTTACTTGGACGTCATTTAGAATTACTACTTTTTTCGATTGTATCATCATATAATACTATAACATAAATTAATAACAACAACGAACTTACTTAAAATACATTAGCACCACAGTATTCATTTTTTTTGTCCACGGAGAAGCTATTATTTACATTTTAAAATCTTATAAATTCAAGGGTAAAGGGGAAAGAAGGATCAGAGTCAGTTAGAAAAACTTTTCTCCTTTTTATTTATGTTATGTCCTTGACAATGACCTTTCTAGATACAATTTATTTGACGCTTTGGTTTTGACAGTGGCTCTTTTTGCCTTTTTCTGAATATATGAGTCATAGCAAGTTTATTTTTCAAGCAGATGGCGTTATTAACTCCATTTAAACTAAACACTATGATTCTTCTTTCTTTACTTTACTATGACCCTTCAATTTATTCATAGCTAGCTTCCGTCCGCGACTTCGTCCGCGTGGACATTCGGGAAAACACAAAATTTGAAGATTCTGGCTACGAAACTGACGGATTTTCATACAAACTTTCATACCCTATTTTACTCCTTTAGGGGCTGAATTTTCCAAAATCCTTTCTTAGCGGACGTCTACGTCCTAATAAATATTAGTGTGCCAAATTTCAGCTCGATCCGTTTAGTAGTTTGAGCTGTGCGCTGATAGATCAGTCAATCTCTTAGCCTTTTATACAGATTTTATGGCTTCGTAAGTATTGACCATCCGTTTTCAATTTCTATCCTTAGTATTTGTCTTTTTACGTCTTTGTACGTATTTGCCAATACTTATAAGGCTAACGGGAATAGACTTTCCCTACATCTATCACACGGGATTTGAAAACATCTGTCGACATGGCCGTCGATCGTTCAGGAACGACATCGACCGATACCGCCGCCCGGTCAAACTTCGTTCGCATCACGGGATCCTATCGGGACGTCACTATCGGGATCTGCTATTGTTGATCTGTCTTACGAAACTGTTACATAATGACTGAGAAGCCAATATAGTATTAGTACCAATGAGACAGTATTGTATGTAATTTCGTGGTTAACAAGGCATCACATTGATAAATCTTAACCCTTTTTATACATAATAAAAATCTTTTCGAGCTTGTATTCTTAAATTTTGGGCGACTAAAATTCATATATAAATAGATTGAAGTAAACAATAACAAAAAAAGATCTTAACTGGTTTATTGTCACTTAATAAGTTGTGTTAAGCATGTATGGGAGGGATCATACATAATCCCTTCCTGTATTTTGTGACAGTGTTACAACATAGAAGTCTATTACTTATCTGAATTCTCATGATTTTTTAACACCTTCGTCAATAGGCGGGGTATCGAAAGGTTTGAAAAGTGACACTACGTCGTCGTGTGTTGTTTGAAAAATGTACTTATGGTCATGAACTTTAAAATCATGTTATGGTATGGAATTTTGTACTGTCATTTTACGAACTCGCCACGTGGTTCTTGCGTCCACGAAAGTATTAACCGATTCACCTTTCTGAACAGGTGGTCGCTTCTGCTCGTTCTCACCTTGCATCGAGCAAGTGCAGCGGACCTGCCTTGCGCTAGAAGACCACGGCTTCACAGACGTGGCCACCATGGAGGTGCTGCAGACAGAGCTGAAGGTCACCAGAAGGACGATACCAGTGAGGGATCTATCCTTCTTAAGGCATAAGGTAAGATTTGACATATAGGTCCATTGGTATAGAATAGACCAATAACCATAAAATATTTTAACCGCCTCTATGGTCTAGTGGTTCGCCCAGCCCACTCGTGTAAGACGCAGGGGTCCCGGGTTCGATTCCCAGGGGGGTACAATTTGTACTCGGTTTGGTTGGTGGTAGGGCTTATTTCAAGTCCGCCTGGCTAGCAACTACCATCTTGCCTAAGTCTGACGCCATAACAACAATTAAAAAAATGTTTTGGACCGGCAGTTAGAGGTAAGATAGCCAGTTCCTCAGCGATGAGGATTCCGGGTGTAGTGCGCTTCCACCTTCGGCCTTATCGTCACTTAACATCAGGTGAGTTACTAACCAAGTTACTGGCCAAGTACTAACCCGCTGCTGTGCATAAAAAAATCGATAAAAACATAAAAAATAGGTACTACAAATTCACAAGGTTAGGCGTCAGACCGCTGATTTAAAGATAAAATCTTCCTTATTAATTTTAATGCGATTTCGTACTCATTGAAAGAAATATGTCGGAGCAAACGTCCCGCAATAAACCATGCCGACAATCACAAATACCATCATACTTCCCCGGTCATAAGTCGTCGTAACTGCCCCAGATTGCGGGAAAGACCCCACAGGTGACCCTCGAATTGTCACCATCACTCACCCTCGTCACAAACACATTTGCCAAGATACGACCAACTTACGACCAATTTACTACGTCGTCGACTCAACTCCAGCTTACGAGTTGATAATTGACAGCCGTCGGGTCAAACGGCGGTTAAGTGCGATCATAGAGCTGGAGTGTTATAATCATAGTGATATAAAGCTGAAATAAATAATCCTTGCTTTACATTAGATAGAGATTACACGGCAGCTAGCGATGGTTTAACGATCGTGAAAGCTTAGCAACTTCGGAATAACCTGTTATTTGATACACCAATAAGCATTTTGATTGAACTGAAAAGTTATATAAGTACGAATATTAACTGAACTGCCCCCCAACTCTAATGGCCACTTTTCTATACGTTAGCTAACTTAAAAATTGAAAATAAGCCATAAACTCTAAAATTACGTGTCGTAGGCCTGTCAATTCCATACAATACAACAATGTCTGTGATTTACAGAAACTTGCGACGTGTGACTTTATCGTCTAATTGCTTATTTTTAAGTTTAAGTTAGCGAACGAATAGAAAAGTGGCCATTTGAGTAGGGGGGCTGGGATACGGCTTATTACTTTTTCCGCATGATTTATCTTCTTCAATCTTTCAAAAATAATTTATACCTTGATGTGAATTTATAGCAAATTATCTTTGGAAAAGGGCAAAATACGAACCCATTATAGAAAAATACTATAAAGTAGAACTAGAAACAATCAGGGTCCGAAATAAATCCCAGTGGAAGCACATCATTTGTACCTAATTACGTGATGGGAACCATTTTACTGATTTCGCGAAGCTCACTGGTTTGTTCCTCTTGGAACTTGAAGCTCCGACTATTGAAAAAACAATCTACAGATTGACCTATTAAACTTTTAATAACAAAAAGATGTCTTAATAATCTTAATAGTTTACCTCCGTACACGCCTTTTCCCGTATCATAACATAATAAACGACAATATAATTCAAGTAAGTAGACAATAAACCTACTTACTCGAGTGTCATTAAACGTTTTACGACTCTGCAGCCGTTAATAACAATGCCTGTAAATCAGGATTAATTTAACTTTACTAATAATAATTCGTATTGATTTCCTTAGTCCAAAGAGCTCCTTTTCAAATAGATCACCATAAACTTGAATTCATTACTATTATTTGATAATAGTGACCACTGAAACACGATATGATATAGTGATTTATCACGATTAATTGTCAAAAGACAATAGATTTCGACAGTTGGCTGTCGATAAAACGCTATATCACGCGATATATATCGTGTTTCGTCGATCATGCTACTAAAATATATATTTATTTTCTTAAACACGTTTTTATTAGGTTGCTTTCTCGTTTGTGTTCGTTCGTTTGTTTGTTTCTCCACAAAGTTTGCGAACGATTTTGTACTAGCTTCCCGATGAGCTAGAGACTTGAAACTTTGAACATAGGTCAGAACTAGAAGGCAATGCAATATTATGGTGTCATTGAGCTGATCTGATGATGAAGCCGGAAGAAAGTCACAGGAACTCTATGATGATACCATACAACCCCATCGTGTTTGGACTCGTTAGAATCGTCTTGACGAGTACTTAAATGGGAGACGAGGTTCAGGGTCTGATGATGAAGCTGAAAGGCCATGCCCATGAAACTCAATATTGGAACCATGCAACCCCATCAAATTCGGGCTCGTTTGAATCGTCTTGACGAGTTCTTTGTTGGGAAATAGTTTCCAGGGTCTGATGATGGAGCCAGAAGAAGGACACAGGAACTCTTTAATAAAACCACGCTATCCCATCGAGATTAGGCTCGTTTGAATCGTCCTGACGAGTAATTTCTTGGGAAACAGTTTCCGAGGATCTGATGATGGAGCCGGAGAAAAGCCATAGGAACTCTATAATAAAACCATGCAACTCCATCGAGTTTGGACTCGTTTGAATCGTCTTGACAAGTTCTTTGTTGGGAAATAGTTTCTAGGGTCTGATGATGGAGCCGGAAGAAGGACACAGGAACTCTTTAATGAAACCATGTTACCCCATCGAGTTTGGACTCATTTGAATCGTCCTGACAAGTTTTTTATTGTGAAATAGTTTCCAGGGTCTGATGATGGAGCCGGAAGAAGGCCTCTGGGACTCTGTAATAAAACCATGCAACCCCATCGAGGTTGGGCTCGTTTGAATCGTCTTGACGAGTGCTCCAATAGGAGATGGTATATTTTTAGTTTTAGCTCGTTAACTAAAAAGCAGAAAATAATAATTTACTAAAAAAAAAACTTTTTTATAAACACATTTTTAAAACAGACTAAATTATTATAAAAAAATCGGACTAAAAACATTAAAACGGACTAAAAAGTAAAAAATAAATTCTTCTGTAATTATTTATAACCCTATACCTACAGAAATTTTAAACCTCAAAACGTGGGGCGCATTTTGTAAAATGTATCATCCATATTATCTTTAGCATGCGCCCCACGTTTTTAGGATTAAAATTTCTGTAGGTATAGGGTTATAAATATTTACAGAAGAATTTATTTTTTACTTTTTAGTACCTCATGAATACATTTAATTTTTGTACAATTTGAGCCACTTTTTATCGCGAGGTCTACAGCTCACGGAGCTACTAGTTTAAATTATGTATCGAGGACTTATACAGCGGTACAAAAGGGATAGTTTTAATCAAACAGTGCACACGTCCACACGTCAGCTATGAATGGGGTACGGATATAAACGAGCGCGGATCCGGATATAGGCTGATCCAATGGATAATTGGGCATTTGCGGATATGTGAGCCCTTTACGGGTAGTGATGCGCCCGCGTGAATGCCCTCATACATCTCAACCGATGGTTCGCTGACGTAGATTGAAGTTCAAACCTGTACATCAATGAGAAACCGAACCTCTTTTGCAATTGTCCAACTTGACCGAAATTCAGTCTTATTTCTATTCGGTTAAAGTGTATAGGAGTGTGCGTAATAGTGAACGTGAAATCGACCATGAGTGTGATTAGTGTGCGTGTTTCGAATTAAATTGGCTCACTTTTGATACATCGCGTTTAGATTGATATAAATTGATTTGGTTGAATTATTTGTGAAGATTTGGCTCCGAGAATATTTATACCGTTTAGAATACTGGAGCGTCGGCATCAGTGGGAATTCATGTGATCTTCTAGTTTGTTCAAACACTTTTGGTACTGAATTGTAAGAACTCTGCCGACTAGTAGAAGCGTTTACTAAACCATCATTAAAAATTCAAATAATGATATTTTTAACTACTTACCCCTTAAAGCAATGATATAGATAGGTAGAGAAATCATACAGGAGGTCAAGTCTTCTAAGGTTTTCGTCAGAATCGTAGTTTAATGGTGTTTAAATGGTAATGCTTTTTGACACAGTTCTTGTTTCTTACACCCAAAACTGAAATCACATTGTGTTTCTTAAGCCCAAAACGGAAAAATATTTGTGTCTTCATTTTGGGTTTAAGAAACAAGAACTGTGTCAAAAAGCAATACATTAGAACACCATTGAACTACGATTTTGACGAACATATTAGCAGACTTGACCCCCAGGTCTTAAACATCACAAAAAAAACCCATCCGAATTATTTCATAAGTCTGGTCTTAAGACTCACCTGTAGAGTTTAAATTTCAACCCGTAACTGCAGTTTCCCACTCTCATGTGACTCATAGCCAATAATATGACGTTTTTCAAATTTCAATTTTGTTTAAAATGTATGTCCTAAACTAAGCCTTAAAAGTTCAAAATTGAGGTTGATTTTAGCTTATTCGGCCGGTGCAATATCGGCGACGTATCGGCCCGTGTCGGGCGCGTCACGCCGCCGTTTGTCGCGCGCGGTCACGTTTCGCGGACGGTAGCGAAGAGATGTGACATGAATTTGTCGTTTTCTTGTCGATATTGCCGTTTTGTATTTGTCGAGTACCGAAGGCTGGGGGCGAATGTTAAACTGGGAAAAAGGTAGACGTGATATTTGTTTAACTTCGAATTTTCGTTTGATTTTTGTTTCCTTTGATTCTGCAAGTGATATCTAATCGACAGCAGGTTATATCTCTCTGTGTCCATTCTACTTCTATGAATTAGATCAACCAAATAATTAATCAACCTTAGATCCCGGTATCCCACTTTGCTTCCATTATTACACTCTGACTTTAAATTTTCATAGATTTGCTGTATGCTGTTTTTTCCGAATAAAAATTAGTAATTACATAATATACTTTTTTCCGTAGGTATTATAAATCGCTCTCAACGTTGAGCGCTTGAGATCATATTTGAGATGTTGTTTCTTATAAGAACAGCATCTCAAATATGATCTTAAGATGGCTCTTATTGTTGAGAGTGGTTTATAAATACGGGCCTTATGGCCGAATACTCAAACGCTAATTAACTTTGAGGGGCTCTCAAACGTCGTCCTGTCGCATCAAATGTCAAAGATATGACAAAGACAGCATGCTGTTTGAGAGCCGCTCAAAGTTAAGTAGTGTTTGAGTATTCGGCCATTAGGCTTTGAACCAAAACAAAATCTTAAAAATGCCCATGAAGTCTAAAATATTACTTAAGTGCTTCTCATTTTTTAAACTTACTTATCTTAGTAAAAAATTCATCATAAAAAGTAGTGATGCAACGAATACGAATATTCGTATTCGCCGAATAGTAGATATTTACCGAATATTCGTATTCGCCGAATATCATCACGAATATTAAAATAAACAATTTGTATTATAACTGAACGCAAACCAAGTTACAGTTTGACTGTGCACCGTGTATCCGAACGCACCTAAATACGCACTATACTGTTTGTATCTTTTGACGGGGATTACCCTAACATTGAATGAATGAACGAAGTCGAGTTCTCAAGTTGTCAATTGTTACTTGTTTGTTTCATAGCATAAAGTGTCTAAGAAGGTACAAATGTTGTGCTTTTTGAACAAAACTTTGTCAGCAGTTAATTTCAATTATTAAATATCTTACTAAAAAAATAAAAGTGTATATTATTCATTATCATTACCTTGTTGAATTATTCGTTTTCGTTAAAGTAGTATTCGTTGCATCACTAATAAAAAGCCTATAATGTCAACTACAAACATCACCAGCGTTCTCCTCATCACTGGCAACGACAAGATCTTGACAAAATATTGTCGATTGTTGCACGATCCATCCCTAATAACAAAGGCAGCATCGGTGCATCCGTGGGAACCACTAGGGCTTTTTAAAACGCTGCTAAAAGCCAGAGCCGTATACCCTAGCTCGTATACTAGGGCCATTATTAGATTATGTTGCGTACAGCGCCGGATTAAGGTAAAAGTATTAAGTGAATATAAATTGTCTCTATGATCAATTAAACTTATGTGTAGAAGAAGATAAACATGTTCAATTAATATTTCCGTAAAAGTAAGATATTTATAACTTTTTAAGTGTAATAAATTGTCTCTGTTATCAGTTAAACTTATATTTAGGAGAAGAAAAACATGTTCAATAAATAGTTCAAAAAAAGCTTTTTAAAAAAAGCACAACCTCCTTCAAAAACCTTAAAAATCAGCTCTATAAAAAGCAAGAAATAATGTTCAAATCGATTAATTAAAACACGTCTATTGAAGTCGGGTGGAGCTAGAAGTATTTTTTTTACTTATTGTATTGTCTATATTCTAAAAGCCCCACCCGACTTCAATAGACGTGTTTTAATTAATCGATTTGAACATTATTTCTTGCTTTTTATAGAGCTGATTTTTAAGGTTGTGCTTTTTTTAAAAAGCTTTTTTTTTTCAAACGTTTTTGTTGAAAATCCGCCTGAATTCATATAAAATGGTAACGAAAACGACAGTATTTTCAAGATTACTTGAAAACTACTGAACCGATTTCAAAATTTCAAAAAATGGGACCAACTTGGGAACAAACCTCATGTTATAACGTTTGATTCATTTCAATCGGTTCAGCCGTCTTCGAGTAATCGGTGTACATACATATTAAAAAAAAATATACGCGACGAATAGATAACCTCCTCCTTTTCAAATTTTTGAAGTCGGTTAAAAAGTAAGATATTTATGACTTCGTGGTAATTAATAATTGTTGTATAATCAATTCAAAGAATCTCATGAATCTGTATAATCCCATGTGATTGTTGAAGTGTGAACTCATTACAGCGATGAATGTTCTATCTGTAATAAATTCTGGAATCGCAAAAGAATGGTGTGCCTATCATCCGATAATATCCGATGTAACTTAAAAATTGACTCTCTTTCAATTTCAATCTTCATTTTTTTCGTAGTTATTTATTGGTAGGCCAAGACATAGAGGCCTTGATTGCCTATATGTACTTATTTATTATTTTCTATTAGTTCCAAGTTCGGCCCTGTTGCTGAACCTTTCCTTAAAAGAGGCTTGCCTATTTCGGCAAGCCGATACATTGATTTCCAACATGATTAACTATTATTTCGGTGTACGTTATCTAGTGCGGTATAAATTATGACCCGACTATTTGGCTAGTTTACTAACTTATGCAATTATTTAGGAATTACTTTATGAGAGTCGGTTCTCTATTGTGTGACGTTTTGTCGTTTGATAGTAATTAATCCATTTTATTGTTATGATTTTGAATCAAATTGAAAGGATAATAGTAGTATTTTAGTTTAATAGCCTGGCAACACCGCCGCTTAGCTCCGCCGTTTCCTGCCATATTTTCCCGCCATTTGTAGTGGAATGGGGAGGTAAGCGGTGGGGATAGGCGGCAGAACGGTCGACGAAAGTCAGTTGCGGGCTCAGTCACTGTCCAACCGTCGAGAAGCGAAGTAGTTAGGGAAAACTGCTAACGTATCGTTGCTATAGCCTAGTTAATAATATTCATGGTGTATTCCAGTGAAGAAAGTAAAAGTGGTTTACCTTTATTACTGTAGTTTCATTATAAATCAGCAGTGGAAGAACCAAGGTATGTACGCTCACGATTTTTAACGTTTTAAACCGAGCTAAAATTACGAAATTCAGTTGGGTAGTTTCAAATTTTATTGCATTGAAAGAGAATTCTTACTTTTACAATTTGCACTGCCATGCATACACAACTCGCACTCATTGCACGTGGCCGAGGCTACACTTCGGCCGTGCATACACAACTCAGTCATTGCACGTGGTCGAGGCTACACTTCGATCGTGCATACACACTCGACAATCATTGCACGTGGCCGAGGCTACACTTCGGTCGTGCATACACTGCACATGCACACAAAACTACACTCAGCGCCGTCAGCATGATGAAATAGTGCGTTGATATTGGAATAGTAATGTCCATGATTGTAAGCGAGGTCATGATATGAAAGTTTTTTATCTTAACTGCCCAACTGTAACTTTCGTGATTTAAACTCTGGGTATGCATTACATAATGAATTATGAAAATAAGAACTGTGTATATTTTAAGTACCTATCTATGTTACTGCGTATTTTTATTTCGGACAATGTGTTCCGCAGAGGTTATTAAGTTATTTTTTTATATTTCATACCATTGTAATTGTCGTTAGTAGTCGACCTTGACACTACCCTGGGGATGTACGGATACGGAGAATAAAACGGATAACGTGATACTTTATGTAGAATTGGCACCAAGTTATGTCGATCTTCAAAAGGGTTTTAGTAGTACCATGACATGACGCTATAGTCGTAGTTTAAAGCTCGGTTACGCGTAAGCATTTGTCTGTCTTTTACTTTTTACTTTACGTGTAAAGAATATGGAGGGTAGCCTCACTTCTGTACTTTTTCTGTGTTTTTTTTATCACCTTTATCACAATTATCTTTTTTTTAATATAAAGGTTAATGGAGCTACTTCACAGTATGTTAAAGTGTATTTTGATGTAGAATTCAGTACGTTTCCGCTATTATTTGCGCCAAAAATGTGAACCTACGCAAGCGCTTTTGATGATATCCTTATTTTTCTTGCAATTGTCTGTGAGGTTCATACGCAATTTGATACTTCTAGCTACTAGAAAATCTCGTGTTTTCTTTTTGTTTGTTTTTGTGGCTACATCTTTACGCTCTCTATATAAGGGTATGGTATGACCCCCGCAAACCATGTTTTCCTATGATGGACCCTTAAAGAGTTTTATTATAATTCAAGAAGTTAATTCTTATTCTATTAAGAGGCCGTTCACAAAAATTGCCGATTTCACTAATAAACGTGATTTCAGAGAAGTGATCTTAGAGTTAAAAAACTGTGTCTACTTATCTTATACTAAAGATCTGGTGTACGAGCTACGTTTATTTTTTTTATTTTTTCCATGGTGATGCGCAGTATGTTTACTAGTAAAAGATTATAATTTTGATTTATGTGTTCCTAAATGAATGATTTAAGTTTACTTTGAAGCACATTATTTGTCCTAATTTCTTAGTTTTGAAGAAATATAACTTAAACTTCGGTTTACTAGTAAAAGGTAATAATTTTGATGTCATTTTGATGTTCCTAAATGTTTTTTTTTAGTTTTGTAAAAAAATATAACGCTTTAAAACTAATCGTTGTTGGTAGAAAATATTTCGCTACTTTGAAATTTTATTTAAAGAGAACCGGCTCTTAGGTATTTCTATTCTAGACATATTTGTTTTCTATAAATTTTTGAGACGAGGTTAGACGCGCCTTCGGTTTACAAGGCTAGATGGGCCTTTGGTTTGAAAGGCTAGACGCGCCTTCGGTTTACAAGGCTAGATGCGCCTTCGGTTTAAAAGGCTAGACGCGCCTTCGGTTTGATAGGCTAGACGCGCCTATGGCTTAAAAGGCTAGACGTACCTTCAGTTTACAAGGCTAAATGCGCCTTCGGTTTACAAGGCTAGACGTGCTTTTAGTTTACAAGATAAGGTTTATTTATGTTGTATGAATTAAGTACCTACATTAAAGATGTACATAATATTTGTAAATACCGTCACTCCTAGTCCCGATTTCTGATGCAGTTGATAAATTTATTGCGCCTGTCCTTTTTCTCAGCTAAAAAGGTCTTAAATTAGTGATAAGAAATAAACGTTCAAAAGTACTTAGAAGTTAAGGTCATTAATCTTTATTTCATTAGGGTATCAGACTGTGCTACAACTTGGTTTACAAGGCCTACGCCCTTAGGTGGCTACGGTTTACAAGGTTAAACACGTCTTTGGCTTACAAAAGGGTTTAACTTTTGGTTTGCTATAATACATAGGGATGGGTTCAGTGAAAATTTCAATGAAATTATATTTGAATTTACTTATATGAAATTTATGAAATGTTTCAAACTAAAATGAAACTTAGTCTAAATATTTCACCCAGCCCTATGTAATTATACTAGATATTTATATGAATGAAAATTTATTATAACATTGACTTTTGAGGCTAGATGCACATTCAGTTTGTAAGGCTAGGACAAGGCTAAACGCGCCTTCGACTAAGTAAGGTACCTGTATGAAGAGGTTTGAGAAATTATAAGGGTGAAGTTTATTAAGTTTTTTTATAAGGTTAGGTAAGCCTTTATTTTACAAGCTGAGATGCGCCTTTTTTATTAACTGTTGGTTTTCTATTATAAAAAAAATATGATATGAATGAAAATGTACAACTTACTTTCAAAGCTAGGCACACGTTCAACGTGTAAGGCTAAACACGCCTTCGACTTATAATAAGGTATAACTCTTGATACTAGAATGATAAAAAAAATTGAGATTTATATGAATGAAATTTTATAAGGTTTGATGTGCTTTCATTACGAGGTTAGATACGCCTTTATTTTACAAGGTTAGATGCGCCTTCATTTTATAGGATTAGATTCGCCTTCATTTTATAAGATTAGATGCACCTTCGTTTCACAATCACAAGGCTAGATGTGCCTTCATTTTATAAGTTTAGATGTGCCTTCATTTTATAAGTTTAGATGTGCCTTCATTTTATAAGTTTAAATGCGCCTTCGTTTTATAAGTTTAGATGCGCCGTCATTTTATATAAGGTTGGATGCGCCAACATTTTATATGATTAGATAAGCCTGTGGTTTGGCTAGATGCGCCTGCGGCTTATAAGGCTAGATGCGCCTTCAGTTTGGCTAGATGCGCCTTCAGTTTGGCTAGATGCGCCATCAGTTTGGCTAGATGTGCCTTTGTTTTGGCTAGATGCGCCCTCGGTTTGGCAAGATGCGCCTTCAGTTTGGCTAGATGCGCCTTTATTTTATAGGGTTAGATGCGCCTACATTTTATAAGGTTTAATGCGACTTTATTTTATAAGATTAGATGCGCCTTCGTTTCACAATCACAAGGCTAGTGCCTTCATTTCATAAGTTTAAATGCGCCTTCATTTTATAAGTTTAGATGCGCCTTCATTTTATAAGTTTAGATGCGCCGTAATTTTATATAACGTTGGATGCGCCAACATTTTATATGATTAGATAAGCCTGCGGTTTGGCTAGATGCGCCTGCGGCTTATAAGGCTAGATGCGCCTTCTTTTTGGCTAGATGCGCCTTCAGTTTGGCTAGATGCGCCATCAGTTTGGCTAGATGTGCCTTTGTTTTGGCTAGATGCGCCTTCGGTTTGGCAAGATGCGCCTTCAGTTTGGCTAGATGCGCCTTCATTTTATAGGGTTAGATGCGCCTACATTTTATAAGGTTTAATACGACTTTATTTTATAAGATTAGATGCGCCTTCATTTTATAAGTTTAGATGCGCCTTCATTTTATAAGTTTAGATGCGCCGAAATTTTATATAACGTTGGATGCGCCAACATTTTATATGATTAGATAAGCCTGCGGTTTGGCTAGATGCGCCTGCGGCTTATAAGGCTAGATGCGCCTTTAGTTTGGCTAGTTGCGCCTTCAGTTTGGCTAGATGCGCCATCAGTTTGGCTAGATGTGCCTTTGTTTTGGCTAGATGCGCCTTCGGTTTGGCAAGATGCGCCTTCAGTTTGACTAGATGTGCCTTCGGTTGGCTTGATGCGCCATCAGGTTACAGGGCTAGATTCGCCTATGGTTTGGCTAGTCGTAATTAATATCTTATTGCTTTAATTTAAATTAACATTGTACTGGCAGGCAATTATTATAATTATTAATGTCATATATCATATTTGACATTAAGGTTTAACATTTATTTTATGGGGATTTTAAATTATTTATTGGAATGATGGGTAATGAAAAGTAGTTGTAAAAATTAATGATTATCGATTTTCAAATTTAAATTTTATAACCACCTAGCTAATGACAGATTTGTACGCCTAACAAAGGCAGGATAATTATACAGATTTTGTTATATTATAATGTCATCAATGTATACTACCATATTCTGGGAAATAAATGATTTGTTTATTATTTAGATGCAAATCCAGTTTGACTCGATGTGCCATCAGTTTACAGGGCTAGATGCGCCTATGATTTGGTTAGATGTGCCATCAGTTTGGCTAGATGCGCCTATGGTTTGGCTAGATGCGCCTATGGTTTGGCTAGATGCGCCTATGGTTTGGCTAGATGCGCCTATGTTTTGGCTAGATGCGCCTTTAATTTGGCTAGATGCGCCTGAGATTTGGCTAGATGCGCCTGCGGTTTGGCTAGAAGCGCTAGCGGTTTACAAGGCTAGGTTGTTATATGCTTATATTAGGTAGATGTTTATGTGACTACATAATGCGATTTCAATTTCATATTTGAATCGTCATCTGCAAACGATTATTTAAGTTGTTGTTGTTTAGCTTAGTGCACAGGCCCTTGAATATTGGAGTACTTTCACAAACAATCAGAAGTCAATTACGAACGAAGATCTATCAAAAAAATAAGTTGACTTTAGTCCGCGTTCTTCTTTAAGACACAACTTCATTTTACTTGGTTAGGTTTATAATATATTATTGCAATTGGATGCTAATGTAGTTATGGTTAATTTGAATAAATTATATTTATGTTTGAGAAAATAAGTCTTACAATATTAGGTACCTAGCAGTGCGTAAGCTACTATTATATGAACCATTTTTCCTTAAGTGTGGTGTTTAGGCGACTAGGTATGTTGCGTCTATGGGCCAAGTGTGTTCTTAAGTGTGGTACTTAGTAAGCGGCAAGTGTATCGCATCTATGGGCCAGACTAGGTATGTTGCGTCTATGGGCCAAGTGTCCTTACGTGTGGTACTAGTACTTAGTAAGCGGCCAAGTGTGTCGCGTCTATGGGCCATATCTGTCCTCAGTTATAGCTTTGGTTTGAATATAACGTCTTGACAGGCCGTGTCCACATAGTGTCAAACGGTGGCCCCGCGAGTAATGACATTCATATTCATAATTATTTATTGCATCTACTAATTACATTAGCAATTACTAAAACTGAGCGCATTACACATAGACTTATTATATTGACATCACATAATAAAATGCAAGAGAACCACAAATTGTGGAATAAAATGAATAAATTGTCATGATAAATTAATATGTTTAATAACTATGCAACTAGATATGATTATGTATATAAGTATGTGAATGTGTAATGTCACATAATATTTTTCTTATCTCATAAAGAAACAGTTCTCATGAATAGATTCAAATATATTTCCTTTTGACTCTAATGTTTTATTTTGTTGACGTTTGTCCTATGATTTAGGGTCGGTTACTGTCGTTTATGTTTTATATATTTCAGAAAAATATTGCATCTGACAAGATGCCGATGCGTTATATGTCGCTAAGGTGACGACGGCGCGATGTGCGACGCGTGACTGGATGGTAGAAACGACTGTTGCGTTATTGGTCGATCCTAGTTTTTGTGACACGATGACAACAGGCTGCGACGGCTAATAGGTTTCAGCTGCAATTATCTGGTTGAACATAGAAACGGACCCAAATTCCTATGCATTGATTTATCAAATATATTTAAATCTTATTCAGAACCTGTTAAAATAGGTAGTTCTAGTCTAGCTAAATTAAATATTATAAGTACCTAGCTTATGGTGTGAAGTGTGAAATAAATAAAAATAATACATTCTCATAATGATTGTTGCAATGCAACTTTAATAATTAAACGATTACCTTGCCTTTTACATAGCTAGCAGGTGTAGTAAATTGAAATTGTATACCTATTGTGGGTTTAATAAGTTAATATCATTGATAATTTCAGTTAGGTAGTCGGCAGCACGTCACGTTATCTGTCAAAAGTCGACAATTTGTAATTGAATTTGTTTACCCTTTCATGGTAAAGAGGCTGTCGACTGTTATATTTACTTTTTGTACTTTTCTCTTATTAAATATTTTGATAAAATTTATAATTTAGTAGAAAGAACTAATAAGAAATGTTGTACTTTCATAAATAATTTGATTGCTTATTGTGGTAAAAAAATTGTAATAATTTTAAGATGTTTAAGAGTTAATATTTGTGTCACAATATTACTGGCTTTTAAAAATGTTATAGCTTTATGATCTGATGATCATACTAGGTGCGATAAGTTACAACAGTTAGTTCCTCTTGTAAATAAATTATTAAATATAAAAGACGGAGGTCGACAACCCTCTCCAAGTTTTCTTTCGCCATTTCTTTCTTGGAGGGGCCTCCCATTTTTGAAATGGTGGCAGATTCAGTAGATTCTCTCTTTTTAGCATTCATTGATCCACAAAATTAATTATAACAATTAAGTACATGAGAATTCTCAAATTAAAAAAATATAACAATACGTTAAACCCAATAAGTTTGTTTAATAGAATGCGGTATTAGTTAACATACAACCGGCCGAATGTGACGATATTATTATGAAAGTATTGAGTTGACAATTATAACCTATAATATTGTTGAGTTGACCGTGCACGAGGACATGCACGAGGTCAGGATGGACGAATGTGACGTTTTGTCGTTTGATAGTAATTAATCCATTTTATTGTTATGATTTTGAATCAAATTGAAAGGATAATAGTAGTATTTTAGTTTAATAGCCTGGCAACACCGCCGCTTAGCTCCGCCGTTTCCTGCCATATTTTCCCGCCATTTGTAGTGGAATGGGGAGGTAAGCGGTGGGGATAGGCGGCAGAACGGTCGACGAAAGTCAGTTGCGGGCTCAGTCACTGTCCAACCGTCGAGAAGCGAAGTAGTTAGGGAAAACTGCTAACGTATCGTTGCTATAGCCTAGTTAATAATATTCATGGTGTATTCCAGTGAAGAAAGTAAAAGTGGTTTACCTTTATTACTGTAGTTTCATTATAATTGTTTATAGCTTGTTAGAAGTAATAGATTATTTTAGTCAGAAATGGTTGTAGTTTTAGTTGATTTTGACATCGTTTTGTATGATATATTGAAGTTAAACTCCATTGAAAATTACCTAAAGCTTTTAAAATTATTTATAACAAATATCCTTTTATTTTTATTTTGGAATATAAAGTAAAAAGTACTTATGAAAGTTATTAATTAGAAATAATGCTATTAAGGTTCGGTTATGCTGGAACATTTGTCTCTGTCTTTTTCTTTACATGTAAAGATTAAGGAAAATAACCTAATTTCTGCATTTTTTCAATGTTTTTCGTTGTTTTTTCATCATTATCATTATCACAATTATCTTTCTTGAATAAAAGTTATTGGAGCTACTTCAGAGTACGTTAAAGTGTATTTTAATGTGGAATTCAATACGTTTCCGCTATTATTAGTGCCAAAAATATGAACCTACGCAAGCTCTTTAATGTTATTCTGTTTTTTTTACTATCATCTGTGAGGTTTATACGCAATTTAATACTTGTAGCTACTAGAGAATCTCTTTAGCTTGCCGTATGTTTTTTTTTTGTTGCTACAACTTTACGTTTTCTAAATAAAAAAATGACCCCCGCAAACATATTTTTTTCTATAATGCACCCTTGTCCGATCTTGTTAAGTGTAATTTTTACAAAAGCTCGTTAACAAAAAGTATTCTTAAGTCTTGTTTTCTATATAGTTGTGTATGAGTGCATTCCCTTAATTAATAAGATTTAGCTAACTCCATAAATTAACCAGCATTCCTAATTCGTCTGCACATCCATAATACGATGGCGTAACTATTTGCCTCTACCGAAACAACTAAATTTAGTAGCAATTAAATGCCTCGCAATCAATTATAGTTATTATGCAAAACAACACCAACGCACTTTGCAGTCACTACACAAATATAAATATAGAGAGCCACAGACATACAAACTAAAATATTGTCAAAGAAATAGAAATAAACAAAGCAATTGTCGCAAGGGTCGGTCATGAGATGGGTGACCAATCTCCGCTGTATTTCGGAAGGTACGTTAAGCCGTTGGTTCCGGCTGCATTTGCAGTCGTCAACACCCACTAATCCGCATTGGGCCCGAGTGGAGGGTTATGGCCCATCCTCTTTATCCATCCAAAAGGAAGGTCTGTGCCCAGCAGTGGGGACATTAAAAATGTATGATGTCTAAGCAGTAACTTAAACTACTATATTGAATGTTAAAGAAACAAAAATCTATTTTTGTTTCTATCAAACTAACAACGCCGTCTCTAGACGGCGTTGTTAGTTCGATTACTATACATACAACGTGTTACAAAATAACCACTAATGCCGAATATGGCAGATAGGGACCACCATCAAACTGAACAACTTTTACTATGTGACCAACTCTGAAATCGCAAAAGAAAATCTGCTGTTTCATACAAAAATTAATGTCGAAAATATCAAAATGTATGAAGCAGCTGTTTTTTTATCGCGATTTCAGAGTTGGTCCCATAGTAAAAGTTATTCAGTTTGATGGTCCCTATCTACCATATTCAGCATTAGAGGTTATTTTGTAACACGTTGTATAGGTACTAAGTACCAATTTATTTGAGAAAATCAAGATTTTCGATACTTTTCGCCGATAGCGAGTTGGTAGAAAATAATGATACTATGACACAATATTTAAATAAATAAAATATCATCATATTTTTTTATGGTGCAACAAACATTTGTAACACTAAAAGCTCCCTAAAAAGAATTTGCCAAATGCTTTTTTTGGTAGAGCCTCTGTAATTTGTCACAGGATGCTTTCACCAAAATTTTCTTTAAAAAAATATAGCATTTATTACTACCCAACAAGCAAAAACGTCATATAAGCTCTGTCTTTTACGACTTTAAGTTGGATAGCAGTCTTATAATAGTAATGAGATGACTTCTAGGTCGTATAGACGTCTTAAATTAAACTTTTTAGTCGTGCGACGAATATGTCATAATAAACTGGTCATAGCAACGTCGGTAAGACTAAACTATACGACGTTACATTAACGTTTTAGCTAAAACGTCTATACGACAACGCAATAGTCGTACTATGGTCGTACTAACGTTACAGTCCGTTAGACGTTTTCAACTGACCAAATTAGGTGTTTGAAAAACCTATATACGACCTTTATATAATGTGGCAGTTGTATACACGTTTTTACAGTGATGTTTATAAAACTATCACTATTTTGTTATACAGCAGTCAATTTGAGACATTTATATGACTTGGTGGTTTTTTTAACGACTCAAATATAACCTTTGTATTACGTGATGTCCATTTAATGCCATGCCCTGACTTTAATAAACCTTGTAGTCGCATTTGAGTCAAGTTGTGACTTTAAAACGACTTGGCCGCCATATTTACGGAACATATGATAAATCAAATACGAAAAATGGAAGCAAAAATTCGTGGAGAAAACAAAAAAACGTACTTAGTGGAGCTTTCAAAAGGAAAGTAAAACGAAATTTCCTGTTATTAAAAAGTACAACACCAACAACTGTGGCATTAGTCACAAATGTTGAAGAAGAAAAGTGTACAACACATGAACAACAAGAAGGTTCGGTATCAATATTTATTTTATTTACTACCTATAAAAAAATATTGTTTATTATTTTTTCCGATATTGAATTTTTTTATCAGTAGGTAGGTAACTACCTAAATGTTGAAATGATTTATGTTCTTATATGAAAGTGAATTTAATTTGGATTACAGTTGACGTTGTTAAAAGTGTTCCTGGTGGATCCACTGTGGTAACATATGGTAAGCTTTTTTCGTAACGTATTACCTACCAGTAGGTACTAGCTTCCGCCCGCGACTTCGCCCGCGTGGACATTCGAGAAAATCCTTAGAGATCCTTTAATCTTTTAATCATGTTTCAGATAAATTTAGATTAGTACTTAAATATAATCTGCACTGAACTTATACAATGACCAGTTTTTGCCTGAAAAAAAAAATTAAAATAATTATTTTGGTTAATATTGACATAATCAAAAAAAGGTTTTTAATTGTTTAAAGAACCCTAATAGTTAGCGGCAATGGCGTATTGTATGTCTTTACTTGGTCATCAAATAACCTCAGAACGACTTTTTGTCTTTATAACGTCATAAAGAGATAATTGTGCGACAAAATTAACATGGCTGACATTTTTATAATCAAACATAATTTTATGAATTAAAATATTATGTGTTAAACGCAAAACTACGAAGGGGCATGAAAATATGAATAGTATTTACATAGGTATATTATCATAAAACTTTAATTCCCAGTCGAACTAAACAGTATGAGAGACATACAATAAGATAATATGAAAGTTAAATAGTACTAACCTTTTATATCCTTGTACTTATTGATTTATTTTGCACTCAGATCTCGAAACATAACCACAAACACGAGCCACTAAGAACATAAAAAATCAGTCGTACAGGTGTTGTGACTTGACCCAAATAAAACGTTTTCGTCATTCAAAAACATCTGTATGACCACAATATAACGAAAGAGTCGTTGTAACGTTTTGATGCGACTACTGTACGATGAGAGAGTCGTTGTAAAGTTTTGATGCGACAACTGTACGATGAGCGGTAATTCCATAACGTTCATACGACTTTTGAATGACGTTAACAAAGTCATCTTGTGACTTTTGTATGACCATTAAAAAACAATGTTGGTCGTATAAATGGGGCCCTTTTCGCGTTGAGCAAACGTTATTATAACGTTAGTGCGACCTAGCTTTTGCGACCAGTGGTAATAAGATAACGTTTGTACGACGATTGTACGACTATAATTGTTAGTTGGGTAGTGGCTCTGTAGAGCTGTAGACTGCGCATTTGTTATTTTTGAAAAATTTTCGCAATGGCGAAATATGTTTTTCCAATTTTAAAATTTTCGAAAAACTGATTCGACAAAAAATTAAACCTGCACTTGTGTGCAAATCTTGTGATTTCACGAGAATCGGTTGAGAAATGAGACCCGTAGAGGAGAACAGACAGACAGCCGGATATCAAAGCATTTTTGCCCAAGCTGAAACTGACACGCTTCGCGCTCGCTCGGTCAAGAACACTTTGAACCTCACCGGTCGGCGAATTAACAAAGGCTATACTATTTGAGTCACGAGTCAGACTCTAATAGATGAGCTTTTGTTTATGTATATTACTCGACAAAACCTCAACTATCTCAGTAAAAAAGTTGACTCAAATAGATTAGCTTTTGTCGAGATATTTTCAAACATTACGTACGAACAAAACCTAGTCGAGTAGAGACTCACCGCCATTTGTTTATCACGAACGCGATTAGTCGGTGCCGACATGTTCTTTCGTTCACTTCTGTTATGAAAATAATATTTAGGATGGATTACAAAGTAGCAGCCGCAATCAGTCAGGAAGACCAACTAAACATGAAAAGAAGAAATCCGTAAGAGCTCGCAATATTATAAGTATTAATATAAAAATATCATACAAGTGCTGAAAACATTATCGTAACATAAACAATATTTAGGATATCTGCGCCATGCTTCTCTATCTTTCGATAACATTTGTAATCCTTACTTTACTAGTCATACGTTTGATGTCATAATGATCATTGTCGACTTTAAAATTCGATATTTAAATACGTACCCATAAATTTGATAAAAGTGTTTAGACACTTATAGTTACGCATAATTAGTTATGTTTTCACCTCTCCATCACGAAAAGGGCGCTTTTGCGCGCGCGCGTAAAAATTTGTTGCAAAATCGATTTTTGCTGCGAGCGTGAGGCATTTTTTTTATTTCTAACACCAACTTTTAAAATAATAAAAAAAGTGACAAGGACGAGATATGTGAGAAAAGGATTAAAAGAGTGCTTTATGGTGTCATACATGGATTAAAAAGTAAAAAAATAAAACTGCAGGGATATACCAAGGAGTTTTAAATAAAGATTGTTAAAAAGAAGGTTGATAATTCGAAATAAAGAGTATGGACAAAATGAGGTCGCGTCGCATGCATGAAATAAATATGAAAAAAAAATAATTAATGAAATTTATTAACTAATTAAATTTGTATGATTATAAATAAATAAATAAGATGGGATATTAATGAATAAGCGAAAAATACAACGGAATGTAACCAAAACGACAGGAATCTACTTTACTCTATGAATAAAATATTTCAGCATAGGTTTGATCAAACTATTTTTGTGATAAATAATTACAAAAATGAATGCGTCCAACGATGAAGATAGTTGTCTAACTCCAAAAGAGTTGAGTGAACAAGTTTCTAATACTGAATTAAGCTTTTTACCAGGAAATTCACGTAAAAAAATTCTCGCTGGTAGAGGTGAAAAGTTGTATGTATATGTTTACACGAGGCCAAAATTTTGGTCACTTGTATAACAAATAACTATTATCTATTTTAAGGCCCTTATTCCACCGTAAGCAATCCATTTACTTACGAGTATAGTAAGTTTCATATCTTGTGCTTTGTTGTATTATGTCATGTGCCATACTCAAATAAGACTCACTGTTAATACGTTTAAATTGTAAAAATACTAAGCTAATCGTAAATTTGATAAAAATAATTATCTGTGTTATGTATTTTAGATTAGAGGTACGCAAAAAATAAATATATTTGTACTCGCAACAAGTGTGTAAAGTGTAGGTACTTGTTTCGCACCTATAATAAAAGTTCGTTTGTTAATCATTTTTTATGTCAATCAATTACAGAATAGAAAGGAGTAATTTAATTATTTTAATGTAACTATCCACCTATTATTGAAGCTAACGATCGGTAAATATCGGTATCAAATTAAATAACATTTGTTGCTGCAATATGTATAATACAGTACGAGGTTTTGTCCGTGCATTTTCTTTGAAAATATCAAGACAAAAGCTAATCCATTTGAGTCAACTTTTTTACTGAAATAGATTAGGTTTTGTCGAGTAATATGCATAAACAAAAGCTCAACTATTAGAGTTTGAATCGTGACTCAAATAGTATAGCCTTTGTAAATTCGCCACCGGTCGAGGCTCGCAGTAGCACTTTAAATCACGACTAATAACCTGCCATAAACGAAATAAATACATACATCTGTATGGTATACGGCTAACTTTGGTGTCAAGCGCAGAAAGCTATCTTCACGGTAATGGAAAAATACAGCTTTTGTTATTGCAATTACTATTTTTCATGGCAATAATCTTATAGGGAAAAGCTAAGTACTTGTTGCCTTGAAATTCCTATTTATTTATGAAGACTTACGGATTTGACGTACGTCTTTAAGGAATATAAAAAAAACTTTTTGAACGATATTGATAAGCATTACATAAAAAAAAAATCCAATAGAACATCTAACTTATCTGATCATCTAACTAACTATAACACCGACTCGTTAGCTCAGTTGTTCAAAGCATTTGTAGTCAGGATCGCAAAATGTCATGGGATCGAACCCGTGAAAGACGAATTGTTTTTTCTGGAATAAAATTTAGTTGATAAAATAGCATTGTAAATGTAAAACTCTCTGAGCATCTCAGAAAATAATACGGTACATTTCGAAACCAAAACCAATAAATTTAAATGGTTCCCTAAACCACCGCAACGATCTTCGAATCTAAAACATCAGAGCCGGCCATCACAAAGCGGAATAGCTCAACAATTACGTACGAGTATGATTTATCTGCGCGTACGCAGCTCTAGCTGACCGGCCACAGTCAACTTACGCGTCGAACACTCTTCATAAGTATCAAATAGTGGCTCCGTGAGCGATAAAATTGTTTAAAAAACAAAAAACCGACTTCAAAAAACCTGCCTATTAAAAGCAAGAAATAATATTCAAATCATTAGATTATTATCATTGTCATATAAAACACGTCTATTGAAGTCGGGCGGGGCTGGAGTACAACTTCCTCTTTTTATTCTAAAAGCCCCACCCGACTTCAATAGACACGTGTTTTTATTATTACAATGATAATGCAGATCTAATAATTTGAATAATATTTCTTGCTTTTTATAGGCAGGTTTTTTGAAGTCGGTTTTTTGTTTTTTAACCAATTTTTTATTTTTTTATTTTTAGTGTAAGTACCTTCTGTATTAGGTATATTATTTAGGTAAAATAATCGACTCAGCCAAACGCGAGATAATCCCGGAGAAACATACATACATACGGGTCAAACTGAGAGCCTCCTTTTTTTGAAGTCGGTTAAAAAGACTACACTATCCCTTTTACAACAAAAAAAATCATCTAATTCGGTTCATCAATAAGAAAGTCGTCAAGGTAGCTGATGCAAAATCATAGTACTTATTTTCAGGATTACTTTTGAAAACTACTCGACCGATTTGAAAAAAAAATATTGGACCATCTCGCAAGCAAACTCAATCGAACAAAAAAAGAACATCAAAATCAGTCCATAAATGTCGAAGATACGCGCGAACAACGATAAAAAAACATACAATCGAATTGAGAACCTCCTCCTTTTGATGAAGTCGGTTAAAAACAACAACAACTTCGCGATAAAAAGTGGCTCAAATTGTACAAAAATAAAATGTCGCCATGAAGTTTTAAAAGCATACAGTACGTGACGTGCGATTCTCTTCATAAGTTTCAATAAACAAGCAATACTTATCTTCTTAGTTATAAAATTTTAACAAATGTTTGGAAGCAACTTTTTATTACTATTTATACTGTGGAGCTCGATGGCGTAGTGGTTTAGCGTTGGGCCCGCGTAGTGGGTTATAGCCCATCCTCCTTATCCACCATAAGAAAGGCCTGTGCCCCAGCAGTAGGGACATTTAAAAAAATGGCTGATGATGATGATGGACATACCCCATCTTACATGAAATAAGATATATGATTGTGTATGAGAAAGAAAAATCACTATGATTTCCTTGTCCATTATACAGCCTTAAGAGTATGGATACTAAAAAAATTGTCGGACCTCAAGCTTTAGGCTCAATTCAAGTACTAGTTTCCCTGACTGTAGCTATCGTATGAAATACATACATATATCAATCTTTAGCCTAATGATGACTTGCAACTTAAACTTTCTTCACTGCTCGAACATTAACTATTTTCCCGTTCCCACATTACTTACCGAAATGACTGATCGACAGACGGACCACCTTTGTTGTAACGTATAGCCGCAATCTCCCCAATATGGCGCGTAAGAAGTCAAAACAATACCATTCGTCATTATAATCTCGGAGCTTCGAAACACGCTATCAACTCCACAATAAACACTCTCTAATGATCTTTCCAAATATGTCGTGCATATATCGTGAGGGCAATTCATCGTTTAATACTCTACTATTTATTGCTAAGAAATGGCTGCATTCTTTTACTTACTCGATCACGAACAAATGACTGTCCTAGATTATTGTTTCTCAACGCCCTGACAGTAATTATTTATCACTATTTGAAACTATACTCAGTAACGTTGCAGCATATGTAATCTTGTCTGTTACATTGCTGGTCTTCTTATATAGCTTTAAAGAATGCGTGATGTATTTGGAATTGGTATTCTTCATATCTTCAAAAGTAGTATTAAAAAGGGTCAAAACATCCATATTTGGAGTTCCAATCAGCGTGTACTATAAATTTTAACAAGGTTTAATTTGTCTACATAAGATTAATAGATTCAGTCACACTTCGTTACTATAAATCTGGAAGGCAATAAAAGAGCTTAAATCGCACTGATTGCACCAATAAAGTTGTTATAAAATCAGCCAACGACGAAATCATCGACGTAAAGACGGCCACAAATTGTTTATTTGCGTCGTCATCTCGCAATGACCTCTGGGTACCCGATGACCCTACGAAAAGAGTACGAGATTCAATATCTAGAGATTGGTCCGATAACCGACCGGGTAGAGTCCGGCGGGCGGCTGTCGGGCGCAACGAACCGACGTCATGTTGTCAATCCTGGGAACTATAGAGCTTTTGTTGGGTGTTCTAGAGCAGTCGGAGATGTTACAGATGTTTAATGTTTTGGACATCGGAATAGTACGTTAAACGTTCCGGCTTTGGCAGAATAACGGTGGGCTATTGCCGACCGCTGATAAGGCTAACTGTTGTATTGGAAA
Source organism: Agriphila tristella (assembly GCA_928269145.1). Lineage (NCBI taxonomy): Eukaryota > Metazoa > Arthropoda > Insecta > Lepidoptera > Crambidae > Agriphila > Agriphila tristella. The sequence continues at coordinate 33,777,741 of OV743435.1, read as the reverse complement.
TTAATAAAGTTCTCAGAATGTATCGGCACTATTGAATTGTCAAAAACAGTTAGAAGTTATAGTTGAAATAATCTTAGTATCATCAGAAGTCAACAAGGGCAACTAAATGTGAAGCTGACTTACATTTGAAGCTTTTCATTACCCTTATACACAAACTAGCGGCCGCCCGCGACTTCGTCTGCGTGGAAAGTTTCTTTGTTATCCCTCGGGAACAATACTTTTTTTCGGAATAAAAGGTACACTATGTCTTTCTCTATACCCCTGACAACGTTTATGTAAAATTTCGTGATGATCATCAGTTCAGTAGTTAAGACGTGAAGGCGTAACAAACAAACAAACGGACTTTCGCATTTATAATATTAGTAAGGATATCATTGAATAATAAAAGTCAAACGATGGAAACACCATGATCTTATAAAATCTCAGGTTATTTTTGCAGTAATAGTATCAAATGCAGAGAAAATACCCTAAAACAGATTTAGCGCGACAAAGTCACACACATATTTCTCTTTTGTCCATATTTCTAGCTTCTGAGTTACCTATTCGATATTTATTCGATTCTTGTTACATTATGGTTCGACAAGTACCATTATGTAAAAAGACAGTACTGGACAAGTGCACAGTGTTAAACACATAAACCCCTGGTGTAGGTGCGCACGGCCTGATACGATCTAATCTCTGCATCGACGCGGGTCGGACACGAACGCCGGACACCTGCGCAAGCGCACACTCCGCACCACTCCACCGACATCATAATACTCATCTCTTACGGCTATTACATCTTCATGGTACACTTGTCGAAGCTGTCTTTTAGATCTAATATATAGGTAGTTATTGTAGGCTAATAAATACTAAAAATGCAAAGTTTTGTTGTGAATGAACCGAAATCAGATTGGATCGATCGATCTATGAATTAGCAGTTAAAAATATATGGCAAATTCAGGAGCAGTTTAAAACCTTCCTTTGCTGTGGTATGATTAGACAGTACCATTGATGGTACGGTGGCAAATATTTTTTGCCATGGTACCATTAACGGTACCGTTGCAATTATATTTTGCCGTGGTGTGGTACCATTAAAGATTCCGTTTAAGTTAACTAATTCTTTTCCATTTTAAATAAAACGAGAAGATAACCGTAGACTGAGTAACAGGCATTTTTTAAATAAACAGATTGAAATGGTATAAACTGCTGACTCCATTCCTTTAAATTGAAACAAAATTCCTGTTCATATGTGGAGCTTTTACATAAAAAGACTCTGCAAAAAAACGAAAGTATTTCCAAGTTTTTGCTCGGGTCATCATCCCCGTAGATAATAAGAATAAAAAACTAGAGCAACATGCATTACCAACAACCTCAACACGAATTGTAAAGAATTTGCCAATCCTTTGATCGACCCTATCCAGGGCAGTGTAACTCGTCGCGGCGTGTCGCAAGCGCGAGTGATCGACCGACGACAACCGTGGCGAAAGATGCGCGCGCGCCGTGAAATCGATCGTTAAGGGTGCTTTTACACCGGTGATGTGCTAAGCTGTGTAGTGTAGCTAAGGATGTGTTTGATATCTTCCAATGGAGGATTATTTTCACAATGTAGCTAAGCTAAGCACTAGAAACCGGTTCAACGAAGCCATTTGTTCCCAACGAGTCACACCACCAACTGTCACACTGTGACTGGTTGGGATATTTTATTAAAAAAATCCACACTGTGAGTAGTTGGGAATTTTTTAAATTTTTTCATCAAAAAATCCCAACGAGCCACACCTGTTACTCGATGAGAACTTTTTATTAGAAATGTCCCAACCAGTCACACTGTAACAGGTGAAATAACCTGTGAAGTGTGACTGGTTGGGAAATTTCTAATAAAAAGTTCCCATCAAGTAAAAGGTGTGACTCGATAAGGATTGTTTGATAAAAAATTCCCAAAAACTCACAGTGTGACAGTTGATGGTGTGACTCGTTGGGAACAAATGAACGAAGCTATGTTTTTTATATGGAAGGATGTGTGCTACGAAGCTGAACATGGGAGCTATAAGTCTTACCCGCTCCGCTACATCATTTATTTGTGGAAACGATTAGTACATACACATAGTTTAACTATAACCCGGTCGAGTTAACTCGGGACCTGAGGCGCGATAGACCCCTCTCGTCTCCTTGCCTCACGCCACTGTTGTCATGCCAATATCGTAAGTACATTCGTTAGCGATAATTTATCGATAATCTATCGAAAACTTTCAAAAAATTGACAACGGTGGCGTGAGGAAAGGAGAAAACGAGAGGGGTCTATCGCGCTTCAGGTGCCGAGTTAACTCGACCGGGTTGTAACTTTGATCTCGCTCACTGCTTGCTTAGCTTAGCACATCTCTATTGGAGTGGCAGCTTTAAGGGTACTCCTTTGAACATCGAGAGTAGTGGACCTCATACGTTACACAAATAATTGGACAGTCGTAAATCGAAATATAAAGGTATTGAGTAAGAGAAAGGCAATCGAAGTGTAACACTTTCATTACTTTTGATGAGTCCTTAAGCTGACGTGAAATTAAGAAACTAAACAGTTAGAGCATTAAGACAATCCGTTATAAACATACTTGATATATACACTGGCCTGCAAAACTAAGTACTACAGAGGTCTATTTTCATACAAACGAGGTAACTTTGAAGCTTTGGTTCTCCGCCCAGGATTAAGCGGGATGTGATCTGATGATGGCCATCCAGGGAGTGAATGGAGAAGATTCAGATCTCCATACACACCCAATTGATCTGATCAGCATTCTAAGAGCTGTAAGGATTAGAGTTATCAGTTACAGCATTTCCATACATTTTAATGCTATTGTTGTGGTTTTTTTAAACATATCCAAACAGCTCTTAGAATGCTGATCAGATCAATTGGGTGTGTATGGGGATCTGAATCTTCTACATTCACTCCTTGGATGGCTATCATCAGATCACACCACGTTTAATCCTGGGCGGAGAACCAATGCTTCAAAGTTACTTCGTTTGTATAAAAATTTTAACTCTTTATTTAAAAAGACTAAAATAAGTTTTACAAAAATCCCTCGACTAAAAGTGATGTAGGTACTATACATACTTTATCTACCTATTCATAAATTTACAAACGCTAGAAAAATCCGTTGGGGCTGCCATTACCTGCCCCCAAATGAACAATTTTTTTTCAGTTATAGTTACTTTAGAGAATTTTGCCATTTTATTTTAAACTTTTTAAAGAATTGATACGTTATCTACTCTAAAAACCGCATCTAAATCGGTCAAACCATTCGGAAAATGATTACTACAGCGCCCCCTAGCAGCTGAACACCATAACACTTCTTTAATAAGCAAAATAAAAAAATAAAACACCAAGAACAATCGCCGACAAACTACAAAACTTTTACAGAAAACTGCATCCAAATTGGTCAAACCGCTTTGGAAATAAATGACAAAATGATAACTGCAGCGCCCCCTAGCGGTTAAACACAGTAATATCTATCTGAGAACCATCGCCGATAACCTACAAACCCATTACAGAAAACCGCATCGAAATCAGTTGAGTAGTTTTTGAGAACTTCTCAAGCGCGACTTATCTGGTTGCTGCAGCGCCCCCTGGTGATCAACCACCATGTAACTTATCTAAGAACTTGCTCTGAAATGAAACCTTTTGATTGTAAAAAACCGCATTGAAATCGGCTCAGTAGTTTCCAAGGAAAAATGGTAATAGACAAACTTGACTTATCTGGTTGCTGCAGAGCCCCCTGGAGTTCTACCACTATGAAACATGTCTAAGAACTTGCTCTGAAATGAAAACTTTTGAATGCAAAAAACCGCATCGAAATCGGCTTAGTAGTTTCCGAGGAAAATGGTAACAGACAAACACACAAACAAACAAACGCACAACCTCTAAGCCCAAACGCATATACCGCCTCCGTTCCGTGCCGTCCGTCGTCGTGGGTAAAAATAGACCTCTGTAGTACTTAGTTTTACAGGCCAGTGTATTTACCAGCTAATGCCACAGATTCGCAGTCACCCCATTATATTGAATTATACCTTTTTTAATCCAAATTTCTAACACATTCTGGTCGTTCGAAGCAGTCTAAGTTTTAATATATCAGTTATATACCAATCAGCAGTAACACAAATCTAACCTCACCTCACAGTTTAAATTACTGGAGACGTCAAATTTTCAAACTAAACAGTAAACAACATCCTGAAACAGTTGACTTACAACTCTCGGCCTCAGTGAATCAATAACGCTAACTTGCTTTTATCTCACACAATCTCCCCGTCTTTAATACCAGCCGCAACATTATCGCCTCAAATTGTTTCGTCCAACACGAATAACCTTTACTTTGCGTCTATCCTTGCCGATCTTATCAGCAGACTTATCAAAACGCTCTATATAACACCATCTCTGACTGTACATTCGACTCGAACAAAGCTTTACCGTTAACAATCCGATCTATAAATCCGCACCTTGACAAAATAATAGGCGAGACGATAGTTCCTAGCTATTAACGCCGAAGAAATATAGGATCACCCAATCAGATACCTTAATACAACCTGCTGGCTTGTAATAGAAATTTCCAACGCGCACTTCCAGTTTCATTAGCTGATCTTTTAATGACTGCTCTGGGGCAATAAAATTCTGTTATGCTATAATCGTGTTGTCAGTGTAAATAACTGGAATTAAAAACGACTTGTTCGATTAACAATACTGTCAAGTGGCGTGTAGTGTCGTGGCAAAACTTCATTAATCTTGGAGTGATGACGGGATGGCACTGAATATAAACAAGGTGACTGTTTCCATTGGAAGGAAATGAATTAACGTTTATAGATTTATATTAACGCGTAGTAACAAGTCGATCGAGGAAATACATCTGAAGAATAAAGCTTTAATCGCTTTTGGGTAAATTCAGGCCAACGCACCAACTGTGCTGTGCCTAATTGCCTATTATACTAAATACAGTCTTGAATATAAATAAATAAATATATGCCGCACAGTTCCGGTTAAGAATGCCGCACAGTTCCGGTTAAGAATGCCGCACAGTTCCGGTTAAGAATAGGACTGTCCCATCTCATCCCGTGGGTATCGTAGAAGGCGATAGAGGGAAGTTTTAGGGACCCGATGCAGACCATCCCATAAAGGGTCACTCGAATGGCAGCGAGGAAACTGTCAACAACAGCATTCCCAAGGAGGGTTGGTGTCAGGCAGGCGGCCGATCGTAAAACTTTGCCAAAACCTAATGCAGTATGTATTACATGCTGCGCCGACCCCAATAGTGGTCGTTCTACGAGCGCAATTTTTTTTTTGTGTAGACATAGCACTACAAATAAATTGGGATAAGGACAGGAGGATGATGAGTCTTGAATATAAACAGAACTTTTACTACGGCTAGAGATATCAAATTCGTATAATCCTTACTAATATTATATAAATGCGAAAGTCCGTTTGTTTGTTTGTTACGCCTTCACGTTTTAACTACTGTAACGATCATCATAAAACAGGAACGACCCGTTTAAGGAGCTGGCAAAAGTGGTCGAATATGCTAACGAACACAATGCCGAGCTACTGATCGGGTGTGACGCCAACGCCCATCACACCAACTGGGGCAGCACTGACATTAACGACAGGGGTGAGTTATTACATGAATTTGTCCTCGCAAACTGCTTGCAGATAGTCAATAAAGGATGCAACCGACCTTTGTGACTAAATCCAGGCAGGAGGTTCTTGATGTAACTTTTTCCACTAACAACCTAGCTAAAAAGATTAGCGGCTGGCACGTTAGTGACGAACCATCTATGTCAGATCATAGACTTATTAGATTCGCACTAAACACAACCAATATGTGTGAAACAGTAACTTTTAGGGACGCAAAAGCCGCAGACTGGAGTTTATACAGACAAAAACTACAGGAAAGGCTTCAGGACATTCCTAAAAATATACGTTCCGTTGAGATACTGGAATACGCTGTTGACCAAGTTACTGAAGCCATTACAACCTCATACGAGGAAAGCTGTCCTCTTAAGACCTTGAGGAACAGCAGCATACCATGGTGGAACAAACAGCTCAGTAGACTAAGGGAAGATGCACGTAGGCTGTTTAACAAGGCTAAATCGACCGGCAACTGGGATCGGTATGCAAAAGCCTTGACAGACTACATCAGGGAAATACGAAAGGCGAGGCGACTTTCGTGGAGAAAGTTCTGTGAGGGCATCATTGATGCGCCCCAAGGAGCCAGAATCCACAAAGTCTTGGCCAAATCGCCTTCGAAACAACTGGGACTATTAAAGAAACCAGATGGGACCTTCACTGAAACAGTGGAAGAAACCATAGAACTCTTGGCGTCAACGCATTTTCCTGGATCAGTGCCAGACGCAAATGAAATGAATGTTCCTCAAAGCTGCCTCGCTAGGCCTAATAATGAGGACTGGAGAAGAGCAGCAAGGAACTTCAGGCCAAACAAAATTGTATGGGCCATTGATTCGTTCAAGCCATTCAAGTCAGCTGGGGAGGATGATATCTTTCCGGCTCTCCTACAGCAAGGAAAGGAAATCCTCATCCCCATTTTGGTAAAGATCTTCAGGGCAAGTTATGCCTGGGGATATATACCAAGCAAATGGACTACAGTGAAAGTCCGCTTTATTCCAAAGGCTGGAAAGAAGGATTTCTCACAACCAAAATCCTTCAGACCCATTAGCCTCACCTCATTTCTACTGAAGAGTATGGAAAAGGTAATTGATATGTACTTAAGGGACGAGCCACTGCGCGAACGTCCCCTACATACAAAGCAACACGCTTATCGTAAAGGAAAGTCCACTGAAACTGCTCTGCTAGAACTAACAGACAGGATCGAAAGGGCCCTAGAAGATAAACAAATAGCCCTATGCGCTTTTCTTGATATTGAAGGAGCTTTCGATAACGTCACCATCGAGACCCTATCCAGGGGAATGAGTGACAAGAACATTGACAGCACAACCATCCGCTGGATCGAAAGTATGCTCCTTCATAGAACTGTAAACGTCAGTTTACATGGAACTACTAGAGGTTTCAAGATAACTAGGGGATGCCCACAGGGGGGCGTACTATCGCCCCTATTGTGGTCACTTGTTGTCGATCAATTACTGATCGAAGCCTCTAAAAAGGATCTGGATATACAGGGCTATGCGGACGATGTGGTAGCCTGCGTGATAGGCCCCTGTCAGAGCACTGTATCATCCATACTTCAAAGATCTCTCAATGTCATCAATAAGTGGTGCACTGAAAACAGTTTGTCGGTAAACCCGAACAAAACAACAATAGTCCCTTTCACTAGGAAGCGTAAGTTGGACAAACTTAAAACGCCTACTATCAAGGGAACTCCCATACCATTTTCCACGGAAGCCAAATACTTGGGCGTTACAATCGACCAAAAGCTGACGTGGAATATACACATAGATAATGTGATCCAAAAGGCCAAAATTGCCTTAGGAATCTGCTGTCGTTTGGCGGGTGCAAGGTGAAAGTGAAAGTGAAATATATTTTATTTAAATAAGCTCACATAATAAGCATTTTTAAATCGTCAATTCTTTTACCCTACCACCCATTATGACGTCTTTTAACTGACAAGAAAAATGGGCGCAAAAAACTTGTCAGCTTTATCAATCAGATGGAACGATATTTACAAATATGTATATCGTTTCCAGACTTTATATTAACAAAGATTAACAAATAAATAACATTATTGAATTAGCTCATTTCTTAATGAGTTTTAAATTTCTTAATCAATTTACAGATTTTAAGCTAAATTCAAAGTTTGAACTTGTTATTCAGTCTAGGATAAAAATAAAAGAAAAACATACAATTCAATATGCATTAAGATAGGTAGTCAGAAGCAGACCCATTCCCACTGGCAGCACCAGTTCCCGAACATGACGCATGAACCAGCCATCTCTTCGCTCAACCATATTTGAGGGAACGTAACGACCCGCCTCATACGACACCACCGAAGAAATGATTAAAGAGAGCATGACATACTAAGACTACCTATGTTAAGGCATCGAATTGAAAATTTATATCCAAAAGCTTTTCATAGGTCTTTCACTAAACTACTGACTATAGAAAGTAAAAATATTGCAATTAAATAAATCAAAACAAGGTAAGCTATTAAGAATTATATTTTTTGAGTAAGAAGTGCCATACATACAGACAATATAAAACAGATCTTTTATATACGAGTTATACGACGCCCTTAATACAAGCAGACAGAAGCAGACCCATTCCCACTGGCAGCACCCGTTCACGAGCATGACGCATGAACCAGCCATCGCTTCGCTCAACCATATTTGAGGGAACGTAACGACCCGCCTCACACGACACCACCGCAGAAATGTTTGAAGGTGGGGCCTAAACCCCAAGATTGCCCTGTGGATGTATACTGCCGTAGTCAGGCCGATGATAACGTATGCCTGTGTAGTATGGTGGAAAAAAGCAACTCAAACGACAGTTATAAACAAGCTAACTAGCTTGCAAAGATTAGCTTGCCTTATGGCAACGGGGGCCATGTCTACAACACCAGGAGCAGCACTAAATGCTCTGCTAAACCTACCGCCACTTCACTTGTTTATTGTGAAGGAGGCGAAAGCAGGGATCTACAGAGTGGGCACCACTGGTAAAGTAGGTTGGCACTCTCAAGCACTGAGATCTTTACATGAATCAGTGCTTGAACTCAAACCGCTTGCAATGACATCTGATGTCATGCTTCCACTCTGTAACTTCACTAGGAATTACTCTGTGGAACTACCTAGTAGAGAGATGTGGTCTGATGACCAAAGCTCCTGCAAGGCTGGAAGCCTGGTCTGGTACACGGACGGCTTTAAAATGGGTCATGACGTAGGCTGTGGTATTCATGGCGTAAGACCAAGAGTCAACCTTAGTGTTAATCTTGGCAAATACGCCACAATATTCCAGGCAGAGGTCTATGCCATCATAGAATGTGCAGAAACCAACTGCAAACGAAACTACACAAATCAGACCATTTATATCTTTTCAGATAGCCAAGCAGCACTTAACGCCATAAACTCGAACGTAATACGATCGAAACTGGTAAAAGACTGCGTAGACAAACTGAACGAACTGGGACAAAAGAATAAAATTATTCTAAAATGGGTCCCTGGTCATTCAGGCATCATCGGTAATGAAAAAGCCGACGAGCTTGCTAGAACTGGAGCGCGAGGCCAACAGATCGGTCCAGAACCTTTCTGCGGTATCTCGAAAAACCAGGCTATGCAACTCCTTAAAGACAATCTCTTGGACGAGTCAAAAAATTTCTGGCTAAAACAACCAGGACTAAGACACGCCAAATCCCTAGTAGAAGGCTACTCGCGAAAACGGACGAATGAGCTCACACAACTCAGTAGATCGAACGTCAGCGCGACTGTTAGAGCCTTAACTGGACACTGCAAACTAAACAGACACCTGTTTCTTATGAAATTGAGTGATACTGACGTCTGCAGATATTGTAATGAGGAGCAGGAAACACCCAAGCATCTCTTATGTGACTGTGGACCTCTAATCCACAGGCGTAGCATCCATCTGGGACGACACATAATCGACCCGGAGGAAATAAAAACTCTCAAAACCAGGAAGATTCTAGACTTCTTGGAAGCCGTTGGGCTCAAAGAGTTATTATAACTAGGTGGCGAGTCACAATAGATCTTTTAGGTCGCAGTGACTACAGCTTCATCTTGAGCTGCATAGCCCCTAAAATTCAAATAATAATAATCATAAAATTTTGCATACACGTTGTCAGGGGTACAGAGAAGAACATAGGGTACCTTTCATCCCGAAAAAAGACACATACACGCAGATGCAGTCGCGGCGGCTGCTAGTATAATTTATATTTTTTCCTCTCCTCATCATAAGTTAGGTGTTGAGCCCTTTACATCAAATTTACTGCCACTAACGCAGACAAAATAAAGAGAGATTATTTGCTATTAGCCATTTTTAGGGTTCCGTACCCAAAGGGTAAAAACGGGACCCTATTACTAAGACTCCGCTGTCCGTCTGTCTGTCTGTCACCAGGCTGTATCTCAAGAACCGTGATAGCTAGACAGCTGAAATTTTCACAGATTATGTATTTCTGTTGCCGCTATAACAACAAATGCTAAAATCAAACTAAAATAAATATTTAAGGGGGGCTCCCATACAACAAACATGTTTTTTTTGCCGTTTTTTTGCTCGATATTAATAACGACAACAGGTAGACAGTTAAAATTTTCACAGATGATGTATTTCTGTTGCCGCTATAACAACAAATACTAAAAACAAAATAAAATATTTTTTTAAGGGGGCTCCCATACAACAAACGTGATTTTATTTGCCTTTTTTGGTACGTAACCCTTCGTGCGTGAGTCCGACTCGCACTTGGCCGGTTTTTTCCGTTTTTTTGGTACGGAACCCTTCGTGCGTGAGTCCGACTCGCACTTGGCCGGTTTTTATTAATTGTACGCCTTCCTTAATTAGTATATCTACTTAAAAAAATCATGTTTATTTAAACATAACCATGAACTAAGTTTAAGCAAAGACCTTAAGGGATCTTGATTGATATCTCAATAAGACGAGAACTCATCAATCCAAGGCGACCATTGGATTTTTTATTAAACCATGCTACGTCTTAATTAACTCGCTTACTTGGGCTCTTATATCACTAACTGGAATGCAAAAGCTTTTCAAAATATTATCTTTAATCACAGTTTATTGAATCGGAGTGGTTATATCTCTCGCGTTAACTTTGACGTTTATATCTGACTTATTTATATAGGATCATTGCTTGTAAAATATAGGTTTCGTTTAACCATGCGAATGGCTGTTGGAAAAAATATAAAGTGCTAAAAATATACTAGAGAGCTTAAATAACCGATCCATTTAAAATTTTAAATTGATAATGAATAAATAAATTATTTATCTACAAAACAACACCCGTTTCATTTTAGAAAGCGAGAAACAAAGCAAGTACTTACCTAGTATATTAATATTAATGCTTGTGAAGCTTGAAAGAAATCTTTTATAGAATTGTTATCGTAAACAATTTAAAGCTCGATCTGTCTTTCAGTACCTGCAAAATGTCGTGCTAATTTTAGATTTCAACCACATTCTCTAAATAAGTTAATTTAAACAATTTTGAACAATGAACTTACCAACTGCAGTGTTTCCAGCACCCTCTATTAATACTTAATAATATATTAGAAAAAATCGACTCGTCCCCAGATTTGTCTCAGGCGGGAATCGAACCCACGACCTTTGAAAGTCCGGGCCTTGCTTACCTTGCTTGAGCTACTGAATCACTAGTGGCATTGTCGAAATTCTTCTAGTATGTCCCACTAGCCAGCGTTATTTCATCAGTGTGAGGACTTACTTCGACATTCAATTGAAATATCATTCCAGATATTTTGTCAATTGATAAGATGAAACAGCTATATAATTATAATTTTGAGATCTTAGCATTTACAATGGCATATGCTCTATTATTTAAAATAATACGTATCCAAACAATTTCAGCGGGATCGTGGGACATTACTTCGTAACATGGTAAGCCCCTTGATACAGTATTGATTTCAAAATGATCCCGGTTGTGCAAATGACGAACGGTTCAGTTCGTGCATGGACCCGCACGTTGTTTATTCACGCCACTGTTGGTGAACGGCTGCTGGCTGCACACACGAGCGACAAATTGGCTATGACTGTCGCCTTTCTAATATAAATCAAATTGTTGATTAAAAAAAGGGTCTGCCTACAACACTTTATCACTTCGTTATATGTTGCTTAAATGATGTGAGGTTCCATGTGGCGTCCAAAAGAGTAGAAAAGCACCAAACCATCACACTTGCACTTATAAAGCTAACTTAACTACTGACGAGACGTGCAGATTTTGACAGCATTAATCCTCAGGAAAATCTACTCGCATTAAAAAGTAACTCAAATGTAAGTTGTTAAAAAAATAATAGATATCGCCCTCTCGCCACGAGGTTTTCAAAGCAAATAGTAGGGAACGTGCTGTTCGGTATACCTATTAAGTGTTTGGTATATTGAAATGAGTGAATAATTTCTTTTTTAGATAAGCTAATCTTTATACTAGAAAAAATCAACCCGTCACCTGTCGCTAAATGAAATTGTAAGCTCCTAATTTATGCGACATGTCATACGCCAAAACTGCAGCTCGTCTACCGCGGCTCATAGACTCAATTTACCAATCTGATTTACAAGTAACGCCATCAGAATGAAATATAGCGATGCGCAGCGTTGCCAAATAGCGCATCATCTGAGATTTAGTAGCTACTCCGACTGAGCTCAAACTGTTTAGGATGACACGTTTAGTCTCGTTAATAAGCTTAAGTGCTTAAACATGGCGAAACTGCTCTCGAGAAGACATAAATATTGTACGTGTTCATATTCAATCTATATTCTATTCAATTTCAGGCCCTGAAGTCTGAACACAAAATCATATTCTAAAAAGCGATAGCGAAGAAGCATAAGTTTTTCGCCAACCATAGCATTTTGACATGTTAGGTACACTTCCATAATTTTTTACGTGGAGAAATCATTATCACTATTACAAAAGTTTTACTTTGTTTAGGGGGGCATGGTTAAAATATTTTGTTCTTTAGCTTTATGAAATTCTTACCTTAACCCTAATTAGTACTGAATGGCCCATCCTAAAAAAAGTTATGTAACTACAGTGACTTCGTGCGCGTGGGAATTCGGAAAAATCGGAAATAAATATAAGTAGTATCTTATGTTTTAATCCAGGATATAAACTATGTGTGTCAAAATTCAGCCGGTTTTGCGTGATTGAGGAACAGACATCCGAACCCACAAACTTTCACAAAGCTATTTATAAAGCTACTAGCGGCCGCCTGCGACTTCGTCTGCGTTGAAAGTTTTTTTCTCTATCCCTCGGGAACAACACTTTTTTTCGGAATGAAAGGTACCCTATGTCCTTCTCTGTGCCCCTGACAACGTGTATGTAAAATTTCATGATGATCGGTTCAGTAGTTATGATGTGAAGGCGTAACAAACAAACTGACTTTCGCATTTACAATATTAGTAAGGATTAATAAAGCTTTTGGTAGTAACTTATTCGTTTGTATCATTTAACATAACAATTCTCATTCTTCATCAGTAAGAAGACAACGTTAACAATATTGACTTCAAAAATATTACCTATGATACTAACAAAGCAATATTTCAACATTAAACTTCTTGTACGGCGGTATTAGTTGCAACATTTCCATTGTCCCAATGCTCATTTGTTTAAAATCTCCGATGTTCCGTCACATAGCTGGATGGAGTCGTCAGTCGCATGTAGTTCAGAGCTAGCCAATAAATTAGCTCGCGAGGAGTGTTCCCACGAACACCATCAAGATTGGCTGCGCCTGCGCCGAACGAACGGGGACACAGCGACGCGCGACGCTTTATTTTCCCGCCTTATTCCGCGCGCCATTTTGTTGCGTTTTGTTTGCTGTCACTCGGTCACACTCGCGATCTGGCGATTTATGAGGACATACACAGTACCGGGTCTAACTGAAACATGCGAATTTGTAACGAGAATAAATTGTTGATTTATCACTTGACTGTATTTGCATGATTCATCCTTACTAATATGATAAATGCAAAAGTCCGTTTGTTTAACGCCTTCACGTCTTAACTACTGAACCGATCATCATAAAATTTTGTATAAACGTTTTCAGGGGTACAGAGAAGGACGTAGGATACCTTTCACCTAGAAGAAAAGTACTGTTTCCGAGGGATAGCAAAAAACTTTTCACCCAGACGAAGTCGCGGGCGGTCGCTAGTTTCCCATAATTCTGTATGCATGTATGCAGAAAATAAATGTATCTAATATCGCTCTGAAATAAAGTAAAGTACTATGCGCGCCAAATAAGAATAGTACTGTCAAACGGTCGTTTTGATATTTGTTCCTTTTCTTGCTCATTCCTACACCCTGAAGTGGAAGCGAAACGCAAACAAAAATGGCCGCTTTGACAGTACTATTCTTATTTGGCTCGCATAGTACCTACTTAATTAATTTTAGGTAGGTATCTCGTTCAAAATGATTACGCTCACTTCTAAACTTAAAATCTATAAAATAATTGAGAAATCTTTATTGTTTTACACAATAAGTTAAATGAATATTGTTTTGTTGACATTTTGTTTATCGTACAATCAATATCTGAACACGATAGGTGAAATACTCGATCATAGATTCTCCAAGTACGCAAAACCTATAGTACTAATATCAAATATGAAATTGTTGCATTATGTAGAAACTTGCCAGCAACTTATTAACATAGACATGTCTGGATTGGCTTCTATAAAATTAAAGCAGTTCTTTCAAACCAAAATCAATTGTTCTAAAACATTACATTTTGCATTCCACCGCGTTACACGCAAGCAAACCGACAATACTTCACCTTGAGCCAATTAGAATTAATTAATTGAATAAATATGATTAAGCACCACATCCGTAATTGTGATTGATTGTATGTCCGCTAAGGAAACAATAGTTCGGCCCCCGGGTAGAGTTAAAAATCACGACTTTATTACAAAAGGGAGCAGTGAACATTATACACGCATTGTTAACACCTCGTAAAAGAAACAGACATTGAATAATCCCCTGGAGCCGAGACAGGGACAAGTAACGAGTGACTGCATTTTATTTCAATGAAACTCAACCGAAGCGAACTAAAGCTAGTTTTGCAAATAAAACGACGGAGAAATAAGCACAACTTGGATACGTTTTTTTGAATTGAGATGCGCATATAATTTTGAAAAAGGTCCCATATTTTGTTAACTTGGTATCAGAAATAAAATGTTGCAAATAAAAGTGGCCGTTTATTTTGTACCCGAAGAACAGAATATTGTTAGCGTTATAGTTAACTTAGATTCTTATGTTACTGAACTATTCTGACTTCTCCAAACCCCAAAATATTTATTCCAATCCAGTCAGTAAACTTCTATATTTGTAACTCAAACACCAAAATACGCAAAATTGAAAACATTAGCTACCTTATTGTAATAAGATAAACAATATACTAGAAAACCGTACCTTATTGCCACAAGTCGTCCAAAAATTTTCTTGAAAACCATACAAGCTGGTTAAAGCTGGGTTTTGCTTATTCACTATTTAAAATATTATGAACAAGTCATTTTCTAAGGTAATATTAGGTTTACTAGTTTTTGCATTTCCACATGAAAAATTATACTTACCCTACTTTAATTTTTTTAGATCCCTCAATTTTACCAAAACACGTAGAAATAACAGTTCTTCACAGGTTTTTCCCACGTAACACATCTTTCACGTACCAAGTTTTGTGTAAAACATTATATTTTCCGGGCTATGAAGTTGTTAGGAGATAATTTACAGCATTTTCAAATTGCTGTACTTAACTATAATTTGAAATGACTACAGACAGATGTGAACTAATTTGTATGGAAAATATTTGTCTTTTTATCTACCTAGTTTCAATTTGCCTCGAAAGCTCTTTGAGTGTATTGAAAGCTCACATTTGGATGATCTATAAGTGTTATTATTTTTGAGGATGATGCGATGATTTTGCGCTAAAGATTTTTTTATATTATTATTGGATATTACAATTTCTGAAACTACACTTACCATTTCCAAAATTATTGCACTTAAAGACACGTCTATATATCTAAGTTGCATAGGTCATAATTATTGGCATTCGAAATTCCTACATAAGAATTCGAATTTTATTCCTCGGGGGCGAAGTCGCAAAATTAAACCAGCCTTGTTTTCAGTATTGGGAAATGAGGCATAATAATTGAAAACATTCCGGTTCTCAAACTGTCCTGCGGTGTAGGTAGCTCGTGACCCTAAAGCGGTACGTCTGTTCGTGACCCGCCCTGACCCCGATCTAGTAACTTGGAACCATTGTCTCTGGCTTATGGCTTGGTCTAAGTCAGGTGCGAATATTTCTTTTGATCAAACAGGGTGGCTAATTGTCTAATTTCACAATCTATATCCCAATCGCTTTCATTTGACGGATGCGACACCTTGCTGCATTTCTTTGGTAAGTTTTTATTCGTGCCAAAAAGAAGTATCAATGTTCTGTCAAATGAAAGCGATCGCGATAGATTTTAAATTAGACAATTAGTATACAGGTAGGTTCTGTCCATATTCTTCAAATTAGTAGAGGAACTTTTTAACAATTTAACACGTCAAAACTAGGTCAAAACTCAGAAAACATTGAATTAATCAACACTAGTCTCTCTGCGTAATTTCTAAAGCTAGTCAACGAGACAAATTGAAGAGTTTAAGAAAACTTCTAAAAATTATTAATTACCACAAACTGAACTCTACTGAATTTCTTTAGTGCTGAATTCTTTCGGCTTTATCTCAACGTTATGCAAACTAATTAAACAACACGGTTTACTTAGCAACATTAAACTGTCATAAAGCTGATTTATATTTAACTTTTAAAAACATGCAAAGAGCTCTGAGCTTCTTATCTTGTTTCCTATTCTAATTCTCTATTTTGTTCTGTGTAGCTTATTTTTAAGAGTGAGAAATTTGCCGTTGAGGGTCTTTTCTGACACTTCTGATTTCGACTCCAACTGGCGTAGCATTACGAAAAAAACTACGTTGTTGGGATGTTAGTGTAGGAAATGAAGCGATATTTTGTATGGAGTCCCGTAGATGAAACTTTGCATGCAGGGATGTACTTAATAGTATAAACCAAACCTATATACAAATATCAAAAAAGAAAAAAAAGAGATTTGGATAATAAAAAAAAATATGTTTCATTTATGATACTTTATTTATCATACTGTAGTTTCGTCTACTAAGGATTTACTGTCCATTACCTTCCTTTCCTACACATGTAATTTGTGTCATTTCAGCGTATACTACCGCTTTCAAACTCGTCATCAGAGTCCGCTCTCAGTTTGTGCCATAGGCTGGACAGTATGTGATAGCGTTATCTGACGGATAAAGCTGGTATCTGTAATTGAAATGTGCGCATTGACGGGTCAGGCGTGTGCGCAGTTGCATAAGGTCCTTTGTGATCGACAGTTTCACTTTTCCTACTATATCGTGTTTGGTAACATCCAATAACTATTTAATCCGACTCGGTACGTGCATTTATTGTTCGGCAAACGTCTCACGACGTTGTAACATGTCCCATGTTTTGACATTATATCGGTAGTTGTTGTTGTATATTGTGAAAATCACGATTAACATTTTGTCATCGCTTTTCCACAAATTTGGATTGGTCATCATTTTTCTACTATATTTCTCTAATGTTCAACTGCTTTTCTGACTTTATTACGGAAAACGTTGTTTTTATGTTTTCAAGGGAATATCCTACGGATATTATAAATGTGAAAGTTTGTGGGTTTGGATGTCTGTTCTTCAATCACGCCAAAACGGCTGAACAGATTTGGATGAAATTTAACACACATATAGTTTATAGCCTGAATTAAAACATAGGATACTTTTATCCCAGTCAAAGGTTCCCTAGGGATTACCCCAATGTCCACGCGGACGAAGTCGCGGGTGGAAGCTAGTCATTATATAATTTGGCATCAATATTCAAAAACAAACCTTTAAAATATGTTTTTCTTATATTTTACTTGTTTATATGATTTACTATAATACGTTGCACTTAATACTTGCAGTTTAACTGCAAGATGTGAGAGGTTAGATGCTAAGTCATGCGTTTACTGAAAGTTTTATTTCATAAAATAATTTGACACTGAGTCTTGTTTGTTACACATCGATAGCTAATTTTAAATTTAATCATCTAAACAAAAGATAAGAGGCCATAAGTTGCATACTTGTTACGCAACTCCAGAGTTCATTTGGGCGCCATTGTCTCAGGGTGGCCCCAACCGGCCAGATTAATTGTCGATTTCGAATCGATTGCTGCGAAGGATGATCTATATCGATTATCTGTTGATCTGATTGATTGCGCGTGCCACGGTCAAATGTCGTCGTGGTTTTGTTACGTCACTACGTAGCGTGGTCATTGCTTATCCAATAAAGGGATTTTATCAATATTATCACGTGGTAGCGGAATTATGATCCTTAGAGCTATAATTTTGGTGATTTGACGTTATAGTTATTATCAAGGTGTTGCCTGAATGTCCTTTTTAAATCGGGTTTCAAATTTGAAATCGGCGTCAGTTTTAAATCAGGACTAACGTTGGTTCACGTTTTAGAAAAGGGGGATTGGATTCTGTTTTACAAATACTAGTTCATCATCATCCTCCTAACCTTATCTCAATTTATTTGGGGTCGGTGCATTGCGTCCTTTTCTTCCATTCCTTCCTGTCACTCGTCATTTCCTCATCCACTCCCTTCACATTCATATCATTCCGCACACAATCCATCCACCTTTTCTGCGGTCTTCCTCTTACTTTCCAGCCCTCAACATCCATATCCATTACTCTTCTAGTAACGTGCTTTTCATCCCTTCTCATAACATGCCCAAACCACATTTACAAATACTAGTTAAACTCCAATTGCATAATTTATTTTTATACTTACTAGCTTCCTCCTGCGGCTCTTCCGCGTGGACATTCAAAAAATCCCTATGAAACTTTTGACCGAGATAAAAAATATCATCTGTTTAAATCCAGGCTTTAATCTATCTGTGTGCAAAATTTCGTCCAAATCCGATCAGCCATTTTTGCGGGATTCAGTAACAAACATCCAAACTTAATTACTTATTTAATAGGATTCCTTGTTAAATCAAACCTAATGTTAAGTGACCTATCGTAGACTGTGAATACTGTGATACTTATTGGAAATTAGAGAAAAAGTTATTCGAATTTTAAGTCCTATCACTATTCGATGCGTAAAACCATCGAAATAGATCTTATTTCGATGCGTAAAACAAAACAAAAAGGATGAAGCCGTTAAGTTTCAATTCGCCACTTTTTAATGAAAAAAAAGAAAAGTTTAATCCATTCTTTACTAAACAATGCGACAACAAAAGATCTAAAAATCTAAAAATATCTGTCATGGATCGAAGTAATTGTGCGATGATGGGCCGAGATCGTGATTGTACGGTCAAGAAAACAACAAGAGTGTTTTCACGGTGTTCTGGGAATTCGGAAGGTGTTTTTGTTGGGGCTAACTGTGGTAACTGCTCCATTGAAGAGTTCAGAGGGAAGAGGCGAGAGGCTGTGACCGGTGGACCGTGGCGGGTCACGACGAGGTAAGCTAGATTGTGGTGGTTTTGTCCAATGGTATCGACGTAGAATCGGTGTTGATGATCAGTACAGAAGCTAAAGTTTTGTTCAGTGCACCGGTTTCAAAGGGTATTTTTTTATTCTAAAAATATAAAACTATAAAAAAAGCTCGCAAAGAGCGCTCGATGCCAGGCGAGCGATTTAAAAATAGTACATATTGTACATATAGTAAATATTGTACATTTTGACACTGAACGTTTTGTTCCATCCGACTATTTATTGAAGGACCATGTTCCATCCAACATTATGTTGGTATATCAATCTTTATATTGATGTGATGAGGTAATAAATAAAGTCCAACTGCCGGTAACTGGGTCTCTCCCTTTCTGAAAACTATTTTTTTATCAAATTTATATAAAATTGACAGTCGAATACGTCAAACCATATGTTACTAATTAAACTAGATTTTCAATATCTTTTCTTCATTGAATATCATTAAAAAACTGTTCGTTACTGTATCATTCTATTTTCACATATGAAAAGTGACTAGCATTCCACTTGTTACTTATCTAACCGGAAAAAAATATCAACATTTAATTTAGTTGATTTCTTCATTTCTCTTGTATATCTTATCTAGATCTGTTTTCCTCCTCATATCTGCACCCACTCCCCACTGTTCTCTCTTCTTTCACTTTATAACTCAAGGTTGCCTGGGAGAGATTGCTAGGCCGTAAGGCCGTTTTTTGTGTGCTTTCTCTGTTTGTTGTTTTTCCTTGTACGTCCTTAAGACGTCCTATCTTAAGTGTGCAATAAAGTGTTTTTATAATTATTATGTATTATTATATTAATAATAATAATAATAAGGCGGCGACGTGTTACGCAACGCAGAGTCCGGTAGCCGACCTCGAAACCGGCGGAATAGGACACCCTTCGGCCAAAAATCTTCCTTCATGAAGGTCGACAGATGTTCAGTCGGCACCCTCACCACAAATGAAGTTCACGTTGTGGCGGGACTCCAACCGCTCGACCCTCAGCGTATATTTGGCTTTTATCCTGATGTACTCCACAATGTCATCGGATTTTGTGGAGTAATGCAGGCGGGACACGTACACCGGCGTCGTCGGGATAGCCGGCCGCAGCAGGTGGTTGTGTCCAGTCGGGGCGGTGCCGCACAGGTTACGACGAGAGGCTTTCTTCTTCTTTTCCACCTTCTTGAAACCATCATCATCGCATCCTGCATCCTGTCTCTGCGGCGCTGGTTGCTAAGCTTTGGAGACCGATCCTTGTTTGTTTCCCTCGTTTGTAGCCCGGTCAAGATATGGATGACCCATCTGCTTTCAATCGACAATTCTATAAGTATCATTGGACAGCCGCACCAACCCGACCCCCGACACGGAAGCCAGTCGGCAGTTGCACAAAAACTGTCACAATGAGGTCGTGACTCCGGCCGGCCCATTCTACCCCTGAGAAAAAGCTACGTGCCTTTCGAGGGATTAAAGCCGTCCGTGGCGAATTAAAAAAAAAAACAATTTTGTGGGTTATTATTGGACTTTCTATTGTTTACTAGTAAACTTCATTTGCTACTTCCTAAGAAATAAATTATTTTGGTTCAAATAGAAGTATGATGCGTATGAAGTATGGTGAGTCAGCTGCTCTAAGGAAATTTGTAAGTACAAATAATGAAACTCTTTCGATTGAACTTGACAGAAACATAAAATCTACATTTTGTCGATTCAGTTTCTTGAAATGATTCAGAATGGTGGAGCGTCCTGCGTCACAGAGCACTAAGTTTTAAAATAGATAACATTACCAAAATATAAAATGTGATATTCCTAGGTTCTCATCTAATAAAAATTAGTACTTAATATTGTTTTTTTTAATATCGTTCATAAAATAAAAGTACAAAAAAATAAAAAATAGAGTACAGTAAATAAGATTGTTTACATAATATTATTAATTCTATTGTAACAGAATTTATTATTGTCTGTCTGCA
The DNA here is from genome assembly GCA_928269145.1 of Agriphila tristella. NCBI lineage: Eukaryota > Metazoa > Arthropoda > Insecta > Lepidoptera > Crambidae > Agriphila > Agriphila tristella. The sequence goes on along the minus strand of OV743435.1, from coordinate 33,756,568 downwards.
TTGTAGTAATCGGTCTATTTATAACTGTCTTCAATTACGATGACGTCATTAACAGGGAAACTGACTCGACCATAAGTTCACGAAACTTTTAATAGATGGCGCTGCCTGTACTCCGAATCGCGCAAGCATATTGTCGAAGCAATTTCTATAAGTACATCCGAAAAAGAAATAATGATTAACTTTGCGCAGAGGCAATATCGTAACCAATGAGGTTTATCCGAGGTGCGATTATTGCTAGTTGAAAACTTTACCAATACCCCGCCGTGTGGACGTGAAATACCGTCCGCTATGGCAATTTTTGAACGGCCGTCAAGGCCTAATATCCCTGAAAATTTTATAATATGAATTTCGGCTCGGCAAAATAAAATAAGCTGCTACTTACTTAGTGCTTGCTAACTTTCAATTCAAGTTTTCACATTTCATTCAGTGATTCTTATTTCTTTCATTGCACTATTATTTAAAATGTACCACTTCAAGTGTCAGTCGGTCAGCCAATCGACAGCAACACACGAAAATTGACTTTATCTACACTCACAACGTAATGTTCCAAATATGAATTCAAAAAAGGTAATATAAATACGTACTTTATTTTCGTGGATAGGTAAAATTAAAAAATAAACTCATTACGATGCAGTCAACTGCATCATAAAATAACTTTTTTTCTCATTACGATACAGGGCAAATCCAAAAAGAAGGCAGTGCCGTAACATTAAAAAAAAACAACGAATATTTTCCCACATATTTTTCATGATTAAAATGTACTCTATGGTAATCGATGACTTTAGTGCGATTAGTTTGTTGAAATGCACTGATCAATTTGTTTTTCTAATGGAATGCGCGCCAAGCTTTTCCGATAAAGTTTTGATTTCAATTTTTACATTTTGTTATACTTACTGAATTTTGTAGGTTTTTTTTTATTCTTGCTTTAAAATGTGAAAAAAAATTAACTCTGCCCGATATTTTAGTTTAGATGCAGCTAAGGAATTGACTTATTACAAGGTAGGTACCTAGCTAATACAAACAAAGTCTCTCTCTCTTTTCTAACGTTGATCTTTTATTTAGTAGGTTCAATCCCAAATGTATGAGTGTAGATAAAGTAGTGTATGAAACTGCACATAACTAGGTATTAATACCCCTCTTTATGTGTCAGTTTCATAAACTACTATTATTTAAATATTGACGCAAGTCTCCCTTTACTGTATTGAACTTTATAAACTTTATTGAACTGATTGTATTGTTATTAGCTTATCTATTGTGTGGATGTGAACATTGAGAAAAACTCCTATTGTATCTGATTTGACGACTTGTAGGTTGGCCTAGAAAACAACTCGCAATTCCAAAAAATGTCGAAGAAAATTTGAAAAATTTGAAAACATAATTTAGATAACTAAAGCATCACCCATACAAATCGCTCGCCAAGTCCATAATCGTAAAGCTGCGGACAAACCAACGCGTTCATCTTGCGTCCGCGTCCGCGTGTGCGGTGGCGACCAGATACTGCAGTAGCGTTTGTAGTGACATGTTCAAACCGGTGCGTCCGGCCGCTCGAAATGCAGCCTTCGCCCGCGCGATCGTTCGGCGGTGGCGTCCAGATGCTGTCGACACAATCTGAACGCTGCACGCACGCTGCACGCAACTAATTTGAAGGTAGTCAACGATGTCCGTGACGGAAAAAACTATTGCTAAAGTGCAAAAAAACAGAATATTATACGACACTTCTCATCCATATATTATAAAAACAACCGAAAAAAGATGAGATTTGGCATAGGAATAGATAGTAAGTAGATTTAAAATTAAAAATAATAGGTTTTTATACTAACTAAAATTTTGCTCTGAATAACACGGTTATTTAATATAATATTTACACGACTGCCCATAAAAACAGAGAGTGACAATGTAGGTACCCAAATTCTCTTTTTTTCTGTAACAAAATCTCATATCAAATCACTGCTTATACATCAGTAGTCATTACCGTATGTATCGGTTTTTATTATTTTCGATGTTCCTCCAGCTTTGTGTATTCACTTTCACAAAAAGTCTCTATTGTATTCCATGTAAATAAATAAGATAATAACTAGAATATTATAATTATATTTAATTATAAACTAGAATTGTAATACGTAATAGATTTTTTTCTACTTTTATATAAAGTAGGTACATGCTACATCATAAAAAGCGATACATAGAAACCCGCGTCAATGTTCATTACCGGATTGATTTTAAATTTATTTATTTCAAATGAGCTACTGGTACCTACTCCTTTTGCTTTTCTTCGTCTTCAACAAGCGCTGCTAATAAAATAATTTCACAAAATAAAAGGATTAGGAGGTTCCGAAGGTAGACGCAGACTGGACTGAACGCATACTGAACGCGTAGAGATCGCGTGTTTGGTGTGAACGGGCATTGCACGCGTGAAGATCGCCACCGAGCACGCCACCGCGAACGCAAGCTGAACGCGTTGGTTTGTCCGCAGCTTTACACCTTATCGTAAAGTACCTTACCAAGTACCAACCAAGTGACCGTAACAAAAAGGATTGTAAAACGAACAAATCGTTACTCGATTTAATAATGTCAACCGATTGACGTCCACACGCGGTGAAAGCGGGCTTATTGCAACGATACGAGTGATAATCGATCGAGTGCATATAATCGCATTATCGATTGTCGATTCATGGGGGGTCCAATCGTGAGATTACTGAATGTAAGTTTACATAAAGCTACAAGCGATCTACTTTCGTGTTATTTGAATATTGTTATTATAATTGATTGATAATTTATCAAATGGGCTGTTGTTCACTTTTCCCATGCAATAACATAGTACAGAATCTAGCTTTTGTGAAAAAGTTTAACTGAAAATACGTTTCTGTTACTTAAATAGTTATTAATACACATATCCATGCAAAATTAGAGCTTTCTAGTACTAAGGACAGACGGACATGGCGAAAAAGGGCCATTGTTGACTTGACTACGGAACCCTAAAAACTTTATTATTTCCAATATTTTCCAACCTATTGATGCCAGCTGTCAAGTCTGCATAAGCTTTATAACAAGATGAATAATCATCTTGTTAAAGTTTGCTATTTTTTTAACCGACTTCAAAAAAGGAGGAGGTTATCAAGTCGACGGTATGATTTTTTTTATGTATGTTTTACCAAAACTTCACCAGTTGTTAACCGATTTAGATACCTAATTCTTTTTTATCTGAAAGAACATAAGTTGAGGTGTGGTCCCATCAAAATTAAAGAGATCAGGCTAGTAGTTTTTTAAAAATCCTGTAAATTATCAATTATTTGGCGTACCACGCAGTTTTTTAAGCATAACATTTTGTTTATGAACCGATTTAGATAATTCTTTCTTTGTTTAAAAGGGTGATAACATTATAATTTCATTGGTATTGTACCTTAGACTTCGAAGATACACAAGGGAACTCCTCAAAGTCAAATAGGATACGTATAGTGATTGAGATATTGGCAGGTTTATGACAACCCAAAACAAACCGAGCTTTAATATTAATAAAACACGTTTAATGAAGTCGGGTGAGGCTTTTAAAAGTAAAAAAGGTTGTCTTCCAGCCTCACCCGACTTCAATAGACGTGTTTTATTAATATTGATATGCGTTACTAATGATTTTAATATTATTTATTTCTTGCTTTTTAGAGGTATTTTGCACCACTCAAGTTGTCAATAAATCCTTACTAATATTATAAATGCGAAAGTCCGTTTGTTTGTTTGTTTGTTACGCCTTCACGTCTTAACTACTGAACCGATCATCATGAAATTTTACATACCCGTTTTCAGGGGTACTGAGAAGGACATAGGGTACCTTTTATCCGGAAAAAAGGAACTGTACCCGAGGGATAGATCAAAATACTATCCACGCAGACGAAGTCGCGGGCGGAAGCTAGTATAACAATAATTTCAAGCGGTTCACCCAACAAATTAATTTATATTGTGACACAGGTAACTACTATACTATCCTACTTATACCAAATCAGGTCTTTGTCGGCCTAACCACATTTGAAAGTTAATCAGTGCTTTATCTGATCGGTCGGAGATCAAGGCCCCCTCTGATTACTTCTAATTATTACAATTAATCATGTTAAACCCTTCGAGTACAAAGTGTGAACCGTCAATTTATCATTACACCTATTGCTAGTTGCTAGTTTGACTATAAGGCGGGTTTCACACTGCCACCTGTAACGCTGCTTTGAATTACTGCAAATCTGGGTAACTGTTATAATTATCGTGTCATTCTGAACTTAGGTACCTACGATCCAAATTTCAAGGATGTACTGTACCTATCCAGTCCATGAAACTGAACAACTTCCTCTAAACTAAATTGATCACGTGATCTAAAGAAATTGTTTACATAGGTAATAGGGAATATGCATTTAAGTCACCGATTTTGATAAATTTGAGCTTGATCGCTTCGGACACGTATAAAAACATGATGGTACACGAAATAAAAAAAAAAGTGTGATTTTAGTTTTATCACACTATCGAAAAATAACGTTTTTTTTCACTTTCGAATATAATGAACTTAACAGTCAGATAGAATATGAATAAGAAATCATTTTTTGTAGGAAACATATGTACTTAAACGCAACATTTAGGGAGATAATTGAAAATAATCGAAAATTCTTGGCTAACTCCATAGTAAACGCGCGCCTGAAACGTGATATGTGACGTCATATATCATGTCCGTTTTGTATGGAGCGTTTTCGGCGGTTGCTGCTGCGTGCTAACTTCAAGTAACTATATCACGAGAAAAAATTGCAAGAAAAAAATTTTAATATCACAGTTGATTTTCTCGAGCACGAATAGATAACCAACTCCTTTTAAATTTTTGAAGTCGGTTAAGAACTGGCTTTACACGTGATTTTCTTCTAAATATCTGCATGAGCAAGTGTGTAATAAGTCTAACAGTACCATACACGTATCACTTGCAATCTATAAAAGTATGGTTGAATTATAATTGCTAATTTAGACTTTGATGTCAATACGCAAGGTTGATAAATTAATGGCCGTTTGTCTTCTTCCTCTTGTCATAAAGATGTCTAAAATTGGCAGCGCAGATGTTTATCAAGTGAGTAATGCATAGAAATTCTTATTCAATGTTGATTTACATAAATGGTAATTGTTAGAGATGTGAAATACAATAAATACTTGACTGGCATTTATTGATAAGCTCTATTACAGTTCTGTTATGTCTTTATAAGCAGTAATCCTAATAGGGAATATGCATAAGTCACCGATTTTCATAAAATTGAGCTTGATCGCAGCGGACACTTGTAAAAACATGATGGAACAGAAAGAAAAATAAAAAAAATGAATTATTTTAGTTTTATCACACAGAAATGACACATGAAATCAGGGGAAAATAACGTTTTTTTTTTCGGATATAATGCACTTAACAGTTAGATAGTGAAAGTGAAATATATTTTATTTAAATAAGCTCACATAATAAGCATTTTCAAATCGTCAATTCTTTTACCCTACCACCCATTATGACGTCTTTTAGCTGACAAGAAAAATGGGCGCAAAAAACTTGTCAGCTTTATCAGATGGAACGATATTTACAAATATGTATATCGTTTCCAGACTTTATATTAACAAAGATTCACAAATAAATAACATTATTATTGAATTAGCTCATTTCTTAATGAATTTCAAATTTCTTAATCAATTTACAGATTTTAAGCTAAATTCAAAGTTTGAACTTGTTATTCAGTCTGGGCTGTTACAATAAATAAAAATAAAAGAAAAACATACAATTCAATATGCGTTAAGATAGGTAGTCAGAAGCATAGATAAGGTAGATAGAATATCCAATAAGAAATAATATTTTGTATGACACATATGTACTAAAACGCAAAATTTAAGGAGATAATTTGGAGATAATTGAAGATTCTTGGCTAACTCCATATTAAACGCGCCTGAAACACACCTGAAACGTGATAAGTGACGTCACATATTTGTATAGAGCGTTTTCGGCGGGAGCTGATGCGTGCTAACTTCAAGTAACTATATTACGAGAAAAAAACGCAAGAGAAAAGTTTCAATATTACAGTTGATTTTCTCACGCATTATACTATTCATTATGATAAAAAAAATATGCATATTCCCTATTGTATAATATTCGATGAAAAGGACTGTTCTCTGACTTTAGATCTAAATGGAATTTAGTCTGCAACTAGGACTAGATAGAATATAATAAATTAGTAAATCATCATATTTATTTATAACTATTTCCTCTATACAACACTTGCTTATCATAAAAAATAAGATTTCAGTTGTGATTTTTGTTCTATTTTATTGTAACTTTGGTTTTATTTTCTAAACCTACAAGTACTTAGTACAATGCGTAACTATCACATTTTTCCTACACATCACTCGACCAATAAAAGTCAAACATCATATTTCATGCATTATTTTGAAAGATCACTTAGCACAAGTAAAATATAATAAGATAAAAAAATTACCTACCCAATATTATTTTGAAAGCGAATAAGTGTACATTAAGACATGCTAATTTCATAAGCCAAATCAATCAATCGGTTACTTAACCTCAACTTAAACTTAACCTTAAGATAACTTAAGGACGTGATAACCACGACTGTAAAACGATACGCCGTTTAAAAATGTTAAAAACAAAAAATCACATCAATATTCGATTAACGATTACATAAAATTGCAACACACTTAACTAGACAACATGTTTGTCTTGTTACTTATTTCAATAATAAATTGAAACTAATTTTTATGAATGAAGGCATATGCAATATTTAATTGGTCTAAGTGCCGATGCCAAAAATAGTTATTAAATATCATGGGAAAATAGATTGCAAACATAAGCATCATCATTGCATGATAATAAAGTTGAACAAGACTCTAGCACTCTACAAAATGATAGTTGAGTTAGTAAAATGCCATTTTCTGTGGATTGATTTAAGTAATCTTTTGTTAGTTTACTACCCGAAATCATGTCCACCTATGTGGAATGAAACAGAACAAAGTTCTCAAAGAGAGGTGGATGAATCGATAAAAAGTAAGCCTGTATTAGTAACTCGACAGTTAGATGTGGCCGGCGAAGTAGGAACAAATATTTTTTGCAGAAAGTTGTCATATTTTTTTTATTATTCCTTTCAAGTTCGTTCACAAAAAAATACTGCAGCTAAAAACCCAAAATTTGCAAGAAACTTAACGACGCAGCCTCTGGAATTTGTGCAGCTACCGAATTCTTCCAACGCCTCCACGCAATCTCGATTCCATCACGTGTACGCCAGTGACAGCCGCGACGTACGGCACACTCCAGTCGTGTACGCATGTGACCGATGGCCAGCACCCAGATGACAGCTGCGATGACAGATAGCACTGACCACTCGTTACTCAACCAAGCTGCGCCGGCGCAGGCGCGTGCGGAATTCGACAACGGAAACGCATTGCTCTAATAAAGATTGATTCTCATTAGGCAACTGTACTTTTTAATCACTGACCAGTCATTCATGGTGTTGAGGTGGTCAAAAGTTCGCAGTACTTTGGTCAGGGTTGTGACATCGAGTCGCAGTTGTTTCCATAGCGTTCGCGCGTAGCATTCCACAAAACGGCCGGAAAATGCCAACCCTAGCGATCCGACGGAGTGCAATGACAAAAGGGCCTAAGTAACGTTAGCTCCTCTACTGTTTGAAAAAACTTATATATGTACTGTGCTAAAACGCTCTCTGCGGCTTATGTTATAGCTTAGTGAAAATCATTATCCAGCTTGTACACTGGCCTGCAAAACTAAGTACTACAGAGGTCTATTTTCATACAAACGAGTCGAGGTAACTTTGAAGCATTGGTTCTCCGCCCAGGATTAAACGTGGTGTGATCTGATGATGATCCCGATCCCCATACACACCCAATTGATCTGATCAGCATTCTAAGAGCTGTAAGGATATGTTTAAAAAAACCACGAAAATAGCATTAAAATGTATGGAAATGCTGTAACTGATAACTCTTATCCTTACAGCTCTTAGAATGCTGATCAGATCAATTGGGTGTGTAAGGGGATCTGAATCTTCTCCATTCACTCCCTGGATAGCCATCATCAGATCACACCACGTTTAATCCTGGGCGGAGAACCAATGCTTCAAAGTTACCTCGTTTGTAGTTTTGCAGGCCAGTGTATATCTAATAACCTACGAGAGGCACAGAGTTCACAGATGAAATAATTGTTTTTTCGAGTATCAACAAGGTCGTTATTTAATTTACTCTAATGAATGACTCAGCCGGAAGGAAATAACATAGGTAACAGGTAGGTAGAAAGGACAACATCTCACGAGCCATTTAATTATATAACTTAATCTTACTGCTAATATGAATTATGAATTTTAATAAACTGCAGACATTTTTAAAGATTTATTTGATAAGCACGTGCGAAGTTTGACAACACATAATTATGGTACTGAATAATTAAACATATAAAATGATTTTATATTGGAAATAAAACCAGTCTGGTGGTTTCCATATACTTTAATTAACCCATAGATGCCATGGCCATTTTTAGGTTTATTCTGTTTATTTGGTGGACTTTTAAAATAAAAATCTCGTTGTTTTAAACTTTTCAAATTTTTCAAGCTAAATGGCCTATTCATTGTGTAAAGTAATTTATATAAACCCGCAACGAAGCTGAATTTGAAAGATCATTGATATTTTCATAGATTTTGAGTGAGTTTTCCACCGCGACATCCTTTGGCCTGTAAATACACCACGAAATTCTAATACAGCTTTTAACATAGACAATAAGATATTAAGCAAATAGCTCAATGATAGACACTGCATAAGAAGGACAACCTCACATCATAATATAACCCATAAATGCTATTCCATATTTGTGGATTATTAATTCAAATCTTTAATGAATGTCATACACGACACACGTACGTGTGTCGTGTAACCAATAAAATCCCATTTTGCATTTCTACACCCTCCTGACTTTTGCGAATTTCAAGTTCTGTGGTGTGTATCTATTAGATTATGTTGAATGTGGCTTAATTCAAATTCTAACCAAACTCTCATGACAAGGTGTCTTGGTGGCTATCTCAGACCATGTGGCTATCATAGAAATAGAATGTCAAAGAACAACAATGTCAATAAACAGGTGATCCGAAATTTTACGTATACATTTTATATGAGATACGTAAAATATGACTTAGATTCATAAAATATGACTATATATGGCAAAGGAAATTAATAAACTATGTTCCATACTGTTTTCTTCGACGATAAACGAATAAATATAGCGAAATTTGGTTTTAGAGAAATGTGTGGCAATATATTATTTACCTGTGAAATGTGTGAATACTTGGATTGTTTCTTTTTGTCACACCACAATTACTTAGAGCACAAGACACCATGGCTCCACGATACCTTTATTTTAAATTATAATTAAGATTAACAAATATTTTAAACAAACTGTGATTGCTCATTTGCTAGGCGCTAGGGGCTCTTACTGTAAAAAATGTTGGCACATGTCACTTGATCCTTTGTCTCTTTTTTACATAGACCGTGTCCGTATGATGTTAACTTCTCTTTTCCACGCTTTGTTAGTCTTCTTGAGCGCAGCGAAAATTTTTCTATGTCTATGGTGGCTATGTTGTATTTGGCTTCTAATGAGCTAGCTAATAGCTATATAATAAGTAAATGTCTACTTCTAGACAGGGTCGAAGGCTAAAAGCGAAATGGGCTAGATAACGCGAATACATCCCGAGGTAGCGTCAGCGGCGGTATGCGCCAGATCACGGTGTGTTGTGGCAAAGGCGATCTGCTGTGAAATTAATTAACTGTCTTGTCTTTTCACGAGGTGTTGCGTACAAATTTACTAGAATACTATGGCAGCATTTTGGCTTTGGCGGTATTTAATGTACAGTTACATCACTGTTTTCTTGTGTTCGAAAATTATGGTCCGTAATCCAGGTCCAAAATTTCGCCATAATGTACCAAATCCAATCCGAGTCCAGACCAAAATTTCCCTACAAAATTCAGTACACTCAAATGTTTCCTTGTGGTCCCAATTAATTAGTAGGTATTTTGGCTCTGGCGGTATTTATAGTACAGTTACATCACTGTTTTCTTATGTTAGAAAATTGTGGTCCGTAATCCAGGACCAAAATTTCGCCATAATGGACCAAATCCAATCCGAGTCCAGACCAAAATTTCCCTACAAAATTCTGTGCACTCAAATGTTTCCTTGTGGTCCCAATTAATTAGTGGACATTTTAATTTTAAATGTTTCACTATTTAAGAAACTGACAGGACTTAGTTCCCCAAATGCTTAAATAAGTTTGGAAACTTCTAGGAATTTCCTTATAATAAAACTTGCTAAAACAAAACTCCTTCTGAATATGTAAGCGAAAGATAAAGAAATCCCATTTATTTGTATGGAAGGCTTCACAGGAGAGCGGCGCGTGATTCATGCGCTCTCATTACTGACGGATGGCGGCGTAATGGCGCGATTGATTTACGATACCGCTCGATTTAATCGTTGCGTAATCGAGAACCACCCGCCAAAGAGGATCGAATAATACTCGCCTTTTTGCACTTCGGATTATTTATATTATGCTGACTTACGTTTATATGCGATATTATGAATGCTGTTGTTTTGGAATCTTTAGAATCAGTTTTGTTGGAATAGACATCTCTAGAGTCGTATTAGAAATCGCAACCGATTTTGATCTCAGCTGTTAAGTTTTATTTCGCTTAAATGTCACCGCATAATAGCAAAGGACATCATCCATTTTGGTCCAAATGTGAAAGTGCCGGCCAAAAAGCGCTTTATTCTGATAGATTTTGTCCACCTAAGCATTTCTTATTATGGCACCAAATCTGTAGCACCGCTATACTTGATTTTAAATAAGTTTAAAAAGTCTGTTTTTTCAGTCATTTTGGCACAAATGTAAAAAAAGTCGGCCAAAAAGCAAATTATGATAGATTTTATCCGCCTAAGCATTTCTTATTATGGCACGAAGCTGTAGCACGGCTGCACTTGATTTTAATTGAGTTCAAAAAGTCTGTCTTTTCATACATTTTGACACTAATGTAAAGCGGTGCTACAGCTTCGGTGCCATAATAAAAAATGCTTACATGGACAAAATCTATCAGAATAAACACTTATCTATCACTTTTGTTTTTTGGCCGGCACTTTCATATTCGGACCAAAAATGTATGAAACGTGGATGATATCCTTTTCCGGGAATAACCCCAAACAAAACAAAAGCGTAAAAATGATCATTAATCCATGCATTACATTTTAAAGTGTCGTTCTTTTTTAAACCGGCATGCAAATGTGTTACCGCCAAATCTCGGCGGTTATCGGGCGCATGTCGGCCGTCGCCATTACTGTCGGACGAAGATAGCGCGCGATTTAGACGTCCCCGAATCGCGCCAAAAATGGCCCCTGATACCGCACAAGCGGTAGCGGCGAAACAGGTGTTATTGACACTTCAGCGTGCTGTTCAAATTTAAAAAAACTGGTATCAGAATGCATGTAAGATTATTACTTTCGCAGAATTTCTTCTTACTAGGTATATACTGGAATATAAGTAGGTTGTCCAAAGTTTGGGGTACTTATGGAGACATTTATGGCATACAAAGGTGGATTTACGATAGTACAGCAAATCTGTAAGGGAACACACAAGAAATCGGTTATATATTAAGGCTAAATCCTTAGAAATTTTACTTTATTCCTATCTGCCCCCTTCAAGCTTCGCCACCGGGGTGGTGGTTGGTGGCACTGATAGGTGGCGTCCACCACCCTGGTGGTCGATGGCACCTATTTATTCCTCTCTGCCCCCTTCGTAGTTATAGTACCCCGGTGGCAAGTTCGAAGGGGGGCAGATGGGAATAAATGGGTGCCATCGACCACCGGGCGGTAAACGCCACCTATTAGTGCCAACCACCACCCCCATGGCACCTTCGAAGGTGGCAGATGGGAATAAAAAGGTGCCATCGACCACCGAGGTGGTAAACGCCACCTATTAGTGTCAACCACCACCCCGGTGGTGGCGGGACTTGAAGGGGGCCGATGGGTATAAAGGGAATTCTCCAGAGTCAGTCTTATTAAAGGCAAAGCCGAAGATTCCATTTTCTTTCGTAAAAAGCTCGACTCTAAATTAAAGGCGTTCATAAAGCTATTTAGAAATAAGTACATTATCATTAAGTTGACGCATTAGCCGCCTATTTCCGATGAGGTCTTCGACATCGTCGCGCGCGCCGCCGTCGTCCGCCACATTTCGGCACGGGCCAGCCGTAGCCGGTAAGTAATTATTTTAAGTGTCAATAAATAATAAACTTGCCCGCGCGTTGAGTGCTCGTCCGTCTCTCTTATCTTCGACTCTTAATGCGCCTCTTTGCTCGTTATTCTTTTTTTTCTCAACTTTTTATTTCCTTTTTTATTTATGTCATCCAGTGGAGAGGTTAAATTCTGTGTTGACAGCATGAAGGTTTTATGTTTTAATCTGGTCTTTATGCCCGTTTAATCGCCGGTAAGTATTAGATGTTTATTTTCTAATGTTTTAGAGCTTATCTATTTTTAGTTCAGCCATGGTAATAAACATTATCTTCATATGAAGACGTTTTTAATTTATTCTATCTTAAACTGCGGTTGGACTGTTCGAAATAAAGTATCCGTATTTACTGTTCAGTAGACACTTTTCTGTTGGAAAATGGACCACATTTTACGGCGAATTTATCTGACTTGTTACTTGGAGTTTATGCCCGAGATTAGTGCCTGGGTGGTTTTCTACGCTACTGCCTCCACACAATTAAGGAAAAAAACGAGAAGAGAAATGCGCTGCTCGTAATGTACCTAACCTTATTAAATAAAAAATGTGAGTCGCTGCTATTGCGATTTAAAATATGATGTACTTACATTAGCACTTACTCAAATTCTCATTCAAAATGAACGCTAAAATATACTTGACTTGTTAATAATCCTAATAAAAATGTTTCAGAGATAGTAAGTACCTGTTTATATCTTGAAATATCATAAATGTATTTATAAATACATATATAAATCTTACTTAGTAATCACTCAATGAAAATTGAGTGATTTATCCATTTTAAGATATTTGCATGTTATCCGTCTTTCTTATATGTATAGCAACTCATTATGATTGGATTTTTTGTTAAAATCTTGATACTCATTTCTAAAAACAGGTATTATTGTAGTAAGAATATCTGCTCTACTGAGGTGAGGTACTTTACCAAAATTCAAAGGAGACCCGGCCTTTTATGTTAAAGTTGCATAATTTGACCAAAAATAATTTGTCCAAACGGCAAAACCCCCGAGATCAATGCAAAATGGCGAGTCAAATTGACATTTCGTTTTCTTAAATTCGAAAAAATTAAATGAATTATTGTTTATGCAGCCACGCCTTTACATTTCATAGTGTATTTTTTGCCCTTTGAAAATTGAATGTGGATAACGGAACGTTTTTCAGTGACTCGTTGTTTCTGCAGTATTTGCATATCAAAAAATATTCATAATTAAATCACTTTTTTTCCACATGCACTAAAAATAAAAAATAACTTGATCAATGTAGCAAATATTATAGGACCAAATTCAATCGTGTACAAGTTAAGCATTTTTTCTATGGCGTGTACCGCTTCTCCTCTAACGTTGTTGTGTTCCAGCAGTTTTAAGCTAGGAAGTTCTTCAGTGGTTGAGGAGTTTAGCAGCTATGTCAACTGGATGGTAAATAGCGTTATTGTTAAAAAAACAAATCGAATCTTGCATCATCTTAAACATCTAGCTAGAACCTTAACTATAAACCTTATATAATTAGCGTTACCTTCTAGAATAAATCATCTGCTATGACTGCAATTGCTTTAGTTTTTTGAGGTATGTATCTTTCTTTATTTGCGAACATCACAGCGATTCATAAATAGGTTTTAATTCATTTGGACTTTCACTTTTTATAAGAAATCCATAGCCAACTTGTAGATTCTTCTTCAGACTGTCTGTATATAAACACATAAGCAAGGCAAATCGCACGGTTCAATAAATCAATATTATAACAACCGTCCATCGATCACAGGCGCAGATTTATGCGGCGTAATTGCGTGCTGCGCACACGCACCGACATTATGCTCTTACGCTTAATGCCTTGATATCTCTGTTATGCCAAACAGGCGGGCCCCTTTTTCAATACGTTGCGTTGTGTTATATTCACTTCTCAAGCTTACGCGTTCACTAGACATGAAATAAAACACTTTTTTACAGATACTAGCGCGGTTTTATTGAAAGTACTTTTTATTTTCCGATGTTTCGGCACCTTTGCAGCTGCCGTGGTCACGGGGGACTGAAGCTGTTCGTGAATGCCATGAATTTTTAAAGACGTTCAGAAATTAATATTAAACAAAAAAACTATTTTTTTTTTATTAAAATAAACCAATTAAAAAGCGCTAGTATCCGTTAAAAAGTGTTTTATTTCACGTTGTGTTATGTAGGTATACGTATGTATGATTAGTTGCTGTTTTGAGACGTAAGGGAATCCTAGAAGATTGGTTTTTTACATACTTAAGTAGGAAGTCATTTAATGACATGGTGCATTAAGGGTTTCTATTCGCGTAAATCACAGCATCATTCATTAGCAATATACAAACCGCAAACACTTCTGTCTTCCGTTTTCCTCGTAAATTATTGCCAAAATCCCATTATAAGGTGGAATATGTTTAAGTTTTAAAGCTTTGATTAATAAACTTGCTTGGTTTAATATTAGTTATGCCCCACAAACGCATCTTCCATGCTGGTTCACACTTGAACGTCCCTTGACCAGGTCAAGGCCCCTTAAGTTCAAGCTGCGGTCGGAGACGGCATTAGCACCACCACAACGCTGCCAAGGTCTTCCGTAATTACCTGGTCATCAGGCATATGCTTTGGGTAGAAAAATTGTGATTGTGAGGAATTTGGTTGTAACTTGTATGTGAAGAATTTTCATTTTTCAGTATATGATTCGACCGGTCAACCTGCCTGATATTGACACTAAATTTTACCGCGTTACTAGTTTCGTAGTGACCACGAAGAAAAAACCTCCGTGGTCCCTTCCAGGGACTACAAGAAGGGACCACGGGCGACAAAGTGAAGTACAGTCTCTCAGACTGTTACCTAACTTGATGTCCAACAAGTCCTTCTGAAAATTATGTTTATTAACACGTTAACTGCCGCCATACAAACATATGAAGAGCTCAGGGGAAGAACGATCAAAGTCACCCTACTGGTTTGAGTTAGTAACACCATCTAGGTAGTTCGAAAGACTCTGAAGTTGCCTATCCTGCATAGGAAAAGGGTTAAAAGGTACGACGCAACGTCCCGAAAAAATAGCTTTAATTTTTTGGCATAAAAGTTTACTACATTAGTGATCATAGTCTAGGCCAGCGCAGCGGTTCCCGAATGAGGTTCCGGAAGATGCTCTCGGGGGTTCTAAGAAAATTAATTAGCAAAAGTGCTTAAAGTGGCCACTTTACGCTCTTTTGCCTACGCCAACTACCTACCTATGTATTTAGATGCAACTACATACCTATACATACCTACATTTTAAAGTTCAATTTTTGCTTAGTTTAACATCAAGATACCAATTTGTCTCTCGTCTTTAATCGACGAATGAAGCAATCGGGAAACAAACCTACTCAAGTTCCGATTGCGTTGCGACAAAAGTGTCAATTTCCATCTGTTTGCGCAATGGGAAGGCCTGCGCCAAATAATTATGTTGGCAAGATGACAGGCGGCAAACAAATTACAGGGCGGCGCGCGTTGCAAAACGTCTACCAACTGCAAGTGTTTGGGAACGTGAGGTGCGATGTGAAATGCTCCTTGAATCCTGTATTAATTATAGTATACTATGAGAATAAAGGCGCCGAAACCACAGAATACTACTAGCGAGAGCTGGGAATGTTTATATGGATGGAAAAGGAAAGGCGGTAGTTGCTAAACTTGGTCTATCAGATGCCAGTGCTTGACGTATACATTTATATCATTTTTAACTTTAAGGGCGTTATGTCCCATATTGTTTGTAGAAGGGCACAACTGGGCCGAACCGTAAACTTACTTTGGGCGACCATAGAGCTGTTAGGGAACTTCTCGCCCGCGGACCAGAAATTGAGTGGGCGAGATGTCCAATAACTCTGAAATGTTTAAACATTCATCTTAATATATAAAATCGTAAACTGAATGACTGACTGACTGACTGACTGACTGATCTATCAACGCACAGCCCAAACCGCTGGACCTAGAGACTTGAAATTTTGCACACAGATACCTTATATAGTGTAGGCATCCACTAAGGAAGGATTTTTGAAAATTCTATCCCTAAGGGGATTTAATAAGGGATGAAAGTTTGTATGAAAGTCCCTCAGTTTTGAAGCTAGAATCTTCAAACTTTGTGATTAGGCTGACGATTGAAAATTATTAAATACGGGTCTCAGCGTTTTTCAAAATTCTACCCCCGAAGGGGTCAAAAGGGGGATTAAAATGTGTATTGAAGAAAATCCTTCATTTTCGAAGTAAAAATCACTAAATTTATAATTTAGGCTTATGGATGGAAATTTGACGCAATGTATATTGTTATTGTTAGTATTTCAGTCCTTATGGGGATGAAATGGGGGTGAAAAGGGGTAGAAAGTCCTAAAAATAGATATGGATGTCGTTATTGGGGTTTTCTGGGATGACGATTGCTAGACATTACAACTTTAAACTTCGTAGGAGCACATCTAAAAACAAATAGGCAAGCATGTATTTTGTGATTTTGGAAATCAACCCCTTAGGGGGTAAATGGGGTAAGAAAACATAAAAATCGATATGGATGTCGTTTTTGAGGTTTTATGAAATGGTGATTACGAAAATGACTTTTATTTTGAAGTCCAACACGGAGGACATGATTTAAACCCTAAAGGGGTGAAAATGGGGTTCAAATTATGAATGGAAAAATAATATAAAATAGACATTACAACTTTAAACTTCGTAGGAGCACATCTAAAAATAAATAGGCAAACATATATTTTGTGATTTTGAAAATCAACCCCTTAGGAGGTAAGGGTGAGTAAACATAAAAATCGATATGGATGTCGTTCTTGAGGTTTTATGGGATGGTGATTGCGAAAATGAGATTTATTTTGAAATCCAACACGGTAGACATGATTTAACCCCTAAACGGGTGCAAATGGGGTTCAAATGGGGTGGATGTCGTTCCTTGAGGTTTCATGGGATGGTGATTGCGAAAATGACATTTATTCCAACAAGGTGGACATGACATGATTGGACGGACGGATATGATTGGACGGAAACGGGAAAGGGAACGGGAACGGGATCGGGAACGGGAACGGGAACGGGAACGGGAACGGAAACGGGAACGGGAACGGGAAACGGAACGGAAAGGCCCGCCACACACGCAAATGGCAGTGCGCTTGGTGGGGACCCGCCTAATCGCGTAAGAATGGCTGACCGAATCCTGGTTGAAGGTTTTCTAAGGATTTTCTCTAATATCCACGCGGACGAAGTCGCGGGCAGAAGCTAGTTTCTGTATATAATCCATAAGGATTAATACAGAAAAACGTGAAATGTGATGTGAAATACTCCTTGAATCCTTTATAAGTTATTATTATTATTATTCTGAGTAATTAAACTAAAAAAATATTTGTACTTGTTAATAAACATTTTCAATTTGAACAATAATATTGTTTGACATAAAATTAGGAAACCAATCATTACATATCGCCGAAATCACACACCTCATGTCAAAGGTGAAGCAATTATCGCCTCAAAATTAGGCACGACAATGAAGCGAGTAAAACCGCGAGATTCCCATAGCTGGCGCGGTGTCGAGTGTCGAAGGACACCAACAGCTTAGAGCCGTGACATCAATAATTGCGCTTTACGCCCTGACCCCCTTCATAGTTCATGTACGGGTGTATGCAAAAGTTTTACACCGTTTTGGTACAGAACATGCTTTCTTGTCAAGTTGATAGCATATTTTCTTAATTTCATATAGTTTGTAGCCACCCAAAGCGCAGAATACATAATAAACGAATAAATTAATAAAATCCGTACATACATAAATTAATTCAATTATTTGGTCTTTTAATCCCTCCCGATCGAACGGGTCGTTTGCTACACTAATTTATAATTTAAAAAAGTGTGATGTGATGTAATTCATTAGCTTTTGATGATTCAGGTAAGTGTAGTGATGACTGTTGTTTAATCAACACCGTTGTATAATCAACACCGTTGTATAATCAACACCGTTGTATAATCAACACCGTTGTAGTTATAATCAACACCGTTGTATAATCAACACCGTTGTATAATTTGGCAGCTCCCCTCCCTACCTTAGGTAGGTACTTGGTTTTGTCATTACCTGACTAGTCGCAAAAGAAGATTGATATTTCTCGAGCATCTCTTTTGCGACTACCAGTCCCAGTCATTTGATGATACAACTCTGTTTTATTTGCTAGCTACTACGTATGTTAGGTTTTACGTGCTGTGTTTAGGTACTGCCAATAGCAAGCCATTTAGTGCTGCTGACAAATTTTCTGCGCAAATTTGACAAAAAAAAATATAGTTCCGTTTGCATCCGGTGTGTTTATGTTTTCAAAGAATTTAACACCTGAGTTGAACTGCAATTATCGGCTCCTAGGCTACAGTAATAAAATAAAATCTTGAAATTGAAAGTGCCATAAACCACGACTGTACCGTCCCATCAAGCACGTATCCGAGCACAGGTGCGTAATGTGCATCTCATAATTCACGACTGTTGATCTTGCGCGCGCGCCGACCGCGTGACGTCACCGACGTGCGCAACCGCATCTTTGACTGCGGGAAACAGAGTAACACGAGTAAGTTTCACATTAGGATAGGTATAATTCGCAAATAGCTGTTGCTGTACGCCACTGGATGTGGGTAGCGCAGGATTGATCGTTGTGAAGACACCACACCACACCGCACCACATTGATATTTCAAGAAAAATCTGAATTTCATAAAAAAACATGATAAAGTTTAAAATTTTAAAACCGCGCTAAAAACGATATGTAATATATAAAAAAATATGGCGCTGGACACGTGACTTGTTGACGTCACAATGTGTCACAAGCCTGTAAACATTGTGATATCCTTAGCCATTTGACAGCCATCAATCGCGGATCTTAGGATCCTTACTAGACTTAGACTTATCCTAGACTTAGGTCTATGGCCGTGTCAAACGCCTGAAGCCATATTTATTTACAGGCATGTGACGTCATCAGTCATCTTAGAGCGTTTTCTTTCGCTACAGAAAAAAATTCAAACATTACTTATTGCATTTTTCTAGGTGAAATTAATCAATTAATAGACATAATTCAGTCTAATTTATTATAGTTGAATATGTTTTTTTAAGCCATTATCTGTTAGGATGACCACAATTTGTAGTATATTTTCAATGTTGTCAAATACCCTATTGTGCAGCTTTGTTAGTAACATACCAAATGGCGCTACGGAAAAGAAGGGGATCTCTTCTACTACTCAATTAACTTAGTATATAAGAAGTTAATTGAGTAGTACTACCGCTTTGTTCATTTAAATTGGTGAACCTTTTCCAAAGAACCTATTCACAGGAACAGTTATTGTATTTAAAAGTAGACATCACTGAACGACGGCTTCTCAGTGTTTGTAGTCAAGACCTCATGGTTGATCAATTCCCAATACTTATCCATAATTATCGATAGTTTCAAAATCTTACTACACTCGAGCGACGTCAGAAAAATCGCACGTCTAAGAAAATAAGTTTAGACTTGGCCACGTGCTATTGCAAGCTAACGTTTTATTGTTTAAATGTTGATATCTATTAAAAGGACGACGTTTAATGAGCTTTTTATTAATAATTGTTTGATTTAATTAACATTGGGCCGTACCTGTTAACTAACATGGCTATCGTAATCGCTTTCATTTGACATATTATGGATGTGACACATTGTTTTCTATTTGGCATTAATAAAAACTTTCCATAGAAAAGTAGCAATGTATCACATCCATCTGTCAAATGAAAGCGATCACGATAGCCATGTAAGTTAGCCGGTACGGCCCCTGTTATCATAATTTGTGCTGCCATAAAAGGGAAATAAAAGGGGTTCATTCAGAAAATTCGGGTAAATTGGCTATCGAGATGTTGGAGAAAACACACTTCAACAGTTCAATTAAAAAAGAAATACATAGTCCATGAAGTTGCTCAAATATTGCAAAAAAATGAGGCAATATGCTCGGAAACTGAATCTCAGTATAATTGATTCCGTTCGACGAGAATTTCAACGGTTTCTAGACTGTGTCCGAAGGGGAAAAGGTATATAACAACACTTGCCATTAAATTAGATAGGATTAAAGTAACACTGAAGAAATTGTAAAGGTGCGATTTTTCTGACGCCGAGTGTATTTGGATTTTTGTATTGTTTAACACTCAAACGGCTACCTTACAATAACCGAATGAAACGTCAATTTTCCTGTTTATTTTAGTATATCACGTCTTAAATACTTTATTTCTATTGTTGCAGAGTTCCGAATCCCCTGTGGAGGAAAAGCCGAGTAGTGACACGAGCTACGTGGTGGGCTCGTGGCCGGCCGCCACGCCTGGCCACACGGGCTACCTCACTGTGGCCACGCTGCCGCCACTCGTGGCGCGGAGTAAGTATTCATTTGTAACGGGGACGTTAGCAGCGATATGACACGTACTATGTGGTTTGCTGGTGGTTAGCTACCAAGTCTGACCACAAGAGCTACAGTATGAGGCAAATATCTTGAAATCGGGCATGCGTAGCGGTGAGTTACGCGGGCGGCGGGAGAGGGGCGGGCGCTATTGGTCGCTCACAAGAGCACATGCGCGAACTTATCCCCACTCTGTCGAAAAAATTTCAAGATATTTGCCTCGTACTGTACCTAAAGTCGCATTACTAATTTCCCAGCAAAAAGGTAAACAAAGGTGTTGCCAGAACAAAACAACACAAAAAGAAATAGTATAATGCTAAGTCAAGAAATAAACACACTTACATGGGTTTTCATCACAAACCTAATAAAAATAAATTAGATAAATATTCTGAATCATGAGTTTTGCGTCAAAAAGAGTAATATAATTTAATATTTCATAATAACAGTTTTGTAGTAGAAAACATTTTATGACGCTGTACACACATCAACTGCAAACCGTACACAGCAACCTTTGGTCTTTTTATAAAATTTCATTTAAATTAGTATAAGGCTGGCCCCAGACCTACCGGTTTCATTTCTTTGCTTTGCTGTTCTACTATGGACCGTCGGCCAAGCAAAGAGGCTCATTTTCAATCTATCGCATATTTTGACCAGACCACATTGGCAAGCAAGATAGATATTAGTTTGGTGTTATCAAATATCGTCGTCTGGGTTGCGATGCGAAGTTTTAGTTTTAATTTTCAAAAAAAAAACTGCTGTTTCATACAAAAAATAATAACGAAATTATCAAAATGTATGAAACAGTTCATTTTTTTTCGCTATTTCAGATTTGGTCCCATAGTCAAAGTTGTTCACTTTTATTATGGTCCCTATCTACCATATTCAGCTTTATAAGGCTTTACCAAACATCTTGTATAAATAAGCGATCGATTTATTATTAACGATCGGAGTCCATGTTCAGGGTGGTATATCTCTTAAAGCTTCCTCCTTCGCAATCCAGGCGATGATATTTGATAACACCAAGCTAATGGCTATCTTGCCAATTTGGTCTAGTCCCAAAATGCGATAGATTGAAAATTACCCTGGTTGTCCGGCGGTCTTTCAAGCAAGGTAGCACAGCAAAGCAAAGAAATGAAACCGGTAGGTCTGGGACCAGCCTTACGAGTAGTAGCTGTAGTAGTAACATTTGTCTTTTGGTATTGGGGGGGAACAGGCGGTGATGCTACATATTTTTGATAGTTTACATACTATGGGCAACAGCGACGCTTAACCAGTTTGCAACAAAATTCGTGTGCGCGCGTATCGCCCCTACACGAACTAAACGTATGGTTGTGACGGCGCGGCGTGCAAGCGATTTTGACCTTAGCAGTGGTTAAGCGTCGCTGTTGCCCATGGTACAAGCAATATCTAAGTAAAGTTTTCTTATCAGTTCGTT
The DNA here is from genome assembly GCA_928269145.1 of Agriphila tristella. Taxonomy (NCBI): domain Eukaryota; kingdom Metazoa; phylum Arthropoda; class Insecta; order Lepidoptera; family Crambidae; genus Agriphila; species Agriphila tristella. The sequence continues at coordinate 33,734,428 of OV743435.1, read as the reverse complement.
TAATGAACTTTTAACATCAAAAATTATGATAGGTTATAAGGATAAAATTTCTAATTACCATCCTACTTTAAAATAACCCTGGATGACATTATATTTATAATGACTCAAAATATAATATACAAATTAAAAAGTTTTAAAAGTGACCAAAGGTTTTCAATATCTGAAAATGTCACTATCAGGGTCAGTTTGTCAATTTGACAGTGACGTTTCTTTGTTTACATTTTTGCTGGGAAATTAGTAATGCGACTTTAACTGTGACCACATTTGCCGCTACTCGTACGAATTAAAGTACCTAGCCATGTCAAACGTGCGGCCCGCGAGCCGCATATGGATGGCCCTTTACACGTTTCACTGCCCGGTCTAATTTTAAAATCATCCTGATGCGGCCCGCTAGCGTGACTTTACCAATGAAATGCAATAATTTTTATTTTTCTTTAAAGTTAGGTTTTGCGGACCACTGATTCTATGGTCAATATGCATTTGGCCCACTAATAATTTTCAGTTTGACATGGCTGAGTTAACTTTATTAATCTTAAATATTATTAATTCGCATTAGTTATTTTACTGTTTTGCCACTTCTTGATCAAGGCAAACAATCGTATCGTATAGATTTAATACTTTTTTCTACGTCTGAATGTCTCTCCTAACGTTGTTTCATTATTTCCAGATAAAGCGAAGTCTCCTCCCAAACCAGACATTATTTCCGAAGAAAAGTCGGATTCGTCAGAAAGTGATGATAGGATGGTTATAGATGAAAGTGGAAATCAGTGAAAATCATTCATTATGTATTAAGTTGACATCAATAAATATTATTCTATGTGTTAAATTGCTTCATGTTTCTTGGTACGCTTTAATTTACGTTAAACCCTTACTGCCGTATAAATAAACTAAGAATAAGTTTATACTTAGAATAACCAAAATTTGTGCTTAGCAATATTACTTACTCTTTACGTTTAACGCCTCAAAGCGTCATATTCCTAAACAAACTTGTTTATTTGTATGGCTGTTAAGGCGGTTGTATGACCGAAAGTGGCGACCTCGGAGGTTTTTATTTAATAAGTTATAAGATTTTAATAATGTTTTACGTGGAGTTTTTAGGGCCTATAGTCTAGTATGGTTTTAAACCCTCACGCGTTATTCAGCAGATTCGCGATACGACAGAATCGGATTTGGGCGGAAATAGTACAGTCAATCAAAACTCAAGTAAATTACTGTTTTTCCATTCCGATCAACTAAACTGAACAAAAATTTTACTTCAGCTCAACTATTTGGTTCATCGGTTAGGAAATATACGAATCAACCTTTTTTGTTTATTTACTAACATGACAGGACAACAACATTCTCCGTATTATGAGATCCTGGTACTTTGGTGACGTGTATCACTCTAATGTCATTGTGGACAATCGTATCGTAACTGTTATTGAAACTCTATGGTGTCTAAAATTTTTATTAGCTAGGTAGCGCTTGTTTTATGGTCTGTGGTAGGAGGTAGGTATGAAATGTATAAATTGACAAGTGACTTATATTGAAAATATTTATAGAAGTTAACTTTCTCTAGATTTATGTGACCCTGGTACTTTTTCTTGATCTGCGGGGACATCTGAATGTCTCTCCTGACGTTGTTTCATTATTTCCAGATAAAGCGAAATCTCCTCCCAAACCAGACATTATTCCCGAAGAAAAATCGGATTCGTCAGAAAGTGATGATAGGATGGTTATAGATGAAAGTGAAAATCAGTAAAAATCATTCATTTTGTATTAAGTTGACATTAATAAATATTATTCTGTGTTAAATTGTTTCATGTTTCTTGGTACGCTTTCATTTACATTAAAAACCCTTAACCTTCGTCTTTTGGAAAAAACATAATTGAGATTGACTTGCAGGGTTTGAGTTCGAATAAAAATACACATGTAGCATTATAGATTTTATTAAATAAAAGCATTAAAATAGGTTATTGACTCGCAACTTAGGACTAAATAATAAATAATCTTATACTTAACTAAATTATACCGGAAGCAGAATCTGAGGCAAAACAGTTTCATAAATACATTGAAATTCACAATTTGAATGTTCAAATTAACCATTGGCCATTTGCCCAATATTGAAAAGGAATGTTTTATAAACAAAATGCATCGGTGCTAATGAAAAAAGTAAGAAATATTTTTTAAAATGAATTATCTACTTTATATATATAAAAAAATGAATTGCTGTTCGTTAGTCTGGTTAAAACTTGAAAATTGGTTGACCGATTGGAATTATTTTTGTTTTGTTTTGTTTGCTTTAGTACTGGGGTGGTTTAGAAACAATAAAAAAGTAGTTTACCAAATAATATCGAAAATTCAACATTGGAAATTTTGTATGGGAAACCCCATTTCGGATTTTGACAAGCTAACTTTTGATTAAGAGGCTGTCAAATAATAGAGGTTTCAGTAGATATATTTCTCAAGGTAAAATTAATAAATCATAATAATAAATTGTAGGTGATACGAAGTTCACAGGGTCCACTAATATACAGGGTCATTTTGGACCTCTTTTCAAATTTTGTCAGGTCATACTATAACAGCAGTAAAATCGATTTGTGAAGTAAAAAAAAATATTTTTTTACATTTTTGTCCCAAACTTTTCCCTACACAAATTGAAATTGTTGTCACTGTTTGCGCATCGCACGGTGGACCCGCGCGACCCCCCCTCGCGCCACCCGCCTTCCCCCGCTCGCGCCGTTTGCGCGAGGGTGAGCGTGCGCGCCTAAATTTTTTGGACATAAAAAGTGGCGGAAAACTGTGAATTAAAAAAAATAGTTATTTGTTATACAAGTGACCAAAATCAAATTGTGCTGCGAGTGGCGACTTTAAATCACGAACTAGCAAAGTAGTCTAGAATTGAATCACGAGCGTAGCGAGTGATTCTAATATAGACTACTGAGCACAGTGAGTGATTTAAAGGCACGCGAGGCAGAACAACATTTTGGTCTCGTGTAAAACATACAACTTTTCACCTCGACCAGCGAGAAAATTTTCACGTGACTTTCCTGGTAAAAGAGCTTAATTCAGCATTAGAAACTTGTTCACTTAACTCTTTTGGAGTTAGACAACTATCTTCATCGTTAGACGCATTCATTTTTGTAATTTATCACAAAAATAATTCAATCAAACCTATGGTGAAAAATTTTATTCATAGAGTCATTAAAGTAGATTCCGGTCGTTTTGATTACATTGCGTTGTGTTTTTCTCTTATTCATTAATATTCCGTCTTATTTATTTATTTATTTATAATCATAAAACATACGTATAAGTAATTTGTTAATAAACTTCATTAATTTTTCTTATTTCATATTTGTTTCCTACATGTGACCTCATTACCTTATATTACTCTTTATTTCGTTATTTAAAACTCCTTGGTATATCCGTGCATTTTATTTTTTTACTTTTTAATCCGTGTATGACACCATAAAGCACTCTATCTATCCTTTTCTTACATATCAATTTTACAAGTGTCATCCTTGTCACTTTATTTGTTTTTTCTTTATTATTTTAAAAGTTGGTGTTAGAAATAAAAAAGCACTTTGTCTCACGCTCGCAGCAAAAATCGATTTTGCTGCGAGTTTTTACGCGCCAAAAGCACCCTCTTCGTGCTGGAGAGGTGAAAACATAATTATCTCACCAAATTTTTTTTATTACTTCCTTGAACTAATATTTGATTTTGTAAAGTGGTCGCAAAATTACCCTGTATTTAATACAGTCGACAGCACACAAGGTACTCGATCTCATTGAACGAAAATAAATAAAATGAGATCTACTGTACCGACAGAATGTACACTTAGAATTTAGATTATTGATATGTAATGTACAATGTTTGACAGTTAGGATTGACAGGTAGGATCAGTTTGTATGGATAAAGAAGTGTTGCTTTTACTATTCCCAGCAATTTTCCACATTTTCTCACCGCTCAAACCTTCCTTGGACTTCCACAAATCTTTCGAGGCCAAAATTAGCTAAATCGGTCCAGAGTTTTAGCCGTTCTCGAGTTTTAGCGAGACTAACAACCCATGATTCAATTTTATATTTATAGATATATTAGCTTATCAACTAATGAGATTAAATAAAATAAATAAGCCTCTGCTTTATTTCGAAATATAAGTCACGATAAATTAAAATTTAGCTCTTCGTTTTCTGTAAAAATGTAAATAATTTGCAATTTACATCTAAACAATTTTAATAGATAAGTTTGTTTTCGTCAGCAAACTAGTTTTTGACTTACAATAATCTCATATAAATTATACTCTATTCTATATTGGCTTTTGTAGGAAGTTTTTATACAGAAATTAATTGAATTGTTCAGGTTGCGACCGTCAAACAAGCCGATTTTCTGATAACATAACAACTAGAGTCTTAACCACCTAAATGGAATTTGAACTTTATAATAATAGAATTAAAAGCAACTATTTCACATCTTCAAAATATTATCACCATAATATACTGTTCCCTTTCATTGAAAACCCTAAAATCCGTTGTATACAAACTCTAATATAACTTCACATTCGTATAATTGACAGTCAAACATTTACCTACAGCTATAATTAGGCTGCGATCCGCATAGCAATAATATCGATATTATCGCGATAACAGCCGGCCCGCATGAACGTTAACGCGTTTACAATATAGCATGCCGTTACTCGTGAGTTGACGTCATTACCAGAGCCATCTTGGGCTCGGAGCGACCATGCCTTGGAGCGTTTATAGCGTATATAGAATAAAATAAAATCGAGTTTTTATTAGAGGAGCGCTTCCTCTCAACACAACAAACGGATAGAGCATTATATTGGTTAGCATTTTGTTAATATTTATTTTGAGCTCACTATAAAAGGTGGCTGATGTAAAAAGGTGAAAAAAAAGTTGTGTGAACGCTACTCAATAATTTAAACGCTCAATCACTATCGTCGCTTTCGACAGCGAAAATAGCTTCTAGCCATTAATCTATCTTGTTTTTGAGGTTAGAATGAATCTTAGCGCGCTTACGAACGGTCCGCAAAACTGTCATTTGTCGATTTAAACGCGTTATCGAATGCGGACCGCGCGTGAGCGTTGCAAACGCCATTATTGATATTATCGCCATGCGGACCGCAACATTAGTCATCGAATGACTTCAGATAATAATTTATATTTTATTTCCTTTGTATCAGTATTTTATTAAAGTTAGTTTTGCTAGTACGTTATAAGTACATAACTTGTGCAGAATAAACTAATGATATACTGTATTTTACTGCTACAATAAATCTTTTACTGAATGTTAAGACATTTAGGAACATACGCAGAATACCTTTTTATTATCAGTCCAAAATTAAATAGTTCGTGTGAATATCTTTAATACAATTTATTTATATGAATATTTAATATATTTTTTCTAATAAATATTAAGTGATCCATCTTTACTATCTAGAAGCATAAATAATTTATTGTTGTAATCCTAGAAGGCTTAAAGTACGTTATAATTTTATCAATCTAAATGAGGATTCAGGACAAATATAATATTCGTTCGAACCACGAATGGTTTGGGGCATGGCATGAATCATGATAGGTATCTTTAGTTATCATTATATTGCGCGCTCCCTTCCACTTATAGGCCTTATGGGCGGGATGGGACTCATTTCAATGGCACGCGCAACCCTAATGACTGAATGAATGACTGACGTCACTGATGCGTTTTACAATCCCGCGAGCCACGAACGTTCTCATGGACTATAGTTGTTGTTTTTCGTGCACTTGCCTATTTATTCTTTGTTTTCTGATTAGGTCATATCGACCCTTAAACAGTTATTTTAATATCAATGATTTTTGTCTTTGTCAGAACAATTTTTCTTTTTAAAGTCTCTGATGTTTGTCCGTAGTTATATGACCGATCTCGCGAGGCGTGTTGGAAGCACCCAAGGCAGAGCGCTTTTACTACGCTTACTAATTACGTAACTGTATAAAGGTTATTTTCATAATTTCGTTTTCCCTTGATGTCGGTTTCCATATTTTTTTTTATATTTTCAATCCATTTGTATGTAGAAGATCTTATCTGAAGTCGCTGAAGTCCGTGCGCAGTTGTATGGCGGGTCTTGCGGGGCGTGTGTTTAGGGCGTGGGATCTGCTTGCGGCTACGACTTTTACTGCACTTTCTTGTTATTATTGTTCATATTTAATTAGTTATTTTTTATTGATGCCTTTTGTGTCACAATAAAAATGTACAACATTGTTGTGGTATCTTATCTGACACCGCTGAAGTCCGTACATAGTTGTATGACGGGTCTCGCGGGGCGCACGAGCTACTTGTAACGCTTTTATTGCACTTGTTATATCGTATTTAATAATAGATTATTTCTTTATAATGATGTCTTCTGTCTGTGTCACAAGAAATGTGGTATCTTATCTGAAGTCGCTGAAGTCCGTGCGCAGTTGTATGACGGGTCTCGCGGGGCGTGCGCGGGTGCTGGATAGAGCGTGCAAGCATTGGTACTTGTCTTATTGTATTTAATAATAGATCTTTTTAGATTGATGTCTTCTGTCTGTGTCACAATACATGTACATTGTTGTGGTATCTTATCTGAAGTCGCTGAAGTCCGTGCGCAGTTGTATGGCGGGGCGGGCGGGGCGCGTGGAGAGCGCGCGCGCGGGCGCGGGGCGCGGCGCGCGGGCGGCTTGCGACGCTTTCACGGCGCTTTCGAGGCGGGAACGGAGCTCGGGCGACTGCATCATCTGTTTGAACTCCTGAAATGAAATATTCACATTGAAGTATAAAAACTTCTGATTAGGATTACACATGATACAAACTGTGCCAGGTATAATCCGCGCGCGATGAGAATGGTATAATACCTTTTGAAACTGAGACGCGCACGGTCCATCGGCCACACGTACCGTCGGCAAACTCGCGTCGATGCACGCATTTATGTATTTACTATCCCCGTCAATTGGTAATGCGCCTGGCGGCCATGATTTTAACCTCAAAAACGAAAAACAATTGTAATTTTTTTATAAACCTAGACCCTATCTTATTGAAAATAATAATTCAATAATTAATATATTAGATTACCTATTAGAATTTTCTTGTTTCATGACATTTTAGTTGCGGATTACGTTAATGTGGATGTTAATGTGACAAGGTTCCAGCGCATTACCAATTGACGGGGATAATATGCACAACTGTGCGCGAGGATTTCTGCTCGGCTTTTATTTTATTTCCAACACAGTTTTTTTTAAGTAACAAGATTCATCTCGCTAAAAATCCATATACATTTTTGAAATGATAAATGTGTACGTCTTTAATTAAGTCGAACAAACATGTATTATTATCAAATTATTTGCTAACGCTATTTGACTGCTTAACTGTCATTTTCAATTCACTTTGACAAGGCCCCTTCCCATTCTCATCGCGCACGGATTATATAGCACTCCGAAACAGAAGGGTCACGTGCTCTACACTTGCTTACGTCATCTCTGCTATCGGTATTGAAAATTAACACTCGTTCATCTTAAACTTGAACTGTTTCGATTCATAAAGAGAAACAAATCCAATCAAAATACACTATAAAAAAATTGTAATACACTCGACGTCAGAAAAACCGCACCTCTTGGACACTAAGTTTAGACTTGGCCATCTGCTATTGCTAGCTAACGTTTTATTGTGTAAATGTTGATATCTATTGAAAGTACATTTACTTAATGAGCTTTCTTTTGATAATTGTTTGATTTAGTTAACATAACAGTTACCATAATTAAACGATTAAAGCGTTATAGCTAGCGCCACCACAAAAGGGAAATTTAAGGGGTCAATTCAGGAAATGCGGGTAAATTCGCTGTCGAGATGATGGAGAAAACACACTTCAACAGTTCAATTAAAAAAAGGAATACCCAAGATGGATACTATTGTCCATGAAGTTACTCAAATATTGCAAAAAAATTAGGCAATGTAATGTGCTCGGAAACTCAATCTCAGTAATTGATTCCGTTCGACGAGTATTCCAACGGTTTCTAAAGACTGTTGGCTATGTCCGAAGGGGAAGAAGTATATTTTTATTTTATTTATTTTATTTAAGGTACTCCAACAATGTACATACAAAAACATACATAGATATAAATAAACATTTGCTACTAGAATGCTTGTATGTCATCAATTACATGTGTACTCAGCATGCATAAAAAATTAAATGTTGGCCTTTAAAACTATATAAAGAAGTTGTGCTTACAATAAGAATCAAGAATTAATAATCCAGTTACTTAAACAAGAAATTTTTACAAGAATTTTTTAGGTATATAATTTAAACCTATATAATATTATACTTATAGATATTTAGATAAATTTTGATAATTAGGTTATTAGGTTACTGTATATAATAACACTTATCATTAAATTATATGGGATTAAATTAACTTTGAAGAAAAGGTGCGGTTTTTCTGACGCCGAGTGTATGTGTGTTAAAAAAGGATCCTTCATTCTTTGCTTGTTGCAAAGTCACGCAACTGGATAGTGACGTAAAGACCGGTATACATACACTTTGTAAAGTGCTTAGTGTTTAGTGTGTAGTGATTAGTAGATGATGTCCCATACTGTTTAGCATACGCTGTTTAGTACAGGCTTTGTTGATATAAACTAAACACTTAACAGTCCTGTCCAGAGGTGCTTAGTGCGTGTTTAGCTACAAGTGAGGGGTGAAGGCGGGACGTGCGGGACGCGCGGGAGGAGCTACTCGCAGAAAAAATAGAACGCGCTTCTAAACACTGTACTTCGCTCGCACTAAACACTTAACACTAATCAGAGACTGTCCGAACGTGTTTTTTGCGAAACACTAAACGAGCCACTCGCACTAAACACTAATCAAAATGTATACTGGCCATAAGCGAGTGTTACTGCGGAAATGCAAGACCTAATTTTCTTGGATCATGGGATTACCCAATCTTCGGAAACGTCTGTTCACCGCAGCGCAAGCAACATTGGGAGCGAACGAGGTTCGATTTAACTAGTATTGCTCATGTCGCTCTAGTGTCTTTTCATATTTGGTTCAACTTCACACCGCGAATTATTACTACATAATGTACTTTTGACATCGGAACGAAGCGAATCTGATTTTTAGTTCGCTTCGTTTCCATGCACTCTAGGCTTTTGCTTATATTTTTTAGTTTAGAAATATTATTTCAAACAAAAGATAATTTAAAAAATTTCATCATTGCATTTTCTGAAGGCAAACATTATTGCTTACAAAAGACAGAACAGAAGACAAACAATTTACTATCTCTTCACTGCTCCCGCTAGCGACTCGGTAGCATAATTGGGTAGTGCATTGGGCCGGAATCCCAAGGGTGAGGGTTCGAATCCCGTCTGAGCCTGCTACGGGTCGATTTTTTCTAGTATTTTTAAATTATATTAATAATCTTAATATAAAAATAAAAACGTGGTAAAATAGCATTGTGAATGCCTAAAATCTAAAAGTTCAATATCTCGAAGATATTAATCGTTTCACTCTTACCTGCGGATACTTGGGCCCCACTCTGTTCAGCCACTGGAGCCCGAAGTCGTGTAGCGCTCGTACGTGAGGCTGCGCGCGTTGCAACTCGGTGCCTTCACGCAGGTACGACATCACGATGGGAACCAACACCCATAGCAGCTGGATGCCTGAAAAGTAAGTAACCTTCAAGTTTTATCCCGATTAAAATATGTTTAAATTATAACTGGTTCACGCAGGGCGTATTAGGCGAAAGCCAGAAGTTTACCACATTGCAAAAATAATAAGGCTCAGTTGCACCACCTAACTTTAACGATAACAAGCTTGTTAAAGTACCGGTTAAGCACAAGTTAGCCAAAAAAAGAGGTTGCCAGCCAGCATAATGTCCTTTGACAAGTTTGACGTGACAAATAGGTAGCATTATCATTTGACGATAACTTTAACTTTGACACGTGCCGGACTACAGCTGGGCCACAAAAAAAAAAGTTGGAAATCTGACTTTTTGACTTTGCCATGATGAAGTCGATAATTTGTCGGAATTTGTCGCCAAAAACCAGAATTTGTCGGTCTTGCGTTTAGGAGATACGTGTGGCTCAGCTGTAGAGACGTCTCTACAGCTGGGCCACACAGATCTCGAAAACGGAAGGTCGTAGCGAAAATCTGATTACTCGTATGTGTAGCCGCTAATTTGTCGGATTTTGTCGCCAAAAACCAGAGTTGGTCGGTCTTGCGTTTAGGAGATACGTGTGGCTCAGCTGTAGAGACGTCTCTACAGCTGGGCCACACAGATCTCGAAAACGGAAGGTCGTAGCGAAAATCTGATTACTCGTATGTGTAGCCGGTAGTTTGTCGGATTTTGTCGCCAAGAACCAGATTTTGTCGATCTTGCGTTTAGGAGATATGTGAGGATACGCTGTGGAGACTTTTCTACCTGGATCTTGAGAAAGGAAGGTCATAGAGAAAATCTGATAACTCGAGTGTGTAGCCGTTAGTTTGTCGGAATTTGTCGCCAAGAATCAGATTTTGTCGATCTTGCGTTTAGGAGATATGTGAGGATGCGCTGTGGAGACTTTTTTACCTGGATCTCGAGAACGAAAGGTCGTAAGCGTATCCTCACATATCTCCTAAACGCAAGATCGACAAAATCTGATTCTTGGTGACAAATTCCGACAAACTAACGGCTACACACTCGAGTTATCAGATTTTCGCTATGACCTTCCTTTCTCAAGATCCAGGTAGAAAAGTCTCCACAGCGTATCCTCACATATCTCCTAAACCGCAAGATCGACAAAATCTGGTTCTTGGTGACAAAATCCGACAAACTACCGGCTACACATACGAGTAATCAGATTTTCGCTATGACCTTCCGTTTTCGAGATCTGTGTGGCCCAGCTGTAGAGACGTCTCTACAGCTGAGCCACACGTATCTCCTAAACGCAAGACCGACAAACTCTGGTTTTTGGCGACAAAATCCGACAAATTAGCGGCTACACATACGAGTAATCAGATTTTCGCTACGACCTTCCGTTTTCGAGATCTGTGTGGCCCAGCTGTAGAGACGTCTCTACAGCTGAGCCACACGTATCTCCTAAACGCAAGACCGACAAATTCTGGTTTTTGGCGACAAATTCCGACAAATTATCGACTTCATCATGGCATAGTCAAAAAGTCAGATTTCCAACTTTTTTTTTTGTGGCCCAGCTGTAGTCCGGCACGTAACTTTGACAGCGTTTTGGTGCAACTCACACTAAAAATGCTACAACCGCGATACACAAAAAAAACAGTTTACTATTGATTGATTGAATATTCTATTATCCAAGTAATTATAACTATACCATAATAGTGTAAAGAAACTAATAGTGGTTACTCTCAGCGGTCGCGACAGGTCTATCGTGGAAGATACGTGGGACGCGCGCTCTTAGGTCACTGGTGCCCGGACCCTGCCCTGTGGCTACAATATCGTAGGTCACTGATGCCCGGACCCTGCCCTGTGGCTATAACATCGTAGATCACTGGTGCCCGGTCCCTGTCCTGGGCCTACAACTTCGTAGGTCACTGGTGCCCGGACCCTGCCGTGTCTACAACTTCGTAGGTCACTGGTGCCCGGACCCTGCTTTATGTCTACAACTTCGTAGGTCACTAGTGCCCGGACCCTGCCCTGTGTTTACAGCCTCGTAATTATGACACAAAACATTATTTTTAATGTGACAAGCTTTAGCGTTTCCGCCATATTGTCGCAATGGTTCACCCCTATTAGTTTTTTTTTCACTATGACTATACTACGCGTTCACTTCATCGTTGCCGCTACCTCTCGGCCCGCTTCATCATTTCGCACCCCCTCGTGTCGCCCTCCCGTGCGCCTCCCCAGGCGACGCCGGGGGCGCGGTATGAAGAAGCGGGCCGGGAGGTAGCGGCAATAATGAAGTAAACGCGTAGTACACTAAAATCTGACATCTGTTTTCCTTACCTCTGTATGGCTCCTCTGTAATGCAGCGGAGATAAGAATAATAATATTAAAGAATAATAACTTCATATTTCAAGAAATAGTTTATTATTTTTAACTATCATGCCTTTTGTTATTTAAACGGCGGGCCGGCGGGCGGCGGCGGCGCGCGCCAGCACCGCCCCGCTACATGACACAGTACTCACGCGCGGCGGAGGGCGCGGCGTTGACCAGCTCCTCTAGCGCGGCGAGGGCGGCGGTGGCGGCGCGCGCGTGCGCCATGTCGGCGGGCCGGCGGGCGGCGGCGGCGCGCGCCAGTACCCGCCCCGCTAGAGCGCGCGCCCACCAACCGGCGCTAGTACCGCCTGACCACACGCCGCGGAGGACAGAAACGCATGATGCGAACACCTATCAACGTCAGAATCACCGGTCAATAATCATTTTATTTTTTATTTTATTTTATTTTATTTAGGATACAAACAGTCTTATACATTGAAATTGATTACAAAACATATGAGTTTCTTATAGACCTATAGATCCATAAAGTATACAAAATTACACAAAGTTATGGTGTTTTGGAAGTAAGTAAGTATGTACTAACATAAACATACACAGTCGAGTCTTTTAGAAAATGTACAATAAATCATCAAATTAAATACTATTAATTATCAAAGTGCTATTGACAATTTACTATGCAATAACTTTCTATAGACGGTTAGACTATTGCCAAAGATATCTATATCATTGAACCTTTTGTTATAAGTTTCAACACTACGTCGAAAGAAGTTATTTCTGGTGTATACAGCTGTGTACATAGGGACAACAAATAGTTTTTGCAAGCGAGAGCCAGGTCTGGGTACTCTTAGGTTAATTTCTTCTAAAATGTGAGGGGAGTCAACCAAATTATTAAAAATTTTATAAAGAAAGACTTGATCAAACATGATTCGACGGTTAGCAAGAGTAGTCATTGCGTGATGGTTGAGTGAATCTTCATAGGATATATATTCATGATTACCACGGTAATCCAGAGATTTAACGAACTTTTTTTGAACTTTTTCTGTACGGGCAATGTGACAAGCATAATTTGGGCTCCATATAATGCAAGCAAAATCAAGAAGTGATCGAACAAAACTGAAATATAAAAGTTTAAGGGTATGCGATTGCTTAAAAGGTTTAGAGACCCTTAGAATAAAACCTAATTGTCGGAATGCTTTGCTAACTATATAATCAATGTGTAAGTTAAAAGATAAACCAGAGTCCATTATAATACCCAAGTCACGAATTGATGTGACTCGGCCAAGTGATAAGTTGTTAATTTTATAATCAAAGTTAATAGGGTTCTTTTTGCGTGTGTACGAGATAACGGAGCATTTGTCCAAATTGAGAAACAGTTGATTTGATGAACAATATTCTTTCAAACGCTCTAGATCTGATTGTAACTGTAAGCAATCGTCATTCCCTTGCACAATCTTAAAAAACTTTGCGTCATCAGCATATAGCAGGAAATTTGAATTTTGAATAATTTTTTCGATGTCATTAATATAAATAACAAATAATAATGGCCCAATATGGGACCCTTGCGGAATTCCAGAGGGAATATCAAGGAATCGTGATACGAAGCCCTTCACAGAAACCGCCTGAGAACGATTCTTGACATACGAATCCAACCAACGGAGCAGATCGCCGTGTATCCCGAGAGTCCAAAGTTTTTCTATAAGAAGATCATGATTAATTTTATCGAATGCTTTGGAAAAATCAGAATACTTGTTCAGTCTACTTGTTTATTTTTATCCAAAGCATCAACCAAGAATTTTGTGAAACTTAGCATATTCGTTTCTACAGAGCGCCCTTTACAGAAACCATGTTGATTAAAAGATATATGATTCTTTAATGCACACGTTAATAGCTTCCGTAGTAATGGTCATGGTTTGCAGACTGACAGGGGAGTTGACGGGGGGGCAATCGAGATCGTAGGTAACTGGCCGCGGTACACTTCGAACAAAAACAGAGTTAAAATATTCATTAAACAAATTGCATGTATCTTCACCTGTATTAGAAACATGCTGATTAAGTTTCATTGTTTGGGGAACATGACTAGATGGTAATTTTGATTTAACAAATCGCCAGAATAGTTTAGGACATCTTTTTATACTATCTTCACTTAAATGAATAAAATTATGGTACACTGCGTTCTGAAGCCTAGATTCTCTCTTCCGAAGCGAAGAAAATGCTCGGTAATCTAAGGGATTCCCGTATCGTTTCCACCTAGTATGATATTTAATTTTTTCTTTAGATAATTTGATGAGAGGGATAGTGTACCATGACGGATGACGATCTGTGTTAATGACTTTACGAGTAGGAATATGTTTTTTTATTATATCGTTAATTATTTCGTAAAAAATATTGATTACAGAATCTATATCATTAGTAGTGGACAGTTTAGAATACCAATCTATGGCTGAAATTTCAGCTCGAATCGCATCATAATCGGCTTTGTGAAAAAGTTTAGTGTACATTATATTTTGTGGTAATGGATGATAGGTTTCAAGATTCAAATTAATTATTAAGGATTTGTGATGCGCGTCTTCAGCCGTTATGGGGTCACTACAGGTAAGAACGTTACAGTTTGTATTACAAAATATTAAATCAAGTAATCTGTTATTGACATTAAATGAAGAATTAAATTGTTTAAGGTTCGTAAAGCTCATAAAATCTGCTGTCAATTGTACCGGAGAATTAGTATTTGAGTGCATGATCATTGAATTTGAGTTTTGGTCAAGGTACCAATCAGCATATGTCACATTAAAATCACCAGTGATAAGAAAAAGATCATTTGGAAATTGCAGTATTAAATTACTAATCGAGTCAAAAACTGTACACAATTCGGTCTCGTGGCGGTTGCCGTGAGGTATATATACGCAGCAGATATGTAAAAATTTTGGAGTAGACATGTCGGCGGGTGTGGTAGTAGCATGACACTTACCCATAAGAAGTCCAGAGATGGGTGTGCACTGCTCCACTCTACGCGTGGTATAGGGTTTGAGCACTGACGTATGGCAATAGCAACCCCTCCGCCCCTATCCGCATTCACCACTGAAGCATTCCTATCGCTACGAAAAACTAGGTACCTATCGTCAAAATACTCTGGGCTGTAAAAACTGTCGTTGAGCCAGGTTTCACTTATGCAATAAACATCATAATCGTTCAAAAGGATTTTATTTAAAAAAGAGTGAGACTTGGTTCGCAATCCCCTCACATTTTGATAATATGCTGTAATTAAATGAGCGAATTTATGAAATAATTAATTGAAGTTAATAGTATATTGTGTTCATTGAAAATAATTAAATTATAGTATATTATTGACCTTAGCTTCGCCTTACAAAATAATTCGTAACAGAAATAACAAAAGTTAATATTATGATTAATTATAAACTCAAACGACACTTTAGTAAACACTTCAAACAAGTTCAAGAAATATGAAAATAACCCTATCGGCGCACAATAAACATTCACAAATTTAGCGCGAGTAATAACTTTAACCATGTTCAACAAATGAGAGAATAACCCTGCCACCGCACAATAAACATTCACGAGAACGAAAGTAAAACATAGTCACTTTATATTGTTCAAATCCTTATCACTAGAAATATGAATTATTTTGGAGGTGTCCGATTTTCTTAGGAAGATTTTGCAATCGCGAACCCACAAGTACTTATAATCGTGTTCTTGTTTTAGCTGCCGTGATGTTTTAAGTAGCATTTTGTTGGCCGGCGTCAAGTGATCGCTAATATAGATGTTTAGTGCAGGCCCCGATAAGCCGATATCGGGTGTGTTCATACCACGGCGCGCCCGCACCGCGGCCAACAGCTCGTCTTTACTGCGTTGTCTCGTGAAACAAACTATTATAGCTGGCGGTCGGGTAGGTGATGTATTTTTTTGCTCAAAGCGGCGTACGCGGTGAATGTAGTTAATATGGGTTAAATCGAACGCCAATCCGACTTTCATGTAAATACTACTCATAATCTGCTCCAAATTTTCTCCTTTTAGAAGTGGAACGCCAGATATTTCTACGTTATTTTTTCGAGCATATTGGTCTCGTATATCGTTTTCCTTTCGTAACTGTAAATTTTCGTTACGTAATTCCTTGATGTTGTTATTGGCGACACTCAATTCCTTTTCTAACGAAATAATCTGAGGGGAGACCTGCCCCCCTAGCCAAAGTAACATTTGCAAATTTTCGCTATCGCTTCGCTTCGAAACATGTATGGAGTTGACGTTTTAAAATTCGATAGTTAACGAAACCTTATGTCAATCCCATACATGTTTCAAAAGCGAAGCGATAACGAAGATTTGCCAATGTTACTTTGGCTAGGCCCTCTGTTCCAAGTTAACCAGACGAGTTTCCATCGTTTCCAGCCGTGAATTCACATCGCTCCACTGAGACACAAGATCTTGAACGTTAGCTTTTAGGGTATTCATGTCGGATTTCATACCGTCGAAATCCCTACGAAAAGCTTGTAATTCTCTTAAAATATCGGCTGACGTGGGCATATTCTGCGAGATGCTATTACGGCAGGTAATACAACGCCAATTATCCTTCTTTTCAGAGGTCATTTTACGATAAGTAGTTTCAGAAAGACTGGAACAGGGAAAATGCAGGTAGATATTACACTGACTGCACTGCACTCCATCCGTGACTTCATCATTGCATTTACCACAGCGACTCATTTTAGAACTATTTTAAAAAGTAGACTGATCAGTAGACTAATCATATTTAACTTTAAAATTGTGTCTAAAAATTACTTAGGAATTGCTTATATTTGCTATATCATGTTGAAAGATTGCTTTTTGTATAATTTTAAGGAATTAAAACATTTAACATTAACCATCCACCGTTGTAGTTAGTGCTATGTACAATTACTGAAATTTTCATGAGCCAAAAATTGCTTATCAATTGCTTATTTCACAATTTGTAAGCCTACAGACATATGCGCACTAGACATGGGCGCCGCGTTAAAAAATTGCGGCGGCGGCGAACTGGCAATTTTCGGTCGGCGGCGGCGCGGCGCCGGCGGCGTGGATTTTTTTATAGCTTTTTTGACATGACTCGACTAGAGTCCAGTAGAGACGCTGCATGAAACAATTTAACACTTTATGTTTATTAGAACTTTGTAAGATGCAGAAACGCCACACCTGATTTAAAGTAAGGCTCAAAGACTTCAGACCAGACCAAGCTTACCAGATTTAATACTTCAAACATATCTCGGACCTCAGCCTTTACGAGATTAGTAAACATGAATAGGGCAGCAAGGCATGCCGAATGCTGACATTACAAAAAACTTGAAACAAGCCGTATGCTTAAAAGCTCTTCAAAAGTTTTAAATTCCTTCACTCTTGAGGGTAGAAAGGCTTAAGGCACAGTATTATAAATAAGACTGTGCTGTGCCTAATGCATGTAAAAGTTCAGGCGATTCTGTTGTAGGACATTCTTGAAGAACTAATAGATCTCACTCATTTCTGCCTGAGCCACATCTGCAAGTTAGTTATGAGGGTTATTAAATTACAAATCGTATCGTTTGCAAGTTTAACGACTTCCAACTTCCAACCAACTTATTGAATAAGCTGAGTTCCGAAAAGATTTGTTATTGACCATATCTATACCATGCGCTACGGCAGGTCGTGTAGGGATTGGTCGAGATGGTTCGTTTTACGACCCTCGCTTTCTCCGGAAAGCCATACCGGGCCGGGAATACATTTGGAAAGCACTACTGAGATATTTGAGTACAACAGTTTGCCGATCATGTGGTTCTTGTAGCTGAGACTTTGAAAGACCTGTACATGCACAGTTTCCCCCTGACTTAGGGTCTCCCACATATCATGTCCCAGGACACACTTGCCTTCCCGGACGGACGAACAGACTTCACGGACTTTTATGCCGCGGGCGGATACTACGTAGTACTTGTTGTATGGTCTGTGGCGGATAATCACGGTAGTGTGCGCAACAATTCCCGTGACTCCACTAGATGTTACTTTGAGTAATTTGTAGTCAGATGACGAAGAATGGTTCGATAATGCGTTGTTCCAAGATTCAAAAGGACATTGACTGATTTTAGAGGTATAGTCCACACTGTGGTAGGTAGGTCCCACTGACCTTCAGCCATCTCCCGAAGTTGGGACATGCATAAAGCATTTTCCAGTCAATAAAAACATACAGAATACTAAGGAGAAACTGCCATTTTACTTAGCGTTCGAGGGCTATTAAAGCCTTCGCTTCGATCAAGGTTCTCCAAAGGTGCCAATTACGAAAAGCCGTGTTGCGGTGCGGTCCTTATACAAAAAAAAACAATACTTAGGTTAAAATTACTTAAAATTCAAAACCAGACTTCAATTCCCATACTATCGCGACTAGGATAAGTTTTTTCACTGAAACTATTCATCATCATCATCATCATAATATCAGCCGCACGACACCCACTGCTGGGTATAGACCTCCCCCAAGGATCTCCACGACGATCGGTCCTGCGCTGCCCGCATCCAAACTATTCACCATTGCGTTATTTATTAAACTTTTTGTATCCGGACTGGAAAAGAACTGTGAAATACTGTAAGGGATAACAAACCTTCGCTTTGCCGATATTTAAGATCATGGAGGACTTGAACACAGCGCTCAAATATTAAGTAGTGCTTTACAAGAAACCAAGAAATATCTATCGGAACACTCGAAGTTGATGACTATTACGTATGTGCTAAGTAAGACAAACACAGTCCAGTTCGATAAGTCCAACTTCTTAGAAAAAGAGATCTTCGTTGAATACAGCCCATACCCCTGTATGGGCTGCCTTCATCAGCATCATTTGGTAAGTTACGTAAAAATAGATAGTTACGGAAAAATAGAGTCGTCAAACGTCGAAACCAGGAAATCCGCAGGAGAACTAAAGTAACCGACATCGCTCGAAGGATTGCTCAGCTGAAGTGGCAATGGGCGGGACACATAGCGAGAAGAACCAATGGCCGTTGGGGCGGAAAGGTTCTGGAATGGCAACCGCGCACCGGACGACCGACGCTCCGTGGGTAGGCCCCCGACAAGGTGGACTGACGATCTGGTGAAGATTTCCGGAAACCACTGGATGCGGGAAGCGCAGGACCGATCGTCGTGGAGATCCTTAGGGGAGGCCTATACCCATCAGTGCGGCTGAAATGATGATGATGATGATGAGAGTCGTCAAAAACTGACATAAATAGTAAAACTTTCGACAGTAAGTTTTGTTTTTTGACCAAAAATCCACGCCGTGCGGCAGAGACGGCGGCGGCGGCGGCGTGCCGGTAACTCAAGGCGGCGTCGCGCCGGCGCGGCGCCCATGTCTAATGCGCACATGTGCGCTGCAGCACAATAGTATGACCCAGTACATACCTCGTTGTCGGCCGTGTCGAGGCACTGCCTGAAGTGGTTGATGCAGGGGTAGTGCAGCGGCGGCGCGGGCGCGGCGCGGCCCAGCAGCACGGCCATCGCTCGCGCACCCACCACCGCTTCTATGCGCTGCTCCGGCTCCTCTGAACAAACAAACTGAGGTTCATACGGGGTGACTAGTCAGCTGGACTGGCTTGCGAGCGAGAAGTCAGCACTGGACTGGGTTGAAACTAGTGTTTACACGAGCCCAGTAGCAAGTCAGCGCTAGACTGGGTTACTGTGCTACCATGTTTCTGACCTCATATAAACCAGGCATTAGACTTGATTACATTAGCCCATCTAGTGTCTGTGAATCCATTGTTATAAAATTGAACTTATTATTCAATATTTTATTGTCAAGTACGGGTGGCAACCCTAATTTGGTTCCTAAATTGGACGCTAGATTAGCTTATGTAATCGAGGCTTTTTCACTAATTTTATTTACTTTGTAAATTCACTGTTAATATTGACTTTATTATATAATATTTTATTGTCAAGTACGGGTGGCAGTCCTAAATTGGTTCCCAAATTTATTTATTTATTCCTTGGGAAACATACAGCGTAAATTTTTACATATTGTTACAACATACATCAAATTACATTAGCCTAAACAGTTTCGACACTAGATTAGCTAATGTAATCAAGGATTTGTCACTAATTTAATTAAACTTTGTAAATTCACTATTAAAATTGAACCTACCTATTATACTATATTTATAGTCAAGTACGGGTGGCAGTCCTAAATTGGTTCCTAAATTGGACACTAAATTGGCTAATGTAATCAAGGATTTTTCACTAATTTAATTAAACTTTGTAAATTCACTGTTAAAATTGAACCTTTTATATAATATTTTATAGTCAAGTACGGGTGGCAGTCCTAAATTGGACACTAAATTGGCTAATGTAATCGAGGCTTTTTCACTAATTTTATTTAGTTATGGGATAGGAAGGAATTGAAATGAAATTGATGTTCAAACCCCTGATTAAGTGACTCTGTATTGAAATCGATTGAAACCATTCGAAATTAATTCAATTTGTCAGTTTTAGGTGCTAACAGTGTACTCTGTGAGCAACTGAAACTGATAAATTTCATTTAAAGTAAAAGTTTTATTCAAAAAACTTAATTATTAAACACTTTTGAATCGTTAGCAAACATAATTACGTAATCAAGGGGCTGGCTGTACAGATGTTTCTATCAGATGTCGAGGGTAATATGTTATTGCGGGTTCGAATCACAGAAAATGATCTGCCTACCTATTGTCTAATTTTAAAAATCTATCGCAATCGCTTTCATTTGACAGATGGATGTTGTTGCGATGCTATCTGTCTGATCCTATTCAAAGCACATATAAATCTGTCAAGTTTTTTTGTAACTGTGTCAATATGAGCTTTCCAGTTGCAGAGACTATCTATGGTGATTCCTAGAAATTTTGTTACATCTACGTCTTCTATTTTATTATTATTTAAATGTATGTAAATTTCATCCTTCTTACTATTTATTGTTTTGAAATGTATAATTTTTGTTTTTTTTAATATTTATTTTAAGATTATTAGATTCTAGCCACTGTACCACTTTCTTAAACTCAGCATTAGCTTTATATTCAATGTCATCATCTTTAGCTTTAATAATAAGGGTAGTGTCGTCGGCAAATAAAATACATGTCTGATCAGTAATATTTGGTAAGTCATTGATATAAATAAGGAAGAGAAGTGGTCCCAAAACACTTCCCTGTGGTACACCACATTTATTTTGTCGATATTTAGACGTAAAAGATTTCCTAGATTTACCTTGCATTTTAGATACTTCTACACATTGAATTCGATCTTTTAAGTAGCTTTCTAACCATGCCAGAGCATTACCCCTTATGCCGTATCTTTCTAATTTATTTAAAAGTAGCTTATGAGATACGAAGTCAAATGCCTTGGACATGTCTAAATATATAGCTAACGTATTCCGTTTAGAGTCATGGCTATGCGTCAAATGTTTTATTAGGTTAAAACAAGCAAGAATTGTGCTTCGGCTTCTCCGAAAACCGAATTGTTCCTCCTTGAGAATTTTATGAAGTGTGATAAAGGCATACATTTTATCATACATGACCTTTTCAAAAATCTTTGACATTATTGGAATTAATGTGATTGGTCTATAATCGCACATTTCATTATAGGCACCATTTTTATGTAATGGTTTAACTACAGATCGTTTTAATGCTGTAGGAAAGTGACCTTGGACAAGGGACATATTAATTATGTAAGTAAGTGGAGTACAAATATACTTGGCACTTTTTTTATGATATCCGTACTTATGTTATCGTAACCGGTAGAAAATGTATTTTTTAGATTCATTATTATCTTATAAATATCGTTTTTATTAACTGGTGTCAACGCCGTGTGTTGCGCCCTAGTGTCCTCGGTAAGTCTCGCCGCGCGACATTCGCTAGCTTGCTTAAGCAGAAGTATGTCCGCGTCTGATACTATGTTGTCGCCTTTGTCGTCTCACACATAACACACTTACCGCTTTTGACCGCGTCCACAAGCTCTGACAACGTGGCGTGCAACAACGCCGTGTATTGCGCCCTAGTGTCCTCGGTGAGTCTCGCCGCGCGACATTCGCTAGCTTGCTGCAGCAGAAGTATGCCCG
This sequence comes from Agriphila tristella, assembly GCA_928269145.1. Classification (NCBI taxonomy): domain Eukaryota; kingdom Metazoa; phylum Arthropoda; class Insecta; order Lepidoptera; family Crambidae; genus Agriphila; species Agriphila tristella. The sequence goes on along the minus strand of OV743435.1, from coordinate 33,712,424 downwards.
CGTCTGATACTATGTTGTCGCCTTTGTCGTCTCACACATAACACACTTACCGCTTTTGACCGCGTCCACGAGCTCTGACAACGTGGCGTGCAACAACGCCGTGTGTTGCGCTCTAGTGTCCTCGGTGAGTCTCGCCGCGCGACATTCGCTAGCTTGCTGCAGTAGAAGTATGCCCGCGTCTGATACTATGTTGTCGCCTTTGCACTCTTTGAGGATCGCTGTGGCCAGGTATAGGATCGTTGGTAAGACGGATAATGCTCCTGTGAACAAAATTAGTAAAGTTCAGACTGGTTATACGTTAAAAATTTTTATAGACAAACTATGTAAGGTATATAACAGAGGAAAGTTGACGAAACTATTTTTGATGCTGTCATTTTATGAGTTAATTTGTGCACATTATAATAATTCTTATAAGACTTTATGTTATCTACATAACTTGTATTTTAGTAAATACTTAACTCAAATTATTATTGATGTTTTCATTCAATGGGGAAGGCAACTGTCAAAATGGCGCTGCGTACGCTTGTTCCACGAGAACTATGAAAACAAAGGACTTTTGCTAAAAAAATCGTTTTTTTTTAAGCTTTAAAATTATTAAATTGTGTGTTTATAGGCTTTAAAAATGTTGGCTTTTAAAAATTTCCGAAAAATCTAGATAAAGAAAAAGTGATAAATTCTCTAAGAATTAAAACGTCTTAATTTGGCTTTAAATTCCGGCATTTGCATTGAAGAATAGTCTTTTATACCTATTTTGGGCCAATGGGTCTTTATCGGTAAAAAAACACAAAATAAATACCTATTTTCGCACACAGTTTGTTCTGAACGTCTACTGTCTTAGAAACAAGCGTACGAAGCGACATCTACAATTAGCTTTGCGTTGTCATCCCCATTACTTTAGTTTCGTTCTTATTCTTTCAAATCAATAGTAAAACTCAAACCATACCTTGCGGGCTACACAACGTAGGCAATTCCGCCATAGCAGCCAAACTCTTCACGAGCAACGTATCCCCATGGACCCCCAGCCCCCTGGGCACCCCGATGACCCCCACGTTGCCCCCCTGCTTCATGGGGCTGATGGCCGGCAGTCGCCTCACTAGTAGACACACGCACAGCTCTAGGGCCGCGAACACTAGGGATTTTCCAGGGGGGAGGTCACCGGTGGGACCCCCTTCTCCTAAAGTATGGACCACTTCGAGTACGGATTGGGGTATAGCACCGTCTGAGGCCTCGTTTGGTGCTAATTCTGAAAAAAAAATAGTAATAAAGTCTCGACACAATGTAACGTTATAAAAGCAACATGCTTTTATATTGACTAAAAAGACAAATGACGTTTAAAATTATATTTATGCAACAAGAGTACTTATTGTGTAATTACAGAATCTATCGCAATCGTTTTCATTTGACAGTTGGATGTGATGCATTGCTACATTTCTTTGAGAAGTTGTTTTTGTTCCAATAAGAAGTGTCAATGTGTCACAATATCCTGAAAGCGATTGGGATAGATTTTGAAATTAGTCAATAAGTACCCAGGGTCCAATCGCGCTAGTTATGAACGATAAAACCAAAACCGTTACGTTGTTGTCATTTAGGTTATATTTACCTAAAAATCTGTAGCTTAGCTTTAGCATTCTCATTTAAATTGTCCAATATTGGCATCCTAGACTCCCTAGGCATAGCTTGAAACCATTTTAACAAAACTAATGTGAGTATTTTTCTGTAACCGAAACTGTAACGGTAACAATTTAGTTTTGGTTTCATCATTGAAAATTAGCACGATTGGGCCCCTGACTATTCAAAATATGATTAATTTTAGGTGAATATCAGTGCAAAAACGAAGACAGTTAGTTAGATAAAATTTTATATTTCATAATAGCTTAAATTAAATAATATAAACCACTTTTCAATCTTATCGACATACCTTTGATCTTGGCCTGCATATTCGAGTGCAATTGCTCCCTAGCTCCCTCTATGATCAGTTTGAGAACATCTGCGGCAAGTAGCAATGCCTCGATACTTTCTTGCGTGAGGCCCGTACGGTGAATAATTTGGCACAGTTCTATTGCTAATGCTCTGTAAAACGAATAAAGTCGGTTTTATACACCTAAAAATACCCATACAATTTAAAACACCGGCCAAGTGCGAGTCGGACTCGCGCACGAAGGGTTCCGTACCAATAACGGCAAAAAAATCACGTTTGTTGTATGGGAGCCCCCTTAAATATTTATTTTATTTTGTTTTTAGTATTTGTTGTTATAGCGGCAACAGAAATACATCATCTGTGAAAATTTCAACTGTCTAGCTATCACGGTTCATGAGATACAGCCTGGTGACAGACAGACAGACAGACAGACGGACAGCGGAGTCTTAGTAATAGGGTCCCGTTTTTATTTTTTGGGTACGGAACCCTAAAAACCAATTCAAGAATCAATTTTTCACCCAAACTTTTAAAGACCTGTATGAATGAATGAATAGTTTATTGTTCACCATAATAAACACATACAAGGACGATACAAAAAGTGGAACATTTTGAGGCCTTATCGCTGAAAAGCAATTTCTTCCAGGCAACCATTTATTTACACTGAACAGGGGCTGTATTATGACCTCTTATTTCCTGGCAGTTTTCTGACTGGCTATCAATCTATCTCTTTTATTTGCTATACAGCGAGAAAGAGATGTAACTATAGCAATTCATAAACCTGGCAAGTTTTAAGAGATTGTAATACCCCCCCTGAAAGAAAAATAAGGAATGGGCAGTTAATGGTGCTTTAAAAGTAGGAATTAAAACGTTAATTAATATAATTTTAACTTAGTTTAAAGTAAAATAAAGAAGTAATTATTCTACAGTGGTTTATATACTTATTTTTTGGCAGTTTAACATATTTATTAGCGTTAGTTCTTACCTATCTCTGAGCAGCCTTGCCCTGTTTTCAGGAGCATCCAATAAAGTGACAAGTGACAGAAGCACTGTAATAGTGTTTTCGATGCTCATATCCCTCTGTGCACATAACGCCTCCATGCATATACCTGTAATAAGTCATTGAATTAATCTAATAATCTCTTTGCAAAGAGAACTATGTTAAATCGTCAACATTTTTAGTAAACTCTTTCCAACTGTATTTATTAGCATGTACAGTCACGAGCAATAAGATGTATACACTTTAGAACTTATGTCATATTACGTTATTGAATAACCTATGACATTTTCACACTGAGAGTTGAATGTGACATAGTTCTAAAGTATGTACATCTTATTGCTCAGGTGTTAATGAATGAACCAAAAATGGGAAAACCTTTTCTTCTGGCCATTAAACTGAACAACTTTTACTATAGGACCAACTCTGAAACCTCGAAAAAGAAATCAGCTGTTTCATACATTTAGATATTTTCATAATTAATTTTTGTATGAAACACCTGATTTTGTTTCGCGATTACAAATTCCCATTCCCCAGGTCCCATTGTAAAAGTTGTTCAGTTTGATAGTCCGTTGAAACAGTTTTTCCATTTTGGTGCATCCATTAACATGTCCTCTAAATAAACTTACCGAAAAGTAAATGGAATCTCTCGTCGACAGGCTCGAAGAACTCGAAATTACCATTCTCAGTCTTAGCGGGTTTGTTGTCTACGTTGTTCGTTTTGTCTACAACAATGCAATCGTCAATTAATAATTATGCCATTTACTCCGTAAGTTGGCTGAAGTATAATATTTTCTATGATAATCTTACTAGTGTTATAAATGTGACTAATATTGAAACGACTGATCGGATTTTGATGAAGGTACATTATACACCCTTATTTTTAAGTATATCTAAAAATGAAATGGGAATTTCAGACCACGTAAATGAACAACTTTTACTATGGAGCCAACCACGGAATCGCAGAAAAAAAATCAGCTACTCCATACATTAAAGTCGAGTCGATGTTGTAGTTTTCTATAGAACAGCAGATTTTTTTTCGAGATTCCATGGTTGGCTCCATATTAAAAGTTGTTCGTTAACGTGGTCTGAAATCCCCATTTCATTTTTAGATATACTTAAAAAATAACGGTGTATAGTATAACCTGGATTAAAACATAGGATTATTTATGGTATAAATATCATCCCTAGCGAACCTAAGGTTCGCCAGTGTTTCTTTCAGATAAAATTCTTCAGGGGACAATTTAGAGTTTCGGGGGAGCGGAGTGAGTCCCGCCCTAGACGCGACTTCGCATTTGCCCGCCTACCTACACATTTATCTCCGGGGGGGCACTAGAGCTAATCCGGGGGGGCGAAGCCCCTCCCGCGCTAGTTCCTGAAAGAAACACCGAGGTTCGCTAAGGATTTATATCCACGCGGGTCGCGGGCAGAAGCTAGCCATTTTCTATAAATTATTATATTTTGAAAGTATGACAACACTTCTGATTTAGGTACCACTCCTAATGTTAAAATTCGCCGTCACTAACATACGTTTAGAACGTGCAGGGCCGATAGCCATTTGCACACATACGAATTTTCCGCAAAGTGGTAAAGCAGGTGAATTGCCGATCGTACATATTACATCGTAAGCAGGTGAAGTGGCAGTGGGCTGGACACAGCGGCTCGGCTCCGTGGGTAGGCCCCCGGCAAGGTGGACCGTCTCCGTGAGAATTAAGGACCGATCATTGAGGAGATTCTTGGCGGAGGTGCCGTGCGGCTGCTATGATTGTCATAAGTGTATACCTTGTTCAGTAGCGGCGGGCTTATTGCCGGTGTGCGCGTTGTATCGCAGCGCCGCGGCCAGCAGCAGCGCGGGTCAGGCGCGCGCGTAGGGCGCTCGGGACGCGTCGGCTGCCTCCGTGTCATAGTAACTGTATACCTTGGTCAGTAGCGGCGGGCTTGTTGCCGGTGTGCGCGTTGTACCGCAGCGCCGCGGCCAGCAGCAGCGCGGGTCAGGCGCGCGCGTAGGGCGCTCGGGACGCGTCGGCTGCCTCCGTGTCATAGTAACTGTATACCTTGGTCAGTAGCGGCGGGCTTGTTGCCGGTGTGCGCGTTGTACCGCAGCGCCGCGGCCAGCAGCAGCGCGGGCCAGGCGCGCGCGTAGGGCGCTCGGGACGCGTCGGCTGCCTCCGTGTCATAGTAACTGTATACCTTGTTCAGTAGCGGCGGGCTTGTTGCCGGTGTGCGCGTTGTACCGCAGCGCCGCGGCCAGCAGCAGCGCGGGCCAGGCGCGCGCGTAGGGCGCTCGGGACGCGTCGGCTGCCTCCGTGTCATAGTAACTGTATACCTTGGTCAGTAGCGGCGGGCTTGTTGCCGGTGTGCGCGTTGTACCGCAGCGCCGCGGCCAGCAGCAGCGCGGGCCAGGCGCGCGCGTAGGGCGCTCGGGACGCGTCGGCTGCCTCCGTGTTATAGTAACTGTATACCTTGGTCAGTAGCGGCGGGCTTGTTGCCGGTGTGCGCGTTGTACCGCAGCGCCGCGGCCAGCAGCAGCGCGGGCCAGGCGCGCGCGTAGGGCGCTCGGGACGCGTCGGCTGCCTCCGTGTTATAGTAACTGTATACCTTGGTCAGTAGCGGCGGGCTTGTTGCCGGTGTGCGCGTTGTACCGCAGCGCCGCGGCCAGCAGCAGCGCGGGCCAGGCGCGCGCGTAGGGCGCTCGGGACGCGTCGGCTGCCTCCGTGTTATAGTAACTGTATACCTTGGTCAGTAGCGGCGGGCTTGTTGCCGGTGTGCGCGTTGTACCGCAGCGCCGCGGCCAGCAGCAGCGCGGGTCAGGCGCGCGCGTAGGGCGCTCGGGACGCGTCGGCTGCCTCCGTGTCATAGTAACTGTATACCTTGGTCAGTAGCGGCGGGCTTGTTGCCGGTGTGCGCGTTGTACCGCAGCGCCGCGGCCAGCAGCAGCGCGGGCCAGGCGCGCGCGTAGGGCGCTCGGGACGCGTCGGCTGCCTCCGTGTTATAGTAACTGTATACCTTGGTCAGTAGCGGCGGGCTTGTTGCCGGTGTGCGCGTTGTACCGCAGCGCCGCGGCCAGCAGCAGCGCGGGTCAGGCGCGCGCGTAGGGCGCTCGGGACGCGTCGGCTGCCTCCGTGTCATAGTAACTGTATACCTTGGTCAGTAGCGGCGGGCTTGTTGCCGGTGTGCGCGTTGTACCGCAGCGCCGCGGCCAGCAGCAGCGCGGGTCAGGCGCGCGCGTAGGGCGCTCGGGACGCGTCGGCTGCCTCCGTGTCATAGTAACTGTATACCTTGGTCAGTAGCGGCGGGCTTGTTGCCGGTGTGCGCGTTGTACCGCAGCGCCGCGGCCAGCAGCAGCGCGGGCCAGGCGCGCGCGTAGGGCGCTCGGGACGCGTCGGCTGCCTCCGTGTCATAGTAACTGTATACCTTGGTCAGTAGCGGCGGGCTTGTTGCCGGTGTGCGCGTTGTACAGCAGCGCCGCGGCCAGCAGCAGCGCGGGCCAGGCGCGCGCGTAGGGCGCTCGGGACGCGTCGGCTGCCTCCGTGTCATAGTAACTGTATACCTTGGTCAGTAGCGGCGGGCTTGTTGCCGGTGTGCGCGTTGTACCGCAGCGCCGCGGCCAGCAGCAGCGCGGGTCAGGCGCGCGCGTAGGGCGCTCGGGACGCGTCGGCTGCCTCCGTGTCATAGTAACTGTATACCTTGGTCAGTAGCGGCGGGCTTGTTGCCGGTGTGCGCGTTGTACCGCAGCGCCGCGGCCAGCAGCAGCGCGGGCCAGGCGCGCGCGTAGGGCGCTCGGGACGCGTCGGCTGCCTCCGTGTCATAGTAACTGTATACCTTGGTCAGTAGCGGCGGGCTTGTTGCCGGTGTGCGCGTTGTACCGCAGCGCCGCGGCCAGCAGCAGCGCGGGCCAGGCGCGCGCGTAGGGCGCTCGGGACGCGTCGGCTGCCTCCGTGTTATAGTAACTGTATACCTTGGTCAGTAGCGGCGGGCTTGTTGCCGGTGTGCGCGTTGTACAGCAGCGCCGCGGCCAGCAGCAGCGCGGGCCAGGCGCGCGCGTAGGGCGCTCGGGACGCGTCGGCTGCCTCCGTGTCATAGTAACTGTATACCTTGGTCAGTAGCGGCGGGCTTGTTGCCGGTGTGCGCGTTGTACCGCAGCGCCGCGGCCAGCAGCAGCGCGGGTCAGGCGCGCGCGTAGGGCGCTCGGGACGCGTCGGCTGCCTCCGTGTTATAGTAACTGTATACCTTGGTCAGTAGCGGCGGGCTTGTTGCCGGTGTGCGCGTTGTACCGCAGCGCCGCGGCCAGCAGCAGCGCGGGCCAGGCGCGCGCGTAGGGCGCTCGGGACGCGTCGGCTGCCTCCGTGTCATAGTAACTGTATACCTTGGTCAGTAGCGGCGGGCTTGTTGCCGGTGTGCGCGTTGTACCGCAGCGCCGCGGCCAGCAGCAGCGCGGGTCAGGCGCGCGCGTAGGGCGCTCGGGACGCGTCGGCTGCCTCCGTGTCATAGTAACTGTATACCTTGGTCAGTAGCGGCGGGCTTGTTGCCGGTGTGCGCGTTGTACCGCAGCGCCGCGGCCAGCAGCAGCGCGGGCCAGGCGCGCGCGTAGGGCGCTCGGGACGCGTCGGCTGCCTCCGTGTCATAGTAACTGTATACCTTGGTCAGTAGCGGCGGGCTTGTTGCCGGTGTGCGCGTTGTACCGCAGCGCCGCGGCCAGCAGCAGCGCGGGCCAGGCGCGCGCGTAGGGCGCTCGGGACGCGTCGGCTGCCTCCGTGTTATAGTAACTGTATACCTTGGTCAGTAGCGGCGGGCTTGTTGCCGGTGTGCGCGTTGTACCGCAGCGCCGCGGCCAGCAGCAGCGCGGGCCAGGCGCGCGCGTAGGGCGCTCGGGACGCGTCGGCTGCCTCCGTGTTATAGTAACTGTATACCTTGGTCAGTAGCGGCGGGCTTGTTGCCGGTGTGCGCGTTGTACCGCAGCGCCGCGGCCAGCAGCAGCGCGGGTCAGGCGCGCGCGTAGGGCGCTCGGGACGCGTCGGCTGCCTCCGTGTTATAGTAACTGTATACCTTGGTCAGTAGCGGCGGGCTTGTTGCCGGTGTGCGCGTTGTACCGCAGCGCCGCGGCCAGCAGCAGCGCGGGCCAGGCGCGCGCGTAGGGCGCTCGGGACGCGTCGGCTGCCTCCGTGTTATAGTAACTGTATACCTTGTTCAGTAGCGGCCGGCTTGTTGCCGGTGTGCGCGTTGTACCGCAGCGCCGCGGCCAGCAGCAGCGCGGGCCAGGCGCGCGCGTAGGGCGCTCGGGACGCGTCGGCTGCCTCCGTGTTATAGTAACTGTATACCTTGTTCAGTAGCGGCCGGCTTGTTGCCGGTGTGCGCGTTGTACCGCAGCGCCGCGGCCAGCAGCAGCGCGGGCCAGGCGCGCGCGTAGGGCGCTCGGGACGCGTCGGCTGCCTCCGTGTTATAGTAACTGTATACCTTGGTCAGTAGCGGCGGGCTTGTTGCCGGTGTGCGCGTTGTACCGCAGCGCCGCGGCCAGCAGCAGCGCGGGCCAGGCGCGCGCGTAGGGCGCTCGGGACGCGTCGGCTGCCTCCGTGTTATAGTAACTGTATACCTTGGTCAGTAGCGGCGGGCTTGTTGCCGGTGTGCGCGTTGTACCGCAGCGCCGCGGCCAGCAGCAGCGCGGGCCAGGCGCGCGCGTAGGGCGCTCGGGACGCGTCGGCTGCCTCCGTGTTATAGTAACTGTATACCTTGGTCAGTAGCGGCGGGCTTGTTGCCGGTGTGCGCGTTGTACCGCAGCGCCGCGGCCAGCAGCAGCGCGGGCCAGGCGCGCGCGTAGGGCGCTCGGGACGCGTCGGCTGCCTCCGTGTCATAGTAACTGTATACCTTGTTCAGTAGCGGCGGGCTTGTTGCCGGTGTGCGCGTTGTACCGCAGCGCCGCGGCCAGCAGCAGCGCGGGTCAGGCGCGCGCGTAGGGCGCTCGGGACGCGTCGGCTGCCTCCGTGTCATAGTAACTGTATACCTTGGTCAGTAGCGGCGGGCTTGTTGCCGGTGTGCGCGTTGTACCGCAGCGCCGCGGCCAGCAGCAGCGCGGGCCAGGCGCGCGCGTAGGGCGCTCGGGACGCGTCGGCTGCCTCCGTGTCATAGTAACTGTATACCTTGGTCAGTAGCGGCGGGCTTGTTGCCGGTGTGCGCGTTGTACCGCAGCGCCGCGGCCAGCAGCAGCGCGGGCCAGGCGCGCGCGTAGGGCGCTCGGGACGCGTCGGCTGCCTCCGTGTTATAGTAACTGTATACCTTGGTCAGTAGCGGCGGGCTTGTTGCCGGTGTGCGCGTTGTACCGCAGCGCCGCGGCCAGCAGCAGCGCGGGCCAGGCGCGCGCGTAGGGCGCTCGGGACGCGTCGGCTGCCTCCGTGTCATAGTAACTGTATACCTTGGTCAGTAGCGGCGGGCTTGTTGCCGGTGTGCGCGTTGTACCGCAGCGCCGCGGCCAGCAGCAGCGCGGGTCAGGCGCGCGCGTAGGGCGCTCGGGACGCGTCGGCTGCCTCCGTGTCATAGTAACTGTATACCTTGGTCAGTAGCGGCGGGCTTGTTGCCGGTGTGCGCGTTGTACCGCAGCGCCGCGGCCAGCAGCAGCGCGGGCCAGGCGCGCGCGTAGGGCGCTCGGGACGCGTCGGCTGCCTCCGTGTCATAGTAACTGTATACCTTGGTCAGTAGCGGCGGGCTTGTTGCCGGTGTGCGCGTTGTACAGCAGCGCCGCGGCCAGCAGCAGCGCGGGCCAGGCGCGCGCGTAGGGCGCTCGGGACGCGTCGGCTGCCTCCGTGTTATAGTAACTGTATACCTTGTTCAGTAGCGGCCGGCTTGTTGCCGGTGTGCGCGTTGTACCGCAGCGCCGCGGCCAGCAGCAGCGCGGGCCAGGCGCGCGCGTAGGGCGCTCGGGACGCGTCGGCTGCCTCCGTGTTATAGTAACTGTATACCTTGGTCAGTAGCGGCGGGCTTGTTGCCGGTGTGCGCGTTGTACCGCAGCGCCGCGGCCAGCAGCAGCGCGGGCCAGGCGCGCGCGTAGGGCGCTCGGGACGCGTCGGCTGCCTCCGTGTTATAGTAACTGTATACCTTGGTCAGTAGCGGCGGGCTTGTTGCCGGTGTGCGCGTTGTACCGCAGCGCCGCGGCCAGCAGCAGCGCGGGCCAGGCGCGCGCGTAGGGCGCTCGGGACGCGTCGGCTGCCTCCGTGTCATAGTAACTGTATACCTTGGTCAGTAGCGGCGGGCTTGTTGCCGGTGTGCGCGTTGTACCGCAGCGCCGCGGCCAGCAGCAGCGCGGGTCAGGCGCGCGCGTAGGGCGCTCGGGACGCGTCGGCTGCCTCCGTGTCATAGTAACTGTATACCTTGGTCAGTAGCGGCGGGCTTGTTGCCGGTGTGCGCGTTGTACCGCAGCGCCGCGGCCAGCAGCAGCGCGGGCCAGGCGCGCGCGTAGGGCGCTCGGGACGCGTCGGCTGCCTCCGTGTCATAGTAACTGTATACCTTGGTCAGTAGCGGCGGGCTTGTTGCCGGTGTGCGCGTTGTACCGCAGCGCCGCGGCCAGCAGCAGCGCGGGCCAGGCGCGCGCGTAGGGCGCTCGGGACGCGTCGGCTGCCTCCGTGTTATAGTAACTGTATACCTTGGTCAGTAGCGGCGGGCTTGTTGCCGGTGTGCGCGTTGTACCGCAGCGCCGCGGCCAGCAGCAGCGCGGGCCAGGCGCGCGCGTAGGGCGCTCGGGACGCGTCGGCTGCCTCCGTGTTATAGTAACTGTATACCTTGGTCAGTAGCGGCGGGCTTGTTGCCGGTGTGCGCGTTGTACCGCAGCGCCGCGGCCAGCAGCAGCGCGGGCCAGGCGCGCGCGTAGGGCGCTCGGGACGCGTCGGCTGCCTCCGTGTTATAGTACCTGTATACCTTGGTCAGTAGCGGCGGGCTTGTTGCCGGTGTGCGCGTTGTACCGCAGCGCCGCGGCCAGCAGCAGCGCGGGCCAGGCGCGCGCGTAGGGCGCTCGGGACGCGTCGGCTGCCTCCGTGTTATAGTAACTGTATACCTTGGTCAGTAGCGGCGGGCTTGTTGCCGGTGTGCGCGTTGTACCGCAGCGCCGCGGCCAGCAGCAGCGCGGGCCAGGCGCGCGCGTAGGGCGCTCGGGACGCGTCGGCTGCCTCCGTGTCATAGTAACTGTATACCTTGTTCAGTAGCGGCCGGCTTGTTGCCGGTGTGCGCGTTGTACCGCAGCGCCGCGGCCAGCAGCAGCGCGGGCCAGGCGCGCGCGTAGGGCGCTCGGGACGCGTCGGCTGCCTCCGTGTTATAGTAACTGTATACCTTGTTCAGTAGCGGCCGGCTTGTTGCCGGTGTGCGCGTTGTACCGCAGCGCCGCGGCCAGCAGCAGCGCGGGCCAGGCGCGCGCGTAGTGCGCTCGGGACGCGTCGGCTGTTTCCGCGCTGTAGAACGCGCCGCCGCCGTGCGGGAGTTGCGACGAGAATTCTATAGGAAAATTATACATAAATAATTAAGGCTATATATTCGGATCACGTTCCATTTTTAAATTTTCAATACAAATGATCCAAACAACTCTGCGCGAACCGTAATGAGGGCGAACTTTGAAAAATCCTATTAAATTATTAAATAGATATAAGGATATACAAAACACGCAATACATTAGATAAAGACTTCATTATTTAAATAAATAAATACTTGAAAATCTTTAAATACTGGTAAAAAAACATGTCAAAGTGTAGTTGAAAACATGTCATTTTTTGTATTTTATTTTCTCTTTATAGTAATGCTTTAATTCTGTAGATAACTTTTTTGGAAAAACACTAATTTCTTTGAAATGCGAAACCTACCAAAATACCTAATCTTTGATAACAGTCAACCTTATCTCAATACATTAAGGTGTACTTTCGTTTGTTCACAGACAAAAGAAAGTGCATCTTAATCTCTTGATATAAGTTTGATTTTTGTCAAATGATTAGGTATTTTGGTAGGTTTGAGTGCTCAGATCATTTTGGTACTGACTGTAGGGTAAAGCCACCAAAGAGTGAGCAGTTTTGAGGGATTATTTTTTTACAAAAGCAACATTTGACACAGTCTTAAATTTTACTTATAATTAAACTTCTGTTCTTTGGGAACACTTCTTAATTTTTTAATATTAATTAACTTTCATACAATATTTAATAATTAAAAAAATCTTGGACCTGTCTCATACGCACTCTTAGGGTAAAAAGACCTAAAGAGTGCGCATGAGACTAATGGAAGCTTTTCCCATGATTGAAGATTTATTTTAACCATGGAATTGCCACGTAAACACTCTGAATCCTAGATCATGCCATGTAATCACTTTTCATGCCACTGTGTACCACAAACACTGCACTATTGATCCAATCTCCATCTGGAGGTTTTACGTAGATTATTGCAGCGCAAAGGTGGCATCGAACAATTTCTTGTATCCAGATGTATAGATGTCCGTGTATTTTTTTTTGTCATAGATTTCTTTTCATTTAGCGTCAAATTTGTCTTTTTGTGTTTTTCTTCCTATTATTTTTCTGCGCGCACTCTTAAGAATCACGTTTGTATGACTTTCAGCCATGACAGTTAAAAAAAAACAGTTATTTTCACACAAAACCTCACATAATTAATATAATAACCAAATTTCAAGAAAAACTAACATTCACATAGCGCCTTTATGAAAAACTTGTAATAAGTCTTTAAAATTGTTGATAAATAAAATCAAGAGCAGTCAAAAACCTTTAAACTCTAATAATTCGATGCCTTAACATAGGTAGTCTTAGTATGTCATGCTATCTTTAATCATTTCTGCGGTGGTGTCGTATGAGGCGGGTCGTTACGTTCCCTCAAATATGGTTGAGCGAGGAGATGGCTGGTTCATGCGTCATGTTCGGGAACTGGTGCTGCCAGTGGGAATGGGTCTGCTTCTGACTACCTATCTTAATGCATATTGAATTGTATGTTTTTCTTTTATTTTTATTTATTGTAACAGCCTAGACTGAATAACAAGTTCAAACTTTGAATTTAGCTTAAAATCTGTAAATTGATTAAGAAATTTGAAACTCATTAAGAAATGAGCTAATTCAATAATGTTATTTATTTGTTAATCTTTGTTAATATAAAGTCTGGAAACGATATACATATTTGTAAATATCGTTCCATCTGATTGATAAAGCTGACAAGTTTTTTGCGCCCATTTTTCTTGTCAGTTAAAAGACGTCATAATGGGTGGTAGGGTAAAAGAATTGACGATTTAAAAATGCTTATTATGTGAGCTTATTTAAATAAAATATATTTCACTTTCACTTTCAATAAAAATATTAATGCTTAACCCACCGCGTGTCTGCTGATACTTCACGTCACTGGCAACCGACAGTCATCACAGTGATAATATTCGTTAAAATCAAGTACCATTTAAAAGCAATGCGTACTCTTTGATAGTGCGTACTCTTAGGTGGCTTTACCCTACATAATAGACTAAATAAGGAATAGAATACACAAATAAGAGTTAAAATAAATTCGAAAGAAAAAAAAGAACGCATTGCATTGGCCGTATTCGGTGACGACACAGTAACAAAATTTGCAAGCTTTAAAATAGGTTTAATGTAACATTTTGAGGCATAATTAGTCCTAACATACATTTCAGAATTATTTACTATTACAAAATCGACAGCATATAAATATTAACAATATAATTAATCTTACCAATTTTGCTTAATGCCAATAACGGATTTAAATTTTGCTTAGCAGCACAAACCTGGTGGTAAACTAAGCAGCGCGTGATCCTTCAACGCCGCTATCCAGTTCTCGCCCAAGCTCTCCAACTCAGGCTCAACCAGCTTCAGCAAACACTCGCCCTTAGTATAATAATTTATTCACATTAAATAGGGTTTACACAAGTTCATAAAATACACAAAGTACAATGGGCAACAGCGTCGCTTAACAATGTTAGCAACAAAATTGGTGTGTACATTTTGTACAGTATCGGCACATGAGTATAGAAGGACCAGAGACAAAGCAGAATTCAAACTTACAACTAACAAAACAAGCAATTTTCTAAGATTGTCCACTGGCTGCAGTTGTCAAAACAGGTTTTTTCCGGTTTTTCCGCGTACGCAACAAGCGGCCAGTGGACACGCACACATGCCCCACGTGCTTGTAGTAGTGCAACCGATTCGCGCGGTTGTATGAAGCTTTGTCTCTGGTTCTTTCTTGAAGGTGCAAACAAATTATCGGACGCGGCTTACTGCCGCGGCTGATCTGAGGTGTGCAAACTATCGGATAAGTCCGCGACCTACTACATCCGATAGTTTGCACACCTCAGATCAGCCGCGGCAGTAAGCCGCGTCCGATAATTTGTTTGCACCTTTACTCATGTGGTATCGGTGCAAATCGAGCGTTCGAGTGGCCATGTTCGAGCCACTTGCGGGCGCAATTGGGTTGGTAAACTTTTTCAAAACTGTTGTGAATTATATATTTTCTGGTAGCTTTTGGCTTTGGAGTCAGGAATAACCAATGACGGAATTTTTATAATACGTCATTTTAATTTAAAATAAAAACTTACAACATAGTACAATAACTAATCACTATTACGGCTGTATACGTAATGCTGTTGCTCAAATAAAAAAAACCGGCCAAGTGCGAGTCGGACTCGCGCACGAAGGGTTCCGTACCAAAAACAGCAAAAAATCACCTTTGTTGTATGAGAGCCCCCCTAAATATATTTTTTTCTGTTTTAAGTATTTGTTGTTATAGCGGCAACAGAAATACATCATCTGTGAAAATTTCACCTGTCTAGCTATCACGGTTCATGAGATACAGCCTGGTGACAGACAGACAGACAGACGGACAGCGGAGTCTTAGTAATAGTGTCCCGTTTTTACCTTTTGGGTACGGAACCCTAAAAATTAAAAGTTTGGCATTGGCAATGTCAACTAGTGGTCATGTTAGTCGCAGTCAGCTAAAATAAATAAAATAACTCTTTTGTAAGTTTGTAGATATACATATATTTACGTGATCATCACAAACGTATAAAGCTTTCTGAAGGCAATTCCTGTTTAATCCTCTGCACCACGTCTCTTTCAAAGATATGGGAATTGTACAAAATTTGTTCTGCGGATGGTCACATCTATATTTCAAACAAAACGGAACAAAGCAGTGTAGGTACTTTATCGGCGTGATAAGCTGGATAATGGATTTCTTCAAGCTGATCCATTTCCCATAACTGAACAAGAAAAACACTAGAAAATCACAATAAATAAGCTGAAAAACAAACAACAACATTAGGTCGTGATTAATGATTACCAAAGAGTAAAATAATTGGATTACTCTTTGTCACTTTTTGTCAAATCTGTCCTGTCAATCAGTTTTTTATCAGTAAATGCAAGGGAACTTCGTGTTCAGCCGTTCGTTTGATATTTTATCGCGATAATAATATAAAAAAATATATTTGATTAACAAGGTGAAATAAAAAAATCATATTATTTTCTTTATTATTCAAACTTGTGCTATCAAAACAAAATATAAAGGTGCTCCTTCACCGGGAGCATTCGCGTGTTATGTAACGTTACAGATTTGAGCATTACATCAGTGAAGGAGGAGAACCGAGCATTACAATGCGCACCTTGTAATGGAGGAGAACCAAGCATTACAATGCGCACATTGTAAGGATACAATGTGTAATATCTTGATACAACTTGTAACATCAATGCGCTCCACTTCCGCGAAGCTATAATTAAATATAACATTACACGCGAATGCTCGTCAGTCAGGGAGGTATTATTGTAATGTAATGCTCGAAGTCGAATCTATAATATTACATAACACGCGAATGCTCGTCAGTCTGGGAGGTATTATTGTAATGTAATGCTCAAAGACGAATCTATGATGTTACATTACACGCGAATGCTTCCGGTGAGGGAGCACCTTAAAACAATTCTCTTCGAAAAAGTTTACCAACCCAATTGGGTTGGTAAAATTTTCCAAAACTGTTGTGAATTATATATTTTCTGGTAGCTTTTGGCTTTGGAGTCAGGAATAACCAGTTGCGGAATTTTTATAATACTTCATTTTAATTTAAATAATAATTTAAAATTAAATTTACAGCATAGTACAATAAATCATTATTACGGCTGTATGCGTAGGTAGTGCTTTTGCTCAAATAAAAAAAAGAAAAGTTTGGCATTGGCAATTCATCAACTAGTTGTCATGTCAGTCATAGTCCGTAAGTCCATAATAACTCTTTTGTGAGTAAATTTGTAGATATAACATATATTTACGTGATCATCACAAACGTATAAGGCTCTCTGAAGGCAATTCCTGTTTAATCCTCTGCACCACGTCTCTTTCAAAGGTATGTATTGTTCTGCAGATGGTCACATCTATATTTCAAACAAAACGGAACAAAGCAGTGCACTTCATCGGCGTAATAAGCTGGATAATGGATTTCTTCAAGCTGATCCATTTCCCATAACTGAACAAGAAAAACACTAGAAAATCACAATAAACAAGCTGAAAAACAAACAACAACATTAGGTCATGATTAATGATTACCAAAGAGTAAAATAATTGGATTACTCTTTGTCACCGTCTTTAAAATCTGTTCTGTCAAGCAGTTGTTTTAATCAGTAAATGCAAGGGAACTTCATGTTCAGCCGTTCGTTTGATATTTTATCGCGATAATAATATAAAAAAATATATTTGGTTAACAAGGTAAAATAAAAAAAATCATAATATTATTTTCTTCATTCTTCAGACTTGTGCTATCAAAAAAATATATAAAACAATTATCTTCGAAAAAGTTTACCAACCCAATTGTCGCTCGCATCGCGCGCACACTCGGCCACATACAGTAGCCTGCTCCTTCCCAGCAGCCACTAAGCCACTAGCGGCTGCGATTGGTGGCTGCGTCTAGTGGCCTGACTGAGCCACTTGTGGTCGCGATTAGTGGCCGCGACTAATGTGCGGCAGTTGTTATTCTATGTCCATACCTTGGACTCGAACTCGCCGTAGTCGTCGTCGGCCGCCTCGTGGTCGGCGTTGTCGATCTGGTTGCTGTTCTGCAGCAGCGTGTTCCGCCACTTGGCCAGCTCCGCCCTCACGTTGAACGGCTTCGTGTCCAGCTGCTTCACGTAGCTGCCGGGCGCGCTGCCGTTGCTCACCATGGCCACTATGTATACCTGGTTGTGACAAGAATATTAAACGATTTCATAATGACATACATATCTGTACTTATTTATCTACACCAATGCTTTAAATCATCTATAAAAGGTCCTGATTCTGAGACAGGTTATAGTCAATATTTAAAAAAACAGTGTCATAGTAACGAATCAAGGCTAGTCGCGCCCCCCGCGCCCACGCCCGAAAGAGTTGCCTTTGGAAATTCAGTACAACATTAAAACACTCATTTGGATGATAAACATGTCATTCGAGAAAGAGATCTCTCGTCGAATCCAACTCGGGTGGGCAGCATTCGGGAAGCTTCGAAAAATCTTCGCGTCCGACTTACCTCAGTGTCTCAAGACGAAAGTCTATGAACAGTGTGTGTTGCCAGTGATGACTTACGGCAGTGAAACGTGGTCGCTAACTATGGGTCTCATAAGGAGGCTCAAGGTCACCCAGCGTGCAATGGAGAGAGCCATGCTCGGCGTTTCCCTGCGTGATCGAATCAGAAACGAGGAGATCCGCAGAAGAACTAAAGTAAAGTAACCGACATCGCTCGAAGGATTGCTCAGCTGAAGTGGCAATGGGCGGGACACATAGCGTGAAGAACCGATGGCCGTTGGGGCGGGGCGGTTCTGGAATGGCGACCGCGCACCGGACGACGCTCCGTGGGTAGGCCCCCGACAAGGTGGACCGACGCGAGGGTGAAGGTCGCGGGAAGCCAGTGGATGCAGGCAGCGCAGGACCGATCGTCGTGGAGATCCTTAGGAGAGGCCTATATCCAGCAGTGGGTGTCGTGCGGCTGATGTGATGATCATGTCATTATAATGACGGAGGCGAGCGCGGAGGGCGAGACCTCCACTCGCTCGAATATTACGGCTACCACCGTGACATTAGTTGTTTTAATGTTGGCTATAAGTTACTGTTTTAAAACCTTTTATAGGGGATTTATATGATGGGTGTTGATAAAGTCTTGTATGGTTGTACATAATTTTCGAAAAATGTCTTAAACATCGTTATCTCTCGAGTATAATTGTATCATTAAAATATAGATTTGTGAAAGCACAGCGACCCGTTTTATAGGCCCGTTTATCGGATACGTTATTATTCGGTAATGGCCTATGTAGTTGTATACTGTATCCCTAGCAACGGCTACGATAAAACGGTTCTGTAAGGCCGCGTTCCGAATCACGCCAACAGTGCTTACAGCGTGTGACGTCATTCTGTGCCGGACCGAATCATTAGCACGCTGTCAGCACGCTCACGATACTATTGATTTGGACCGCTTGTGAGAGCGCTAACACCGCTAACGTTAGATTGTATAGAACAACATAACCTCAAATGGGTTAATCTCGGTAAAGTAAATATTTATTCTAAGGGATAGGTAAATAAAAAGGCACTAATGAATACGAATTAAGTTCCTTCACTGAGACCAATTATTTACTAACTAATTTTAAACTCTCAAAGCTTCAAAATACTTATTACCACTGCTAGCTCTTTCAACATCAGTTTAATATAATTATTTCGTTCGTATCTTTACAAAACACCTGCAGGTCAATAAATTCAGCCATCTTTTGTAAAAATCACAAATAATAACCACAACATCCACAACGATTCACAATTTAACCACGTATCTTTTGTCAAGAATGAACTTTGACAATTAAATTTGACAGCTACACCGACTACGCTCACAGTGCTTTGGTGGAATACGCTGAGCGTCGTTAGCACATGCAATGACGTCATCTGTGACGTCACTTCCACTTACGTGCGCGTTGTAAGCATGATTTGGACCGGGCGTTAGCGCGCTCACAGTGCTGTAAGCGTGATTCGGAACGCGGCCTAAATGTGAACGTCTAAATAAATAAACAACAAACAGAACAAAAACAATATTAATTACGGAGTTTTATTCATAGATGGCACTAACCTCTGCCCATGCTTTTAGGATTGATAGCTTCTCAAGTGTTGCCATACTTTCGTTGTATATCAGTGTTGTGTTTCCTTTAGTGTTCAGTTTATCCAAGCTTGACACGAGTAGTTGATGAACCCTGTAAGAATGAGACATAGTTTAATTCTTATCTTTACGGAGTGTTTTATTTTGATGTTTTGAAAACAAGATCTTGTTAACGTATAGTAGAGTAAGTAACGTAGAGTATGTATTTCATCTGAAAGTTAATCATCTACTGAGACAACAAACTATTTGAAAATCAGGAACAGTATGAGGAATAAAAAATTAAAAATTGGAAACAAAGCCATAAAATAACAATTAAAACTACAATATTAGGTGAATTAAAGTCGACCTTATAATAATATGGTCGACTTTAATTCACCACAACATTTTGACGGCGGCCGCCGTCACGTGCGACGCCGTACAACCGGCGAACACCGCGCGAACTATAGCCCATGATATACTTAATAATGTATGAGTATTTAGGAGAGTTTATGTACGAACTTTTGCCATAAGAATAAATGAAACTGGGTAGAATGGACACTCCCGCTCCGGACGGGTTCAAGGTCACGATATTAGCTTACACCGTTAAAACAGGAAACTCAGTCGGGCTGCCACGGCCGGCGTCGCTGCACCTGCGTTTACCTGTTTGTGCGTTCCGTACGATCTTGGAAACAAATGACAATGGCGTCAAGTTATTGTGGTGTGTGTGACTGTACATACAACAAGAACAAACAATTCAAAAACAATGCCACACTTATTTTTTTAGTTTGCCCAAAGATGACGAGAGGTAAGTAATATTTTCTAAATATTATTTCGTTTTCGTACCAAATTATTTATCAAAAGGACATGAACAGATCTTTTTATGTAGCCAACTGTTTCACCTAATAATAAAATTTTGTTAAAGTAAGTACGTACAGTATTATTTTACTTGTCGTCAAATCTTTTTCAATGGCCCCGCCTTCAGTCGTTGATCTCATTTTGTAAAACCAGAATAAAATAATGATTCGAAAGCAAAGAAACACTTATATTTTAGCAATATTATCTTTAGACATAAGCAATATTTAAAAGTAAGCAACCCTGGCAACAAGCCTAGACGACAGCGGGGCGTGACGACGTGAAGGGGGAAGTAGGTATCTATATTGCGGCGTTTGGGACTCGGTCAAAAAAGAGTGCGTTGTACCCAGTTTTATTTATTGTTATGCCTTTGCCCATAATATATTTGTCTGTAATAGTTCACCTAGTACGGTATACCTGCGTAAGTCGTTGATGTCCCTGGCGACGCCGCAGCCGATCCAGGCGGAGCACACGTCGCAGGCGGCCGCCGTCACGTGCGACGCCGTGCAGCCCGCGAACGCCGCGCGCACCGCCGCGCCCACCTGTTAATTTGTTTCATTATAAAACTACTTCGGTCTATTCGTGTGGGAACTACGATGTCAGACCGACACACAGATGCACATGTTAATATCGATTTGGATTAATCAAAACTTTCCGTGGCACAGTGGTTTATCACCTGGCCCTGCGATTGCGGAAGTTAAGCAACTTTTGCAAGGGTCGGTCATGAGATGAGAGAATGTATTATCTCGAGTTCATCCGTTCACTTTAAGCCGTCGGTTGCATTTGCAGTCATAAAAAACTCAAACAATCCGCATTGGGCTTGCGTGGTGGGTTGTGGCCCATCTATAAGGAAGATCTGTGCCCCAACAGTGGGCACATCAAAAATGGCAAGTGTCGAGTCGAATCAAAACCAGATTCATGATAAAATTAATAAATCAATAAATCTGTGAAACTCTTAGTGTACTATGGGCAACATGTCGCTTAACCAGTTTGCAACAAAATTCGTGTGCGCGCGTGTCGCCCCTGCACGAACTAAACGTATGGGACAGCGGGCGCAGCGTGCAAGCGATTTTAACCTTAGCAGTGGTTAAGCGACGCTGTTGCCCACGGTACATACTAATAAAACAAAGAAATTAGTTTGAAATGGTTAAATTCACCTTGAATTTAAATACTCGTAGCTTAACTATTACCGCGATGTTTGTTAAGTACAACAAGTAAGTAAAACACCTATTAGAAGTTTTTATATTTAATAGGTCTGAAAATACTATTGAAAGTTGCTCTGTTACTCGTACTTTATCAGCTTTTTGGCATCAATAAATATTACCTGCGCCTGATACTGATGAGCAAGTGTCCCGGGAAGTCCGACTCGGGAGCTCGTTCATACGCCCTTATTATCTGCTGCAGTGTACGCATTTACACACACAGTAACGAGTGTGCAAAACATAATCTGTATAGTGTCTGTGTAATAGGTAGTTATAACAGAACGGTTGTTTAGTGTCCGGGATGTGACCAAAGTCATAGACTTATTAAACAGTTCTCGTACTCACCTGAGCTTGGTACTGCTCCATGAGCAAGTGTCCCGGGAAGTCCGGCTCGGGAGCTCGCGCATAAGCCCTTATTATCTGCTGCAATGTCCGCAGCCCCGTCAGTCTTAACGCGTCCGATTCGCCCGTCGCGCCCACGAACGACATGCGGACCAACTCTGATAGGTGCACCGACAGGTATTCGCCTGGAAATATTGCTAGGTCAATGGCAGGATAACTTTGCTAATTCACAAATCACCAGTCAGCGCACTAACGCTGACTTAGCGCTAGTGTAGATGTAGACCTGTTATTTGTTGTTTTCTTGTTTACTACAGTATACGCAAAATAACTTGGCGGGTCTGCCCCCCTAACCAAAGTAACATTTGCAAATTTTCGCTATCGATTATGGATCGATATGGATATGAATTTGAAGTTTTAAAATTCGATTGTTAACGAAACCTTATGTCAATCCCATACATGTTTCGAAAGCGAAGCGATAACCAAGATTAACGTTAACTTCCAAACCGCCAATTTTTTTAATAAATATAAATTTTTCTTCTAACACATTTTAGTTATCTTCAATTACTTTACTGTCCAACTTCCATAATAAATTATTTGTATTATCATTTATTAGTATTAACCGGGAACATAACCCATATCCACACGTACTAAAGGTCTTCATAATGATGAGACGTTTGGCGCTGGTCACCAAGACGATCACCATAGATAGATGTTGTTTTTGACAGTGTGTAAATGGTTAGACTTCATAACCAGCAAATAAAATTAACTTCCTATTTACAAAAACTTACCATTGGGATCGGTTTGTAGCTTTTGCTTGGCTTTGACGAGATCGAAATGTGCAATATCACCGGTAGCTTCACACGCACTCATCAACTTCTGAATGCACTCCATCGCAAACACCTAATAAATAAAAAATAAATATTAGACAAAAATAACAATCATCACTCTGATCACAAGACGTGCACATGTACGTCTACGCGTATGCATCCGATGGGTTTCAACCTTTAAAGCACCTGTGTAATGAAAATTAGAAAAACTATGATATTGAAAATTTTTCTCAAACTCGAAATAAGTCGAAAAATAAAACCTTTTATTTTAGATGATTATGATTGCTAAATCAAGACAGGGAATGAAGAAGTTTCCTTTTTTTTATTCGCTATTATTAAAATTTAAGCCAAAATATACGCAACTAAGTAAATCATCAAATAATTTCTAAAAATTAAAAAGTAACATGACATTAAAATCACGATTTTAAGATAATTTCGCTCATCGGTAGCCTGACATCATCTACGGAACAATTACAACGGCCGTCCGCGCCACCGCCATACAAGCGATGGGTGGGATGACGCCACGCCCTTACAATCGTGTCGCGCAAAAATTCGTTAACTTAAATTAGTTATTCTGTCATTTGCTGACGGATTTCAATTAATTTTCACTAATATATTAATTTAAGCCTATATTTTAATTTTATTAAGTTAAATAAAGTACAAAACTTTTAACATCATGAATCTTCTCCATTGTACCTTCATTCAGCGTTAGTGTCGATAGGTTGTTTGCTGACCAAGGTCACATTGACACTCAAGTTCCCAAATAAATTTAAACATTTCGTGAAATTTCATCTTTGAATCAAAGAGTGTGCCCATAAGTTAGATGTCCTATAAGTGGTGCAAAGCGAACTATATTTATTTATATCGATATGATTGAGAAAATTAAACCGTAACAACAAGGAAATAAGCGCTATAATTGTCTGCTATCATACCCTAGTAGGCCACCTCGACTGAACCGCAGGGTGCGTCGACTGCTCGGACTCCGCGTGGAACTCCTCCTGGTCATCATCGCCGTCTGCGTCCAAATCCGTCTCCGGATTGTTGTTGTCTTCTGCAACGAAAATGGTTTGAAAAGGCAGGGTAATTTTCGATTCACAAATCTCCCACCAGTCGGCGCACTACCGCTAATTTGGCGCTAGTGTAGATGTACTCTTTTTGTTGTTTGCTATGTGTGGCTAGTCGCGAGCCTCTGATAGTGTTGTTTGGGTACTGTTCTAGAAGCGTAGAGTGGACTACGATTATGATGATTACATGTAATGTGTTTACAATTTATGAGATGAGTGCGAGAAGATTTGTAAGGGAAAGTAAATGTACGAAACAAACCTAGGCCGCGTTCCGAATCACGCTTACAGCACTATGAGCGCGCTAACGCCCGGACCGATTCATGCTAACAACGCTCACGTAAGTTGAAGTGACGTCACCGATGACGTCATCGTATGTGCTAACGATGCTCAGCGTATTCTACCAAAGCACTGTGAGCGTTGTCGGTGTAGCTGTCAAACTTCCTTGTCAAAGTTCATTCTTGTTAAAATTTGTGGTTATTATTTGTGATTTTTAGAAAAGATGGCTGAATTTATTGATCTGCAGGTGTTTTGCGAAGCTACGAACGAAACACTTATAATAAATTGATGTTGAGAGAGCTTGCAGTGGTAATAAGTATTTTTAATCTTTAATGGTTTATAAATTGGTAAGTAAATAACTGATCAGAGTGAAGGAACTTGATTCATATTCATTACTGCCTTTGTATTAATTATCCCATAGAATTAATATTTACTTTATCGAGATCTTTTTCTCCTTTTGGAGGTTACGTTGTTAAAAACAATCCAACGTTAGCGTTGTGAGCGCTCTCACGAGCGGTCCGAATCAATAGTATCGTGAGCGTGCTGACAGCGTGCTAATGATGCGGACCGGTGTACGATGACGTCACACGCTGTGAGCACTGTTGGCGTGAATCGGAACGCGGCCCTAATGATAGTCGTTCTAACACTGATTTAATTCCAAAGTAATTATAAAAATGTATAAGCAGATTCGCGGAAACGTTGTAAATACAAATACATATTTTATTGTTTCTACGTGACCCAAATTAGCACGTAACACGATTACGTATTAATATTATTTATTACTGTTCGTTTACTCGTACAGTACACTTGACTAATTCACCGAGTCTGATGCACAGCACTCGCTTGCATAACAGCAGCCATTCCTTAATTGATAAGCTGCAAGTGTGTCGCGCGCGTATGATAGTGTTGTTTCGGTACGTTTTGTGTGTAGTGACTGTTCTAGACGCGTATAGTAGTGGGCTGTGATGATGATAAGTACACTTGACTTACCGAGTCTGATGCACAGCACTAGCTTGCTTAGCAGCAGCCACTCCTAAATTGCTAAGCTGCAAGTGAGAACGTCGCGCGCGTATGATAGTGTTGTTCCTGTACGTTTTGTGTGTAGTGACTATTCTAGACGCGTATAGTAGTGGGCTGTGATTATGATGAGTACACTTGACTTACAGTCTGATGCACAGCACTAGCTTGCTTAACAGCAGCCATTCTTTCAATGAGGCAGTGCCATTAGCTGCTAATAAGCAGCAGGTCAGAGTGTCGCGCGCGTATGATAGTTTTGTTTCGATACGTTTTGTGTGTAGTGACTATTCTAGACGCGTATAGTGGGCTATGATTATGGTGAATACACTTGACTTACCGAGTCTGATGCGCAGCACTCGCTTGCTTAGCAGCAGCCATTTCTTAATTGCTAAGCTGCAAGTGTGTCGCGCGCGTATGATAGTGTTGTTTCGGTACGTTTTGCGTGGAGTGACTATTCTAGACGCGTATAGTGGGCTGTGATTATGATGAGTACACTTGACTTACCGAGTCTGATGCACAGCACTCGCTTGCATAGCAGCAGCCATTCTTTCAATGAGGCGGCGCCAGCGGCTGCCAATAAGCAGCAGGTCAGAGTGTCGCGCGCGTACGATAGTGTTGTTTCGTCACGCTCTGTGTCTAGAAGCGCGAATAATGCGCCTGGGAGGCCGGTTTCTGTTATCACCACTCCTAGGGATCAAAATATAAATACTCAAATAAATTGATATCGGAATTTGAGAATAATCATCAGTTTAACAGGCTGCGTAGATGACAGATGGATTGCTCAAATAAGAATGTAAAATTAGCAACAAAATTCGTGTGCGCGCGTATCGCCCCTGCACGAACTAAACGTATGTTGTGACGGCGCGGCGTGCAAGCGATTTTAACCTTAGGAGTGGTTAAGCGACGCTGTTGCCCACGGTACATACAAAAATCAAACAAAAAGCTGCACATAAAAATCAGACAAATAGCTTCAACCTTATTTGGTAATAAATAAAGGTCATGTGCGGTCCCGATCGAACCAAACATCTGCATATTTTTATTTGTGAGCACATCAACATTTATTGACTTATGTATCCTAGCTGTAAGTTTCCCCAAAAATGTGAAAATTAAACAAAAAAGTGTGTATATTGACTTACCACAGTAAGGCCTAGCCGGCACATGGTCTTTAGCCAACATGGCGTACTTGCACACTTCGCTCGCTTCCTTCTGCGTCAGCTGTCGGAGGCAACATAATGCCGCGCGACGCACCGCCAACTCGGAACTTGAGAGATCGCGCTGTTGGAAAACAAACAAAATTGTGTATCAGGACAATTTTGGTAGATAAACTGAGCTTCATATACTTATCTGATGTGATTTATTTCAGTTAAATTTTGATTAAAAATATCTGATGTACTATGAGTTTATGTAAACTGTTAACGATGTCGAAAATTATTGGACATACTGTTCATGGCAGCAAAACCGCGTCGGTCGATGACACAGGATATCGCAAGTAAGATACTAATTATATTTCATTTATCCTTAAAACGCCATAAATTTATTATATATCAGTAAAACTAGCACTTACCATCGGATGAATCTAAACTGATACTTTATTACGAACTATGTCCATTGTTTGTTTTTCATACCTCTTTCATTTAAGTTTGCGTTGTAAGAGCAGGTTCACATGACAAGCGCTTAACGCGCGTTTACAACTACATAAGAACTACATACATTTTATTCAAGCCATACTCATATTAACGCGCGTTTTGATAAAGCGCGCGTTGAACGCTGCGCTAGCGCTTGTCTGTTGTCAGCGCTCGTCAACGCGCGCTTTGAAATCATTGGTTTTCTACGTTGCCGTTCAGATGAGCGCGCGCTTTTGACGCGGACAGTGGGTCGACACTTTATCAACTTCATACAAAAAATATTAATATGGAATTATGAACGTACTTTGTGCCAACATTAAAATACGAAACAATCCTACCAATGGAAAAAGGTAGTTAATCGTTTTGTCTTATTGTACCAGCCATGACTCGGTAATTTAGCCGCATTATACGTCAAGTTATGTTGTGGTCATGTTGGCCAGCATGTGACGCGCGTAATTTACGCTTTTTAATAAAACAAAATTGTAATAAAAACGTGTTAAAAAGACATAATGGGTAGCAAATCTTTGCAAGAGTGTGAAATTTGTGGTGTCCGAAGAGTGAGAGGGTCGAGTAAGGACATAATTTTGACTAGAATTCCCGCTTGATCCGAGCAGGTAATTTTATTAACTTTTTCTAAGTTTTAAAAGTTTTAAGTTAATTTGAGTAAAAAATATTATTAATAATAGTAGTAATATCGGTAAATATATAGGTTTTAAGTAAGGGTGGTCGTTATAACAGATAACGAGTATATTATAACGATATAAAAATATATCCATAACACCTAATATAAAATGTATTACTTTTCTGCCACTAATATATTTTTATGATTAGTCAAGCGCCATCTAGGAAAATGGAAGGAAGGGAATAAATAAAGCATGCTCTCAGCATTGAGTTGAACTTGCTTTCGCAGCTTCGCTTGCTTCTTGCTCTGTTTTTCTTTTCCTTGTATGGCGATTAGCGACATCTAGTTTAGCAATTTAAAATATTAAGGTATTGCCTTTTTCTATCAAAATTCAACTTTATTTCGTAGCAATACGAACCAATTTTGATATGACACCTATAAATAACACCTAATAATTATAATGACTGTTATTTTTTCTGTTATGATATTAATATTCTAGCGTTCACAGTTCAGTCGGTATATTCAGTCTGTCGCAACTTTCATACAAAAAATAATTCTATGAAACAGACACGAATTTTGATGGCGACTATATTTGTCTCACTCTTCCTCATTCTTTCTCGTTCTTTGATGATACGTCATTCATTTGTCAGTCAGAGCAACTATCGCAGCGCATTTAAAGATCTTTGGAAAGTTTCTAGTTTTAATAAAATTATAACAAATAAAACTATCAATTTGTGTTAATAGTACGCTATTAATATAATAAGTCAGTGGTTAATGGTCAAGTCGTTGCAAATTTTAAGTGCGTAACTAATCAAATCATAATGAAGCATATGTGAAATTTGTGGTTTGAAATCTGCGGCCTGCGCTAACGACACAAAATGGTTTTTTATGGCCAAATTTCCTTTTGATGAGCTTCGGTGAGTAATCATTAGACCAACTTAACATCCGTTTAAACTTTTTGGTAGGTATTTGAATGTAAATAATAATTAGTCAAATAATAAGCTGATGGGAAATAGAGTACCTACTTACATCTATAAATATCGATATCGATGTTTTTAATTTTAGTTGTAATGTAAGAAATGTAAGAAAAATGTACCATATACACTTTATAACTTTCCCGTTGCATTGTACAGTCAGCAGCACATGAGGTTATACAAAACTGTCAAAATTAATTTTGAACCTCAATATCTTTGCATTTAAGTATAAAAATGTTTTCATATAATTTTTATTTCAGGTCATTACCATCAGCCGTTGAAATAATTGAAGAAGTACAATGAAGATTTTTAAGAAATAAATGCTTTTAATTTTTAAATTTCTTTATTTCAAATATTAAACTGAACACATGCTCTGTTTTTTAAAGTACTGCCCAACGGTTAAATGCTTCATAATTAATTCTAACATACTTATGTGACTCGGTACTAGTTAAAAAACGGAGCATTGTGCCATGTTAGTGGAAATTTTAAAATTATTCTTTAAGTAAGCGCAGTTCAGTGCATTCATCGATATCGATAAAAATTTTAATACTAGGTCACCCATCTCTATCTTTTTCCTGTAGGTTGGCAAAATATTGTTTTACAGTCGTTAGGTTGGCAACGATGAGGTATGTTTGATTTGACATTTCATAGATTTTTTTTGCTCTATGAAGTCCCGTCTCTTCTTACGTAGTTATTGCTTTCTCTGTGGGTATATTATACTGCTTGTCTGCGATCGTGACGTGACGCGAAGCTCGCGCAAGCGTATATTGCGAGTTACCTACGCATTTTCAATTATAGTAAAGAAAATAGCATTGTGAATGCAAAAATCTCAAATTTAAAAAATATAGTAAAGATGTTTGTTTGTTTATAGTGTTAGGTTAAGTATTTTATTATGAAATATTTTTTAAATTTACCTTACCTAGTTCAAAAATCTAATAAATTGCCGCGTCGTGTGTGGGACTTATTTACTGTTATAGATATACAATATTAGGTGTTATATTATAACAGAAAAAATAACATGTTATTTTAATATAGCATAACGTTATAATATAATATATGAATATAACATTTCCGCACACCTTTAGTTTTAAGTGACATTTCAACGAAATTAGCGATAAATCACGTTATCATTACATTGTCATAGTGCTGTGCTAAAGTTATCGATATTATTTTATTTTAGATGTTGATTATGGGTTGAATACTACCTAGGTACTGTATTTATGACAATCTAGTGGGTAGTTAATAATGTTATATAATTTTTGTTGCAGCCTCCAGCAAAGGACTGAAATTCAGGCCAAACTAAAGTGCAGTTTTAACAGCGAGTCATTCTTGTCACAATAGAAAAAAAATGAACTCGCTGCTGAATAAATTACTTGATTCTTACCTTTCTTTTATTTAAGAAAGTAAGCGATATTCCATTCGCGGCATGTCATCAAGACAGAAATTCCAGATTTTTATTAGACAAATATGTATCTATACATATCATTTAATATCGACAATAGGGTATTTTCCACATTTTTGAAAACTGCTTATATTTAAGGATTGGGACGAACAATTTAACAGAAAAATAAAAATTAATTAATTAATGTCTTTTTTTCTCCATTAAACCAATTAAAATCAAATTTCTTTTTAATTGTTTTGAGTTTACCGTCAAAACGCTCGGTTCACTGACATCTACTGAGTGACGTCAACTTTGTGTCAACTATAGAGTAAATTGCAAAGTAAATTGTAACTTGTTTACACAAAGTTGACGTCACGCAGTAGACGTCATCGAACCGAGCGTTTTGGTGGTAAATTCAAAAGCATCAAAAATATATTTGATTTTAATTGGTTTAATGGAGAAAAAGACATTATTTAATTTATTTTTATTTTTCTGTTAAATTGTTCGTCCCAATCTTTAAATATAAGCAGTTTTCATAAATTTGGAAAATACCCTATTGTTACAAGTATAATATTATTATGTATTTTGCTGTCGTGTTGTGTTGGGATTTATCGCCTGCTTTTATTTCCAAAATATGAAATATTATGAGGTTTATGAGTATAGACGCCTGGAAGCATTTTTTATCGATATCGATATCATTTCAAGTTGGTAAGGTACTTCACTATTCTTTTGATATTTCCTCTGTTTATGTTGGTAGTACGATTCTATTTATTAGGTTGGTAGAAACTACGTTCATAATTGTGAAGTGCCTACTCTTAAAACGTAGTGATTACTTGCTCAGTGGACGCGGATAGACGTATTTTAGGGTTCGCTCAGTTCATCCAGAAATCGTCCGAAATGGAAACGGAAACTTTTAATACCGAATTATCGAATCTATATCGAATTACCATATAAATTACCGTTATAATTGTTTCTATGTCCATCTTCGACTGTAGAAACTCAAACTGATCCAGGGCGGCCGCGGCAACGCGCGTCCAACGGCCGACAAGCGCGCTCCATGTGAACACTTTACAAAAATTTAACGCGCGTTAAATTATCCGCGCGTTGAGCGTTTGTCATCTGAACGTACCCTAAACGTGGGATGAACAGCAAACGTTACGAATAGTTCAATTTCTGGGTAGATTTCGCATGTAGCTTCTGCGAACTGTCAAACTAACTAAAATGTGGTGGTCGGGGTGGCGGAAGTGTTCTTGAGCCAATCACGGGCTGACGTTTGACATCGGTCCTCATTCAAACTGCGTCCAAAAACATTTCTCCTTTGTTTCTGTGTTCTGAGATACTCACACAGCTGCGGCACGATGGTGTGCAGGCTGATGTGGTCGGGCGCGAACATCTGCAGCTGCTGCAGTCCCCCCACACTAGTACACACATGTATACTCACACACAGCTGCGGCACGATGGTGTGCAGGCTGATGTGGTCGGGCGCGAACATCTGCAGCTGCTGCAGTCCCCCCACACTAGTACACACATGTATACTCACACACAGCTGCGGCACAATGGTGTGCAGGCTGATGTGGTCGGGCGCGAACATCTGCAGCTGCTGCAGTCCCCCCACACTAGTACACACATGTATACTCACACACAGCTGCGGCACAATGGTGTGCAGGCTGATGTGGTCGGGCGCGAACATCTGCAGCTGCTGCAGTCCCCCCACACTAGTACACACATGTATACTCACACACAGCTGCGGCACAATGGTGTGCAGGCTGATGTGGTCGGGCGCGAACATCTGCAGCTGCTGCAGTCCCCCCACACTAGTACACACATGTATACTCACACACAGCTGCGGCACAATGGTGTGCAGGCTGATGTGGTCGGGCGCGAACATCTGCAGCTGCTGCAGTCCCCCCACACTAGTACACACATGTATACTCACACACAGCTGCGGCACGATGGTGTGCAGGCTGATGTGGTCGGGCGCGAACATCTGCAGCTGCTGCAGTCCCCCCACACTAGTACACACATGTATACTCACACACAGCTGCGGCACGATGGTATGCAGGCTGATGTGGTCGGGCGCGAACATTTGCAGTTGCTGTAGTCCCCCCGCCGCCTCGGCCCGCGCCCCTCCCCCTCCCCCGCTGCTGCCGTCACCGAGCGCTGCGCACGCGCACACGAATCTGCTCACTGCGCACACTGGGAACAACATTCGATAGTATTGTAACGTGGCCGTGCGACCTCTTTCCCCAGAGATTACCGTAAAAAGTATTGTGAAACAGTAATACATTACATGTCGACCTCCGTGGTCGAGTGGTTCGCACGCCGGTTTTCAAGGCGTCACCATCTCTTGAGGTCCCGGGTTCGATCCCCGGCTGGGTTAATGTAGAAAATGAACTGTTCAATATTGTCTCAGGTCTGGGTGTGTGTCATACCACCGTTGTTTCCGATTTCCATAACACAAGTGCTATAGCTACTTACTTTGGGATTGGAGCAATTTATGTGATGTTGTCAAATATTTATATTTATTAAGATGAATAAATAATGAAAAATATTAGAAAAAATCGGCTCACCCGTAGCAACTTAGACGGGATTCGAACCCGCACCCTTAAGATTCCGGCCCAATGCACTACCAATTATGCTACCAAGCCACTAATGGATTTGGCGAAATTTTCTAATACTTTTTACGTTTTCCGCAGAAAATCAGCGCCATCTCACCAATGTGAAGAGAACTACTTCGACATTCGACTGTAGCACCCATTGCGGGTGCCAGACAATCAGTACAATTTTAAACTTTTAGATTTTTGCATTCACAATGCTATTTTTATATTAAGATGAATAAATAATGAAAAATATTAGAAAAAATCGGCTCACCCGTAGCAACTTATTATTTATATTTATTATATAAAAAAGAAATACGTGATATTTGTAAGCTGAATGCATGAGAACCTGTGCGGTAGAACCACAGGTAAGAGAAATGTTATAAATCGGTAGTAGCAGTTAAAGATCCTAGTACATCTATGGACAGTTTTTGGTTATGTATTCCCTTTTTTAGGTTCTTAAATTTTGTTCTTAATTATACAATGAATGTACTGTGGAATCCGTGTCTTTTATTTACATCCCGGCAACAATGGCGCCCGAACAGGGAAAAACTTTACGAATAAAGAACCACAGTAAATATAATAATAATAATAATAATTTCATTTATTTCAGACATAGCCCATATCATATGTTAGTAACAATCATGACTTATAACTAGTGTTAGTAACATTATTTCACGGTACAATAGGCAGCTTATCGGGCATGCAACTGCGTGCAGCGGCGCAATATTAAGCTGTCCCATCTAGCAGCTATCGTTGACAAGATGCTGTTCGAGCTGGCCCGCAGTCTTGCAAGCATTGAGGCGCAGCGTGTTCGCATTATTGCGTAAAAATCGTTTATTCGCGCCGACGCGAACATACCGGAGGCACTACATGACCGTGACAGCCCGAACAACACCCTGAATCCATTATTATACTGGACTCGAAGTGCGCTATATGTCCCCTGCGTATATCTGCCCCACAGACTGCACGTGTAGAAAGTTTGGCAGTATGCTCTGAAAAGAGTCGCCTTTACTTCGTTTGTACATCGTGCAAATCTGTGGGCCAGCATATTACAGCGGACAGATAGCGCCCTTCGTTCCCTTTCGATGTCAGCGTTATCTTTGAGATCTGATGTGACCCAGTGACCCAGATATTTGAATTTTTCCACTGTTTTTAGAGGAGACCCAGACAAAGTCACTGGTGGCACGTGAGAGTAACGATTGGTGCCTGCTTTAAATATCATTAACTCACTCTTACTAGCGTTATATCTCAGTCCGTGGGCCACAGCATATCTCTCACATATATCGAGTAACTTCCTGAGTCCTTTGACTGTTGGACACAGCAGCACCATGTCATCTGCGTAACTGATATTATTAATGCATAGACCGTCCATATGACATCCAACATTGGCACTGCTGAGTCCAACAATCAGCTTATTTATGTACAGGTTGAAAAGTCGAGGAGATGTGATTCCACCTTGTCTCACACCACATTCCAACCTGTATTCCTCGGAAAGTTCTCCCGCCCATCTCACAACATTAGTTTGGTGGCTGTACCAATGTTCTAGAAGCCCCACGATCTCACGCGGAACACTCGTGTCATCACGCAACTTTTGCCACAGAGTGTCATAGCATACCAAATCAAAGGCCTTAGATAGATCAAGGTAACATGCTAATACCGGTGTTTTTCGGTCAACGTAGTACTGGACAGTCTGCTTGAGAGATAGAATAGCGCTTTCTGTAGATAACCCAGCTCTGAAACCAAACTGGGCATCATGTAGTGAAATGTGTTTCTCAAGGTGTTTATCTAGCAGACTATCCAGCACCTTAGCAATAACTGTCGCCAACGATATAGGCCTGTAATTTGTGACGTCAGATGCATCACCAGTTCTATTCTTCATTATTGGAGCCACTATGGTCCGCATGAGATTCACGGGTAGGTGGGAGTGACGAAGGCATAGTGTAAAGAGCATCGACAAGATCCTCGGGAGGTGTTTCCCTGCATTTATTAAGTGTTCTATACTAAGGCCGTCGTGTCCCGGAGACTTGCCTCTTACCATACCCCTAATGACTAAATTTACTTCTTTAGCGGAGAAGTTTATACTGCTGTCTGACACCCCGCCCTCAGTACAGGACACCTTTGACATATGTGTTGTCGGTATTTTAAATTGAGTTTTAAAGAGATTGGCTATATTCCCCGCCCCTTGCACTCCCCCCACACTCACAGGAAGGCCAGGCTTTGCCTGTAACTTATTTGTATTTTTCCAGAAATTTTTAAAATCTTTTTTACCGTGACTTTGAGCCAAGATGTCCATCTTAATTTTGTTCTGGTTATTTTGGCACCATTTCAACTTATCCTTAAAAGTTTTTCTAGAATCGTTCATTAGTTGATAGAAATATCCAGAACTTGGTCTACCGTGTACTGTCCATAGCTCAAAGTGTTGCCTAGCCATCCTGTGGGCCTCACTTACATATTTGTTCCATCCACATACATAGTTACATTTTTTTTTCTTTTTATTTAAACTACTGCTATTAATTGCTGCGTCACGTAATATACTTACAACATCATTATACATTTCATCCAATATAACAGTGTGGTCCTTATTAGTACACATGGAGTCGCCACATTGGCTTAGTTGTACAGGAAACATAATATTTCGCAACCTACTGTCACACTCATTGCAATATTGATCTATTTGTTTTTGGTCTCTTTCCCCCCAAGAAACCTGATTACTAATAATATCTGGTTCAACAATTTTGAGTTTCATTGTATTCATATGACATACAACTTTTAACGGCATATGGTCTGACCAATATGTACCATACAAAATTTCAGCGGAACTAAATGATTTATGGGCAGTTTTAGTCATTAGGCAGTGGTCTAACCACCGCTTACATCCGTATACATCGCTTACAAAAGTGTAGCTATCCGCCGGTAAAAAGTCAGTGTCTACACAAAGCCATAATTGTTCGTCACAGAACGCGCATAATTCATTATAAAATAACTCACCCGGATGAGCATTGAAATCCCCAAGCACACAAACAGATTTGATACCTGTAGTATCTATAACTGCACTTATTTCGCTTAAACATTCAGTAAAATCCACTAAGTTTTCGGTACCATTTGTTGGCACGTACACAGAAAATATTAATATTTCACTATCATTTAATTGCACTTTTATTGCCGTCAAACGATCACTTAAACAGCTGATGACTGTCACTACGGGAAACATATTCTTCTTCCACAACAGAGCAACCCCACCATAGGGCCGCCCCCTTGTGATGCCGGCACTGGTATCCATCGATGATTTGCCCGTGTATGCATAATCTAAATTCATTTCGCCGAGTTTAGGTATATCGTGTGGCATTAGCCAGGTCTCCTGAAGCGCAATCACATCCGCGTCACAACACAGGCGCCTTATACATTCCATGGATCTCATAAGTCCCTTACAATTAAAAGTTATCATATTAATAATAGGTGTATTCATAGTAAAATGTATGTAATTCGTACTTATTTCGTGGCAGTCTCGCTATCATTGGGCATTGGCTTATTGCTTCCTATAACCTTGGTATTTCTATGCCTAAATTCATAGAAACGACGAAATGCTATTCCTTCCGGCCAGAAATTTTCCTCCAAAAAGGTGTCTTGTTTATGTTTTGGCACATAGATTTTAAAAGCATTATAATCTTTCACTTGTTTCATGGCGATTTTTTCGACTAACACACTTATATTCGTTTTATCTTCAATATATTTCAATATGTCACACTCGGACACCTCCTTCGCTACATGGTAAATAAACAATGGAATTTTTATTTCTGATGCTTTAAATTTTGCATCTAAATTCATTATAGCCTTGCCATGATTACCCATAAAACGATTCTTTAATCTTTTTCTTTGTATTGTAATCCATTCATGATTTTGTGTTGGTTTTTTCCATACGCCTTCACTAGCAATTTCGGCCATAGTCTTTTGGTTTGGCTGTTGTATAGGCGGAGAGTCCGTGTGTAGCACAGTATCATGTCGCTGTGGCTGTTGAGATTGCGAATGACTCATCTGCTTATGAGCGGCCGGACGCGGCGGCAGTGTAGCGGGCATTTGTTGCGATAACAACCTGCATTTGTTTACAGCCGGTTCGTTATTGTTGTTCATCACAATATTTCGATATTGAAATGGCGCCGGCGGCGGAGACTTGATATTATTTTCAATTGTGTTTTTGTCAGTCATGTCCGAAAGTGTGTTTTGCTGAGGAGATATTTTATTAAGATCCTTTAAAGGCGACGAAGTTGAGACGGTATCTAAAACTATAGATCTCTGCGGTGATAATATCGGCGGTAAACCGATTGGGCCGCTCATACAGACCGAGTCATTTAGTGTGCACCTACCCCCTCGCCGCGTATTTACATTATCGTACACATTATTTACAATAGATGATTTCTTTACAGAATTTAACTCCAACTTCACTTCATGAAGCTGTTCTGAGGAGACATAATCTGCCTTTATCTTGTTAACGTCACTTTGTAACCTTACAATATCCTTTAGAAGTCTTGTTACGTCGACATGGTCGAACAGAATTGGGGGCAATTTGTGCAAATCTTTTGCAACAAAAATTGGGATTTGTTCAGGATCAATCTCTTTTATCAGTCCAATTATGTCATCTA
Source organism: Agriphila tristella (assembly GCA_928269145.1). Lineage (NCBI taxonomy): Eukaryota > Metazoa > Arthropoda > Insecta > Lepidoptera > Crambidae > Agriphila > Agriphila tristella. Next base: position 33,676,006 of record OV743435.1, on the reverse strand, counting down.
TGTCTCTTTTGCTTTTTCTTTCTCCTTTTCTTATCTTTTTCATCGTTGTTGTTGGCACTGACACGAATAGCAGATTTTTAGCTGTTTGTATTTCTTCGGCAGAAAATGAGCTGATACAGATTTGCCCAAGGCTGATTTCGTCCATCACATCCAGTTTGTTGCATATAAATGCAAGCACCTCGTTTATCACGATATTACATGTAGAACACTTTATCACATCTGTGGCCATTTTCAAAAACAAAAACGTACGCGACACGTCTAGTATTCGATGCGTACGCGACGCGACTGTGCGAGGGTCAGAGAAACATAGAACCTCCTCCTTTTTTGAAGGCGTATAAAAAGTTATATTTTCAGCCTTATAAGCATGACGGACTTAAAAGTGGTTAACACTATTTTGAATTGTTAGCATAGCATTTTTCAAAGAAGCTTGAACTTATATCTTCAACAACTTCAAACTTCAAATCTATCTAATAGAAGTGGAAAAACAAGGCCAACATTTTAAACATTGTAAGAACATATCCAGATAACGCAATTTACACTCGAGTTGACGCGCGATTTCAGTTACACCACAGAATATATACTCTAACGCGAACGCGGTTACACTGCTGTCAATATTGCACACGTTACTGTTCCTAAGCCAACAATGTATAACAAAACGCGGCTCACCCGCACGTTGACTTGAGTAAAAAAGAAAAGTAAAAAAGGAGGAGAGAAGGAGGAGAAGGAAAGTAAAAAAAGGCTGGCCCCAGACCTATCGGTTTCATTTCTTTGCTTTGCTGTTCTACCTTGCTTGAAAGACCGCCGGCCAACCAGGGTAATTTTCAATCTATCGCATTTTAGGACTAGACTAAATTAGCAAGATAGCCTGGGATTGCGAAGTAGGAAGCTTTTAGGAGATATGCCACCCTGAACATGGACTCCGATCGTTAAAAATAAATGAATAGTTATGCAAGATGTTTGGTAAAGACTTATAGAGCTGAATATGGTAGATAAATAGGGACCATAAAACTGAACAACTTTTACTATGGGACCAAATCTGAAATCGCGAAAATAAAATGAGCTGTTTCATACATTTTGATAATTTAAACTAAAATTAAAACTTCGCGTTGCATTGCAACCCATACGATGATATTTGATAACACCAAACTAATGGCTATCTTGCCAATGTGGTCTGGTCAAAATATGCGATAGATTGAAAATGAGCCTCTTGGCCGGCGGTCCATGGTAGAACAGCAAAGCAAAGAAATGAAACCGGTAGGTCTGGGGCCAGCCAAAGAAAAAAGTAGAGTAAAAAAAGGAAAGGAAAGGTTCTGGAATGGCGAACGACCGGACTCGGCTCCGTGGGTAAGCGCCCTACAAGGTGGACCGACGTGAGGGTGCACCGCTGGATGCGGGCAGCGCAGGACCGATCGTCGTGGAGATCCTTGGGGGAGGCCTATACCCAGCAGTAGGTGTCGTGCGGCTAAATGATGATGATGATGATGAACTAAAAATGTGTGTGCGAAGTGTGTATAACAGTATTCAACAAGCTGGCTTAGCTTTAAACTTACCTTGCAACTCGGGTCCGACGACAGTAATCAACGCCGACAGTAGCCGTCCGATGCTCCTATGCAAGTCCTCCAAGTAAGGCGGGGTGCTGAACAGCAGTTTCAGCGCGAGGTTCAGCGTGGACTCCACGTGGGAGCGGAACATGGGGCCGGACGCGTCCGCCAGCACGGACAACGCGTGGACTGACCACACCTGCGGAAATAACGATGTTGTACAGTACGAGGCAAACATCTTGACACTTTTTCGACAGAGTGGGGATAAGTTCGCGCATGTGCACTTGCGAGCGACCAATAGAGCGCGCCCCTCTACCGCCGCCCGCGTACTTCACCTCTGCGCATACCCAAAATACGCGTTCTGTCCAATCCCTACTCTGATGTTTGCCTCGTACTGTACAATGCGATTAAATTGATAATGGACAGTCTTTTAAAAGATTATATTTGTGGCCTACTCATATTTAATATATAAATCTCATATAGTATAGCATCGCCGACGCGCAATAATAGCTACCGCGCTGTACAGGTAACTTTATGCGAGCCTTTTGTACTCCTGTTTTTTGTCTGCATTCCTTCGAGTGATTGCAATATTAATAGAATGCACACGCTCGCGACAGCCAGTCGAAACTAAGCCTCGACGCGGAGCGCACGCCGCTCGACCCTGCGCCGCACCTATCTGCACACGCGCTGACGTTTGCGTAAACAGTCGTTGTTTATTTCCTTCCCATCCACACCTTCAGAACATCTATATTGGTGGACTCCTTAACCGCCAAATATTTACTATTTATTGGATTTTAGTGTACTGTGTGTACTGTCATGACATATGAAGCCGAAACGTGGACACTCACTGTAGGGCTGGTTATGGTTATAGCGAGCTATGGAAAGGGCTATGTTTGGAGTTTCTCTGAGAGATCGGGTCCGGAACGAGGTGATCCGACAGAGAGCTAAAGTCATCGACATTGCCCACCGGATTAGGAAGCTAAAGTGGCAGTGGGCCGGCCATATACCGCTTATGGGCAAAAGTAGTGTGGGACGCCCTCAGACAAGGTCGACGATGTTCGCAAGGTGGCTGGCATAAACTGGATGAGTGTAGCCGCGGATCGTGCTCAGTGGCGTGCACTCGGAGAGGCCTATGTTCAGCAGTGGACGATGATAGGCTGATGATGATGAAACTAACCTGCAGCTCCACGCTAGCCGAGTCCTGCGCCAGCGCTCGCAGCACCGGCAGCGCTGCAGCGCTAGACGCAGCGCCCCTCGCGCGCTGCACGGCGCCCACGGCGGCTGCAGCGGCGGCGCGCGTGGGCCGCGCGGGCGCCGTCCTGGCTAGAGTCAGCACGCGCTCGCTCAGCGCTTGGCTCTCAGGCTCGGTGACACACCCGCATAGCCGGCCCGCGCACGACGCGGCCGCTGCGCGAACTGTTGCACTCGGCGCTGATAACCCATTCTACAACAAAAAACAAACAATATAGCAACGATATGTTAAAACAAGTTTAGATACGTTACCCGCGCTCCACAATGGCAAGACGAAAGTCAGGTAATTGCCCGACTTTCAATTAGTCAGGCACAGGCTCGTGACACGTAAACACACACCACTCTCGTCAGTCAGACACTAAAAAACCGTGACATCCTTATCAAAAATGCCTTCCTGCGTCTTTAAACGATGTGCAAATTTTACAGGTACAGTCAGATATCGGAAAAATGTTTCATTTCATACTTATTGTACCGTATTTAACCGTAAAATGTATTTTCGTATTTTGTATTACTCTAATCGGCCATATTTTTACAAAGAGCGAGCATTGCGACTGTCACTCCCATGATCGAACCAATGAGCATGCAGCGTATCAGACGAAACTTACGATGCCTGTTTATCTCTTTCTAACGACAAGTATTCCGTATGGTGGCGTTCATTTTTGTCCCTCTCTCGACATAATATGTCAATGTGTGTATCTGCAGTACCTGTCGCTGTTTTAAATTGCATGATGTTGGCGCATGACGCATCTAAACTTGTTTTGACATATCGTTGCAATATAGAAGCTGCAGCATATAGTTCTTTTTCTATAGCATTCAACGTACAATGCGATTAATATGTCAATAATGAAGGTGGTCGTCGGCAACTTCACTCAAGAATGTATTACACCAGCACGAACGCTCTGAAATTAGCTATCGTGCACATTGTCAAGTAAATTTTTAACATTCAATCAAATCAATTAGCATTGTAAACATCAATCAAATCAATTCATCATTATTTTCATGTCAGCTGGACGACACCTACAAAGCCCACTTGAATTTGCCAAATGAAACATGTCCGTAGCGTGATCCCCATTAAAACCAATTAAATGACTGAACTGACCAATCAAGGAAGCTCCACATTTCATGCAATAAATCAAACATTATTGCATAGCAATAATTGATTTTATTCTGTTCGGAAAACCAACAGCAATGATACTTTTATGCAAACATTAACCTAAAATCAACTTAGCTATTAACAGGCATTTGCAAAAATAGTATAAAAATTGTTTATTATTTTGACCAACAATACATACAATAATCAGTTCAGTAGCCACAGCTTTCACAGGTTCCTGTCCCAACGAGCACTTATGCTCGGCGAGCGTTCGCAGCGCGAGCAGTAATGCGGTGTACACGTTCACTTGTATCGCTTCTTGACGCGGACCCTTAGACATCTTGATGCACTCCGCGAAATGCTCTAGCATTTGTTGTCTAAAACAATTAAATATCACCGTTATAAGTTACTTTGATTTCAAAGTAGCTAAAAGCACTTGTCCTTTATTGTAATTTTTATCTACAATGTGCCACATTCAATCTTGTCAATGTTCCATCAACAATAAATTCGAGAAAATGACGAATCGGCAATTACACAATTCGGTTTGACGATTCGGAAATTAGACAAATTCGTGGTAGAGTGGTTTTTTTCGTGGTGGAAGGTGTGAACTGTCCAACCAACAGCAACCAACGTAAGGTACTGCTTTTAGTTTCAATTTGTGAAAAATACTGTTGTACTTACAAGTACTTTAATCAGAAATTAATCACGAAAGCTATATTTTTTTAATTATCGAGAAAAAGCTAAAATAACTAATAAGTAAATATTAAAATCTATATTTATTTAAAAATATCCAGTATTACCTGTGCTTATTAGCCGCTCTGGCGAATATGAGTGGAAAAAGAGCTACCGCAGCGTCGATCACCGCCACTCCCAACGGCTGAGCCGCTGTACCTATAAATATTATGAGTAACATTTTCAGTAAACCTCAAACTTGAAGAAATCCTCATTATCTTTTCAACAGAAGCTCTTAATATAGTCGAAAGATTTTTATACCTTACCACAGAATACATAATAGTGAATTACTGAGGCACAACATTCCGCAAAATCGTTTAAATATGTAGCAAACACAATAAAGTGCAATTCAGGTCGCACAGCGCTAATTTCCTACAGTTATGTTCACCTAGAAGTTGCCTCTCTTTCTATCACATAATTCTCGTTAAAGAAAAGCTTACAAAATAATATTGGAACGTTTTTGTTAAATATCCTAAGCGATTAAAGTTGTTTTAATTCCTATTGAAAGTAATATACATTGATTTAAACAATTAATTAAATAGAAGTCTAAATAAGTTTGAATTCTAATCAAATCACAACATTACTTGCAAATAGGGAACATGCATATAAGCCCCATCTTACACGACGCGACTGAAAATAAACTGGTTGCAAACTCTAATCACCAACCAGTTTCGAAATAGTCACAGCACTAGTATTTCAATGGCGGTCCGTACACGACGCTACCAGTCACAGACTGTGGAAACTCATTGGTGATTAGAGTTTGCAACCAGTTTATTTTCAGTGGCGCCGTGTAAGATGGGACTAAATTTGAGCTTGATCGCTGCGGACATGTATATTAACATGGATGGAACAGAAAAATAAAAAAAATAAAAAAAATATAGTTTTATCACACAGGGGAAAATTACTTTTTTTTTTCATTTTCGGATATAATGATCTTAACAATCGGATAGAAAATCGAATAATAAATAATATTTTGAATGACACATATTTACTTAAATGCAATATTTAGGAAAATATTTGAAAATTCTTGGCTAATTCCATAATAATGCGCCTTGAAACATGGCATATGTGACGTCACAAATGTTGACCGTTTTGTTAGAGCGTTTTCGGCGGTTGCTGATGCGTGCTAACTTCAAGTGGCTATATCAAGAGAAAAAAACGCAAGCGAAAAGTTTTAATATTTTAGTTGATTTTATCGCGCATTATACTTTTGGTTTTGATACAAAAAAATTATGGATGTTTCCTATTACTAAACGTCACATCATGTTACCTGAAGCTGCAACCGCGGAGGGCGTAGCGGGAGTTACAGTGCGATACAAACAGCACGGGTCGTGTTCTAGAGCGCCAGAGCCGCGGGCGCTAAGCGGCGATATTAGCTGCGAGATCAACATATATTGGTTTTACTTCTAATGGACATAGGTACTTACTAGTAGGCTACAATTTGAATAACCAATACAGAAACGGTATTTCAAACTAACAACTTACGGCCGCTGACGGCATGGCATGACACAGCAAGGGATTTTTATGAAACGAGCAGTAATGGAACTTAATTACATTAGGATAAGATTGAAGCTATTCCATCCATATAATATCCCAAGTGGCTGTCCTAATCAGTTGAGATACAACTTGCACGAATTATGGATATGTCGCAGGCGTATTGTATATTTAGCCGTATTACATAGCAACTAGCCGTTTTAGAAAACGGCGCCGTATTGTAATGCGGCGGATTAAAGATACGCCGTATTCAAAACGGCTGATCAAAAGTACGCCGCATTGAATAGTGCGCTTTGCGATTTTCAATACGGCTAGCCGTAATGTAATTGGGCGGTTCATAAGCCGCTTTTCCGTCAGTTTTTAGTTCTAATTATCAACACTTGCGGCGCTGCCTACCATAACAATAAAAATGGCGTCAAGATCGGATATTGCATCGAAAATAAGTAAGAATACGGATGTATTAAATCCAGAAAACGTGCCAAATGTGTACAGATAATTGTTTTAAGGACAATTTATAATGTGCAGTTAAATAGTTTTTACGCAGCTCAATGCGGAAGTGTGAAAAAACCGTGGATTAAAGAACGAGATTAAAACTGCTAAGGTGGCAATGGTTTCTGATGTTGTGCGGAATCCTACGCAATATTATTGGTGTAAAAAATACAACGTAATGAGTGTAGCCAGTGAAGATTAAAGAAACATATTTCGTAAGACCATACTTTTTGAGCAGTGCCCAAAGAACAAATTTTTTTTGCATTACATTTACAAAAAAAAGTGAACTTTTAAAAAGATTTGAAATTATTTAAACAAAAAAAATAGCTAAATGATCTAGTAAGTCTAACTAATATTACAATTTTACAAACAAGAACCAAACCGTTTTTGTACCGTACCTACTTATTTGATAGAAGTAGTACTTATACATTCCTTAAAACTAATAAAAAGAACACATGTTTCCCACTACTTAGGTACTAGGTGCTTTAAAAGTTACTTAAACCTACCTTTTTTCATAATTATTAAAATTAAATTATTTTTGATAAAGCACTGTTTCGTTTTGTTAGTGTGGTCACCCTACAATAGAACTTTGATACAAAACGGCTAAACGTGCTCCGCCGTGTTGAACAACGTATCACATTAAGAATCTGGCGTATCGTTGACTCGCCGTATTACAATACGGCGCCGTTTTCTAAAACGGCTAGTTGCTATGTAATACGGCTAAATATACAATACGCCTGCGACAGATACATGATATTTTTTCCATTCTTCCCAAATCACAAGTTGGGATACTTAAATGGAAAAACCATGTAAGTATCCCAACTGATTGGGATAGCCAGTTGGGAGTGGGATATATGGAATAACCCGCTTCGGCAAGCAGTGTCGTGAAATTTAAATCTTACCATGATATAATTAAGGTGCATTTAAGCAAGTTTCATAAAAAAGCCTTGTGCTGTCAGTGAGCGCAGGTTATTATAATACTTATTAAGAAAACTGGCTGCGTAAAATAGGTATCGAATCTATTCTCGAAATTATATTATATATTTATCTAATTCATATAGAATCCAACATGATTTTGATGTAATAATATGTCTTTACCTGTTCTTCAATCTCGGCATGATCTGTGTCATAGATCCAGCACTCTTCGCCGAGTAATATTGTGTCGCGTGGGTGCAGCGACGACATCAAGAGACCTACGATAAAAAAATACATAAAAAATATATCTAGGAAATGAAAATAAAACGACAAGTGTTGTGAATGCGACCAAATGTCGTTATTATATTCTATTGGAATGCACCCAATACATAACCTATGTATCTTTCTCTACGATTTGGTTGTGCAAAAATACTTTTTTTTTATAGACGCAGTTCGTATCATTTAATTAAACCTGCAAATAAGTAATTATAATGAACCCAGAACCGGCGGAAAGCAATCCGCCACAACAAGTGTATTTTAACGCCAAATACGAAACTTATTTTAATATTTAGAGATATTATATGCAAAATACTACACGACACGTTACAAATCATCGCTGCTCGCTTCTCGTAGCCGGCATCGGCCACTAGAGTTTGGTCAAAGAAAGATGAGACTCGGTTGGAAATGTAATAATTTTGCGCCCTATTTTAAGGTTCAGTTTCCAATAACTTAACATCTAAACGTTAACTTAACAGAGAAAGTGGCACCGCCATTTCAATCACATGATTCGTTTACCAGACTCTAATGCCGGGTCCATAGCGCGTGTTTTGCTCTACACAATCAACAAAAACATCTTAACATTCAACAAAATCGTCTACACAAAACATTGTTTCTCGAAACATTTTTGTGTAGACAAACAATGTTTTTGCTTTCCATGCCCGGTGGAAGACACGTACACAAAACATTTTGCAGGGTTGAGGGGCAGGGTAATGTCATAATCATCTGTCATTTTGAGAACTCGCTAGCGTTTTGTGCGCCAAGTTTGAATGAAAGTAAATCTTCGAAATTTGATTCGGAGCAGCGAAAAATTTTCCTACACTAAATCGATCTTCTATTTTTAATTGATAAATGTCTAACTTGAAAGCGACACTTTTTTCTAGTGCTTACATAAAATGGTAAATTGGCAACACTGAAGTTTTATCTATACAAGCCTCGCAATCGCTGTGGACGACGTGTGTAGAGAAACATGTTTCAGAAACAAAGTTTTGTGTATGTGTTTTTGTCGAATGTTTTTGAAAACACTTCGCTATGGACCCGGCATAATGCGGATACAAACGCATACACACGCCACTCGCGCGTTAACCTACCTCTCTATACCTCTCTCTCTCCATTCGCTTCATTCAACCATTCAATTCGAATGGTAGCGGCCACCGACCGCAAGTGTCTACTACCGAACTCAAGTGTCTGTAGCGCGCTTTAGCTATTTTTGTAGCCGCTTCAAGCTTCAGCTTCAAATGTTGGCGTTTGTGGCTGTGGTTAGTGGCTAGTATGGCCTCAAGAGTAGAGGAGGTTAATATAGCATTTAGCGCCATATTATAGCGCGCTATATTTACATAGCGCACATAGCGCGCTATGCAAGTAGACGCTATGGCGCTATGAATATCGCGCGTGGCAACAAGTAGCATCGTTGGCCGGACAGGGGGCGCGAGAATTCATCGCGTACGCGCTGTTACTACCGGACGCGTTATGCGCGTTTCTCTCGCAGCACGCTAGATATAATATCGCGCGCGACCTTATTGTGATATAGTTCGATTAGGACTTTTGTGACACAACTAAGTCAATTATGTAAAAGCTATTTAGCTAAGCAAAGTTAGTGAACGAAAGATATGGTAAAAACAACCGAATTTCAAACGTCAATAAGGTCGAAAATCGCTTTCACCTGTTTTTTTTAACTAGAAATCATTGTCTAGTGATCACAAGTTAGAAAAATGAGTGCAAGCGATTTTCGACCTTATTGACATTGATCAAAATCACGGTTTTTAATGAAAGATCAAAGTTAGTAAACAAGAATACAGCAAAAAAACAACCGAATTTCATACGTCAATAAGGTTGAAAATAGCTTGCACCTGTTTTTCTTAACTACAGATCACTAGACTAAGTTTTCCTACCTACAATTTTTTCCGAAATTAATTTGTTTTCCGAAATCGTATAATTCAATTATAGACAGTTCTAAGGCCGAAAAGTATGAAATAAAGTTCATTAGTTTACATAACTGCTTTATTTTATATAAGACTAAAATGTAACGTATTAATAAATAACATTTTTGTAAAGCGCGCGATCTGTCTAACGAACGACGTGTGACGTAACGTGTTGCGAAATCTAACGTGCTGCATCAAACGCGCTAGCCAGCCGCCCGCATGCTACCTGATAAATAGCGCGTTATAACATAGCGTATTTAATAGCGCGCTAAAAATCAATAGCATATAGTCTGTAGCGTGCTGTTGCTTTATAGGCGTTATGAACAACTCTACTCAAGAGAATACACTCGCCGGGCCGGCCAGTCTGTTGCGTAGCCAGGGTTAGCACTGGCTCAGCGATATTGAGCCGCTAGATACAGCGCTGTAGTTACCAGTAGCGACAGTAGCGGGGCTCGGGTCGGCAGTGGCCGCTATCTCCGCCGCCAGTAGTCGCAGCAGGGGCGCGGCGGGGGGCGCGGGGGCGGCGGGCAGGGCCCCGTGCGGCGCTAGCGCTGCGGCCGCTAGATACAGCGCTGTAGTTACCAGTAGCGACAGTAGCGGGGCTCGGGTCGGCAGTGGCCGCTATCTCCGCCGCCAGTAGTCGCAGCAGGGGCGCGGCGGGGGGCGCGGGGGCGGCGGGCAGGGCCCCGTGCGGCGCTAGCGCTGCGGCCGCTAGATACAGCGCTGTAGTTACCAGTAGCGACAGTAGCGGGGCTCGGGTCGGCAGTGGCCGCTATCTCCGCCGCCAGTAGTCGCAGCAGGGGCGCGGCGGGGGGCGCGGGGGCGGCGGGCAGGGCCCCGTGCGGCGCTAGCGCTGCGGCCGCTAGATACAGCGCTGTAGTTACCAGTAGCGACAGTAGCGGGGCTCGGGTCGGCAGTGGCCGCTATCTCCGCCGCCAGTAGTCGCAGCAGGGGCGCGGCGGGGGGCGCGGGGGCGGCGGGCAGGGCCCCGTGCGGCGCTAGCGCTGCGGCCGCTAGATACAGCGCTGTAGTTACCAGTAGCGACAGTAGCGGGGCTCGGGTCGGCAGTGGCCGCTATCTCCGCCGCCAGTAGTCGCAGCAGGGGCGCGGCGGGGGGCGCGGGGGCGGCGGGCAGGGCCCCGTGCGGCGCTAGCGCTGCGGCCGCTAGATACAGCGCTGTAGTTACCAGTAGCGACAGTAGCGGGGCTCGGGTCGGCAGTGGCCGCTATCTCCGCCGCCAGTAGTCGCAGCAGGGGCGCGGCGGGGGGCGCGGGGGCGGCGGGCAGGGCCCCGTGCGGCGCTAGCGCTGCGGCCGCTAGATACAGCGCTGTAGTTACCAGTAGCGACAGTAGCGGGGCTCGGGTCGGCAGTGGCCGCTATCTCCGCCGCCAGTAGTCGCAGCAGGGGCGCGGCGGGGGGCGCGGGGGCGGCGGGCAGGGCCCCGTGCGGCGCTAGCGCTGCGGCCGCTAGATACAGCGCTGTAGTTACCAGTAGCGACAGTAGCGGGGCTCGGGTCGGCAGTGGCCGCTATCTCCGCCGCCAGTAGTCGCAGCAGGGGCGCGGCGGGGGGCGCGGGGGCGGCGGGCAGGGCCCCGTGCGGCGCTAGCGCTGCGGCCGCTAGATACAGCGCTGTAGTTACCAGTAGCGACAGTAGCGGGGCTCGGGTCGGCAGTGGCCGCTATCTCCGCCGCCAGTAGTCGCAGCAGGGGCGCGGCGGGGGGCGCGGGGGCGGCGGGCAGGGCCCCGTGCGGCGCTAGCGCTGCGGCCGCTAGATACAGCGCTGTAGTTACCAGTAGCGACAGTAGCGGGGCTCGGGTCGGCAGTGGCCGCTATCTCCGCCGCCAGTAGTCGCAGCAGGGGCGCGGCGGGGGGCGCGGGGGCGGCGGGCAGGGCCCCGTGCGGCGCTAGCGCTGCGGCCGCTAGATACAGCGCTGTAGTTACCAGTAGCGACAGTAGCGGGGCTCGGGTCGGCAGTGGCCGCTATCTCCGCCGCCAGTAGTCGCAGCAGGGGCGCGGCGGGGGGCGCGGGGGCGGCGGGCAGGGCCCCGTGCGGCGCTAGCGCTGCGGCCGCTAGATACAGCCGCAGGCGCAGTAACGCTGCGGGCGCTTTAAGCGCTCCGCCGTGATTGCGGACTACGCCGCTTACGCTGTTGGACGAGTTATGAAGTAATGTTACGATGTGCAAGTGTACGAGTCACTGTCATTTTTTGCTAACTATACATTTTGAAGTTTGAGAAGTATTAAACAATGATCAATCATATTTATTTATACTTTGTGAAGCATTATGTATTACATATTGGTATTTTATTTTATTTATTTAACTATCTATTCTTACTTGGTTAGCACAGCGATGGCACCCTCGATAGGCTGCGACAGTCGCTTAGCTGTGTCGTCGCTGTTCACCAACGACGGACAGTGGATCAGCAAGCTGTGGAGCGCGGATAACGCTCCCGCGCGCCCTTCTAACGTAACCTGCACGAAAGTTATAGGAAAATGAACCTTGGAAACATTATGTAAAGGCTAAAATCGGAATTTAACATGCAATTATAATTTTCAATGAGCTACGACAGTCGCTTGGCTGTGTCGTCGCTGTTTACCAACGACGGACAGTGGATCAGCAAGCTGTGGAGCGCAGATAACTTATGTAACCTACACAAAAGTTATAGGACAATGAACCTTCCATAAGATCAAAAATCTGAATTTAACTTTAGTTTTTTTTATAAAAACATCATTTTGGATGACAAATATGCAATCTGTATGATTTGTCGATTAGTGAAATATAGCTCGTTTAACGATCCCGCGCGCATTTCTAATGTCACCTACACGACATTTTGTAGTTATCTGAATGAAATGAAATTCGATATACTTAATTTGAAGTGTTAAAAAATATAAAGTAAAAAGTCTTGCATTAAATGATATCATTCCAAAATAGAACATAATATTGAACTGACATTACAAGCCAATGTACAAAGATAGTTCCGTTCCTCACCTGCCAAGTGAACGCGTCACCGCGAGCTTTCTCCGACTCCAGTTCTTTGGCGGAGCGCGGGAAACTGTTTCTCCACAGCAGCAGCATTCTGGGCAACAACCCTCGCACTACTGGCACTCCTGTGTACAGTATTTATGATTTAGTACAATCAATATCTTAAAAGCAGATGAAACACAAACATGTAGAATAGGTCGCAAATAGTTATTTGTGGGAACCCAAAACGTTGAAAAATGCAAAAAAAATCATTACACAATTTTGTGATCAAAATAAGTTACATTATTATCTCATTGCATTGAAATATGTCAATCATGTTCCTGCTAATTTCAAAACGATAACAATCAAAGAAGACTTCTCTTATGCATCAATATGATATCTACAGGAGATTTATTCAAAGCTAAACGGCTGGTTGCAAAAAAAAACTTAAGTTATACAAAAATATCAAATAACCAATTGATTTGAAAAAATCCGTAGGCCAACGTGCTGTAAAGGAGATTTATCAAAAGGAAAGGGTGAAATGAAAATTGTATGAGAGACCTAAACATGCTTTGAATAACTAAAAGATGATATTGCTTTAAACTTTTTATTATTACAGAAATTGATAAACTGAAAATGATACTACTATGCTAACTGATATGTGATACTATGATATATGAGCGCGCGTCCGCTGCGATATGTGTAGTGACGTGAACTGTTGTAAAATTATGACTATTTAGTACAATTAATAAAATTATTAATAAGTACACCGTACAAAAATTATCATTCCACTTACCCAAGGTACAAATAGCGCCTACTATAAGCCACCCCGCGTTGGTTCTGGCGGCGGTGAGCCGGCTGCTCTGGCCAGCCGACCTTAGCAGCTGCTCCGCCGCGTTAAAGGCCACTTTCCCTCGCCCGTGCGGAATACCCAAGGGCGATAGTCGGACCGCACCCAATATTGCTGCGAGAGCCGCCGAGTAACCTGCGAGAATAAACATGTTTTTACCGAGTTACGAATATGAGTGTGGACAATGGATACGGTTTCATTTCTAGGGTTCGATGCTTTTTCGGATTCCACTACGTATTTTTTTTTTATTATTTTAAGCATATTATAATGAGATACTTGAGATGCTGTTCTTATAACAATCGCCATTTTAAGTATGATCTCAAGATAGCTCTCAACGTTGTAGCGTGGTTTTTTTGCTGTTTTGTCGATTTCCCTTAAAGGGGAAGTTTTGTTGGTAGTTTGTTTCCATTAATGATAAAATTTATTTTTTGGCAGTATGCCTCATGTCTTTTTCCTTATTTCCGTAAAAAGTCCGTTCAAAATTCGCGGCATCGACTTATAAAAAAAAAAAAAAAAAAAAGAAAGATTAAGATCGTATTTCTTATGGTCGTCCTTCGCCCACTTCAGGGGCCTTTGCGATGAGCCCTTATCGCCAGGATTTCTATTCAATTGTTTACCTTTCATACTAGATCCCAAAGGTTAGTGTGAAAGCAGGCCTTAAGCAGTCCTGTAATGTCCGTAATGTCGTAGGTTGTTTGACCGTGTTTTCGGGAAGTCCGATCCGATTGAAGTCGCTTTCGGCGGCGCGATGTCAGTCCAGTCCACGCGCATCGATGAGTGATCAAGTGTAGGAAGTCGGAATGCGTCGTGATGGCGCGAGACTTGGAACGCAGCGAATATCAGCTGTGATTCATAGGATACAAAAATTTTCGGTTGGAAAGAATTTCATTTTATATTTATGTCGTTGTTAAAGTTATTGGATTCGTAATTGTTCCTGATTTAAGTAATATCTTGCAGCTATTCATTGTAATTTTCGTCGGCACAATAGAATTTCGCCAAGGTACATATTTGTGATTTCCTAGACATTCAGCTGTTGGCAGTGTGAGAATTTGAAATTTATTTTTATCATCATGTTCGTTATTTACAGAGGGTTTTGGCTAATAAAAGCCGCCGAGAAGAGTTCTAATTCGTGTCGTGATATCCGACCGAAGGAGGAATACTGATTGACCGGATTCTAAACCATATAAAATATATTGTTTACAAGGAGCCGCAGGTATATCAAAATTTATTGCTATCCATTATCTAGTATTTACTGCAAGGGGTCTCTATCTATTTATTACTTTCAATTTCAGTTCTTTTCATGTGAAAAGAGACTTTGTAAGTTGAGAGCTACGGTATGTTTCTATGTCTCAATTCGATTCGAGTAGATTAGTCTGCTGTGAAGGGGATAGTTTAACAGAAAAGTCAGGGATCAGTAATATTTATTGTCAGAATGAACATACAAGAATAGATTTCCCTCAGTTCTGCTATTCGCTGCAGGGTCCCCCCCGTCATGGAATAGTTGTAGTCCATTTAAGGCCGACGTTGTTAAATTATGGTTTTTGTGCACACCATTCCAGGTGAAGAGTGGCGTACGTATCCAGCCACGAGACAACCACTGCTCTGTCGTCCATTCAACCTCAGTTAAGCGGAAAAAGTTGAAAGAAACCGGACTTTGGTTTCTCACCCACGGCTCCGAGGCATAATTAATAGAAAGCAGCCATCGAAGCGTTTCTCTACTGAACAGACTCGCTGCGAGATATTTTAATAGGTACCAGTTAACTCTCAAATCTTTTTAACCCGTAAACTAACCGAAGTATAAGAATCCAGCTATCCGTACTTAGGCCTTCGAGTACGACCTACACGAGCTAGATTTATGTTAGATAATTACCACATTTCTGATATCCTAGGGCAGGCAACCCTTACCCACATAACGCTCTGCGAGTAGTTTTAAGTTTAACCTTTTAAAATAACCCCTTGGGAAAAGGATTAGATTCATAGCTTCGTTTTTCTTCGTGTCAAATCACCGTGTAAATTTGCAGATCTGCGATTACAACGTTTGATGTTTATTATTGTATAGAATCAACCATATTTCAATAAAACTGTAGTTTGCTGTTGACTGTACGTTAAGTGTTTATTTATTTTCCCTTGAGTTGTCATTAAGGTGAGTCATTCGCATGAGTTTATTTATTACTTACTGTTTCTTAAGCCAAAAGGCAATAAGAGAGAGAAAAAGATATAACAACGTTGACAGCGGTTTAAAAATACGGGGCTGCATGGGCAGCGCGATGCATATGCAGCGGGGGCTCTATACAGGCTGTATATAGTGTACCGGCGATGTGGTGCGGCGTGGGCCGGCCGCTGTCCAGCGCTGTGCAGCACGCGTCCAGTAATGGAGTGAGCTGCATGGGCAGCGCGATGCATATGCAGCGGGGGCTCTATACAGGCTGTATATAGTGTACCGGCGATGTGGTGCGGCGTGGGCCGGCCGCTGTCCAGCGCTGTGCAGCACGCGTCCAGTAATGGAGTGAGCTGCATGGGCAGCGCGATGCATATGCAGCGGGGGCTCTATACAGGCTGTATATAGTGTACCGGCGATGTGGTGCGGCGTGGGCCGGCCGCTGTCCAGCGCTGTGCAGCACGCGTCCAGTAATGGAGTGAGCTGCATGGGCAGCGCGATGCATATGCAGCGGGGGCTCTATACAGGCTGTATATAGTGTACCGGCGATGTGGTGCGGCGTGGGCCGGCCGCTGTCCAGCGCTGTGCAGCACGCGTCCAGTAATGGAGTGAGCTGCATGGGCAGCGCGATGCATATGCAGCGGGGGCTCTATACAGGCTGTATATAGTGTACCGGCGATGTGGTGCGGCGTGGGCCGGCCGCTGTCCAGCGCTGTGCAGCACGCGTCCAGTAATGGAGTGAGCTGCATGGGCAGCGCGATGCATATGCAGCGAGCGCAGCGGGCGGCCGCTAAACGGGCGGCAGCGCACGGGTGTTCTAGCACCTACACAAAAAAACATAAATGACACTCATTTAATATGTTCTGCCCCGAACAAAATCTATAATTGCTCCTAAATAGACAATTTGACAACATTGAAAATATACTACAAATTATGGTCATTCTAACAGATAATGGCGTAAAAAACATATTCAACTATTATATGGACTAAATAATTTCACCTAGAAAAATGCAATAATTTTTGGATTTATTTCTGTGGCGAAAACGCTCTAAGATGACTGATGACGTCACATGCCTGTAAATAAATATGGCTTCAGGCGTTTGACACGACCATAGACTAGGATCCGCGATTGATGGCTGTCAAATGGCTACAGATATTACACTGTTTGCAGGCTTGTGACGTCAACAAGTCACGTGTCCAGCGCCATAGCGTTTTTGGAGCGGTTTTAAAATTTTAAACTTCAACATTGATTTTTTTTATGAAATACATTGATTTTTCCTGAAATATCAATGTGGTGCGCTTATTACGTAATAATGAATAATTTAAAATGGTTTTTCAAAATTAGTCAAAAAAGTCTATTCACATGATTTTTGGCTAAAATTAAACTATACATCTGTCACACTGTAAACAGTATGTACAGTGGGCCCTGCGGGCTCGCTATAAACTTACGGCGACACATGGGAGTTTTAACACATTGAAAATTATAAGCCTACTAGCGGCCGCCCGCGACTTCGTCTGCGTGGAAAGTTTTTTTGCTATCTCTCGGAAACAATATTGTTTTTCGGGATGAAAAGTACCCTATGTCCTTCTCTAAACCCCTGGGAACGTGTATGCAAAATTTCATGATGATTGGTTCATTAGTTAAGACGTAAAGGCATAACAAACAAACAAATAAACAAACAAACGGACTTTCCCATTTATAATATTAAGTAAGGATAATAAAATACGACTGAAATACGGATTTCTAAGAATAAAAATCGAGCGAATATGCTGCTTAATGCAACTCACACTAGATTTGAATAGTGTAAGCCAGAGGTGCCCTGCCCATATGGTCGATCGCCAAGGATACCAGATTTGACACTTTGCCACCCAAAGTAGTTTTACTCATGCATTTTTTTTTCTTGATAATTATTTGGTAGGTTACACGAAAATCTCCTTAAGAAAAAGTATGGGCACCCCTGGTGTAGGCAAACTATTCTAGTGCACTTCGTTTGCAAAAAAAAACAAGTCACTGTAAAAAAAAACTAAAGAAAAAGATACAAATTTTCCCACAGTAATTCTTATCCCCTTATAAACATCAGTGATCCACATCAATTACACAAGAATATTTCAATAACAGTTTTTTTAATGCACAACGGGATAGTGCTTGGCCTTCACCTTACCTGATGTTAAGTGACGATAAGGCCGAAAGTGAAAACGAACTTCACCCGGAATCCTCATCGCTGAGGAACTGGCTATCATACCTCTAACTCCCGCAACACAACAATTGTTATATTGTTGTTATGGCGCCAGACTAAGGTAAGATCTCAGAAAAAGGAAACCTATGGAAGTGACACAAACTGCAATAACAAAGGATTCGTGATCAGGCGCGTGCCGTGTCCGCCATATTGTGTTGCGTTTACATGTTACAATTTCGACTCTATGCTGTTTACGTAAGGTGTATGTACACTAAGCTAAGCCGCCATGTTTAGTTGCGTTTGAATGGAGAACAATGAAGTAGATATGCAGGCTTTTTTCGTAGGTATGTCAGGTCCATATTATTCCTTCGTCATTCGGTAAGATGATGGTAGCTAGTCAGGTGGACTTGAAATAAGCCCTATCACCAAACCGAGTGAATGAATGAATGAATGAAAAATATCTTTATTTAAATAAGCTCACATACTATTTTTAAATCGTCAAATCTTTTACCCTACCCATTATGACGTCTTTTACAAATTTGCAAATTATAGCCCCCTGGGAATCGAACCCAGGACCCCTGGGTTTTACACGGGTGGGCGAACCACTAGACCACACAGACAATATTTTGTTGAGCGAGTAACTCACCGAGAATATAGCATTGACCATGTTGAGCGAGGTGTCGTTGATCAAGTTCTGCACGGACGTCCCCAGCTGCAGCGCCAACTCGCCCGCTTCCGTCAGCGCGCACACTAGCAGGTGCTGGCTGAATAATGTTTCCTGAAAACCCTCGTAACTTAAAAGGTTGAACCATGGGGTCTCACTTCACGCTTACAACTTTTATACTAGCCTACTGCTCGCGGCTGACTCAGTCGAGCCAGCCCACAAGGGATGTCATTTGTCTGTTGAGACAGAGCTATCCGACAGAAAGATAAGCGCTTCGGAGGCGCTTATAATACCTAATAGGCAATCATGCAGCGCTGTGCAATTTGAAATTGTACTTTATTGCCGTGCAGCGAGAGTAGTAGTGGCGTCAGTAGGGTGAAAAATACGGCGTTTTGTGAACCAGAGATTTCCTTCGGTAGGATTGGTCCTTAAGACCCTAGGATGGATATAAGAAGTGGAGCCACCACGATTTTTGTAGTAAATTTTTTGAAGTTTTGGCTTTCAGCCCAATCTCGATAGATGTATTAGTTAAGCTGCTATGCCCAGTTTGATATCATATTCGTATGAATTTAGGGTGTCAAATTCATTTTTGGATTCATATTTGTACGATTCAATTGTTAAACTACACACCACCGCAGAAATGATTAAAGAGAGCATGACATACTAAGACTACCTATGTTAAGGCATCGAATTGAAAATTTATATCCAAAAGTTTTTCATAGGTCTTTCACTAAACTACCGACTATAGAAAGTAAAAATATTGCAATTAAATAAATCAAAACAAGGTAAGCTATTAAGAATTATATTTTTTGAGTAAGAAGTGCCATACATACAGACAATATAAAACAGATCCTTTATATACGAGTTATACGACGCCCTTAATACAAGCAGACAGAAGCAGACCCATTCCCACTGGCAGCACCCGTTCACGAGCATGACGCATGAACCAGCCATCGCTTCGCTCAACCATATTTGAGGGAACGTAACGACCCGCCTCACACGACACCACCGCAGAAATGTTTGAAGTGAGCATGACATACTAAAGCTACCCATATTAAGTCGTCGAGTCAGGAAGCCAGAAGTACGTTTTTAAGTAGGTAGGATACTTCTCACAATTTTATACTTAGAAAAGAAAATCACGATTCGAGTTTAATTAAAGGACTTTTATCTAGACCTATGAAAGAATTCCGGACTTTTTCTAATCAATACTGAGGTATTAGAGTAATAATTAACAATACAAAAGCTATGCCCATGCCTTTTTATCCTTCAAATAATCGTCAACAGTGTAATAACCTTTACTCATTAAATTGGATTTAACAGTATTTTTAAATTTTTCCAAGGGCAGTTCTGTGACTTGTTCTGGTATCTTATTATAAAAGGTAATACATCTACACAAAAAAGAGCTTCCGGTTTTATGCAGTCTGCGCCTTGGAACAGCAAGTTTGTTCTTGTTTCTTGTATTGAGTTTATGAACATTACTATTTTTTACAAAGCTATCTAAATTTTTCTTTACATACATTATATTTTCATAGATGTATTGGGAAGCTACCGTTAATATTTTAATTTCTTTAAATAGGTCACGAAGAGTATCTCTAGACCGTAAGTTGTATATAGCGCGCACTGCCCTTTTTTGTAAGATGAATATGTTATTAATATTAGCAGCTGAGCCCCACAACAACAAACTGTAGGTCATAATACTATGAAAATAACTGAAGTAAACCAATCTTGCTGTTTCAATGTCGGTCAGAAGCCTTATTTTCTTAACTGCAAAGGCAGCAGAGCTAAGTCTGCTTGACAGGATATCGATATGAGGGTCCCATTGCAACCGCGAGTCTATAGTAATACCTAAAAATTTTGTTGAGTCAACAAATTCGACTGCTTCGCCATTTACATGTATAGTCATATGAACCTGCCTCACATTAGGAAGTGAAAATTTGACACATTTAGTTTTACTAGAGTTAAGCTTCAGATTATTAATAGTAAACCAATGCATCACCTTGGAAAGAGTGCTGTTTACATCGTCACTGCAGTTACATCCTCTATCAACTTTAAAAATTAAAGAAGTATCATCAGCAAACAGTACTATTTCACATAAGTTTTTAGTATAGTAAGGAAGGTCATTAATATAAATAAGAAAAAGCAATGGACCCAATATCGATCCCTGCGGCACGCCCATAGTAATAGGTGCTTCATAGGATTCTGTTTTATTTACAACAACTTTTTGGGTTCTCGCCGACAGATACTATTGCATAAGGCTTACTGCATTTTTTGATACACCATAATGTTCCAATTTATCTAATAAAGTACTGTGACTGACACAATCAAATGCTTTAGAGAGATCACAAAATATACCAATTGCATCTTGTTTACTCTCCCATGCTTCAAAGACGTGTTTGAGAAGTGCAATTCCAGCATCAGTTGTGCATCTACCACGAGTAAAACCAAATTGTTTCTCGTGAAGTAGTTTGTTGATAAGAAAATGTGCTAATAATTGATCATAAATGATCTTTTCAAAAATTTTGCTTAGTGCTGGCAAAATGGAAATGGGTCTAAAGTTAGCGGGATCGCTTTTGTCCCCAGATTTAAAAAGAGGGATGATTTTACTATATTTCATTAAGTCTGGAAATATCCCTTCATCAACACACTTATTGAAAATAAAAGCAAGATGGGGAGCAATAGTAGTTATTATAGACTTAATTATGTGAGTTGAAATGCCCCAGAGATCTTCAGTCTTTTTTATATTTATTGAATTAAATGTTTTAAGAATGGTATCACTATTGATATGTCTAAATTTAAATACATTATTGCACTTATCAACACATGATTCCAAGAGGGAGACAGCAATTTTTGGAGATGAATTTAAATTACTGGTAGTTGCAATAGGTATTTTAGAAAAGAAATCTTGAAAAATTGTTGCCACTCCTTCATCTAACTCAATAATTTTATTGTCTGATACTAATGAGTATTCACGGTCATTATTTTTAGTTTTCCCAGTCTCTTTATTTATAATATTCCAAGTGGCTCTTATTTTATTATCTGACTGATGAATTATTGAAGATATACATTTTGCTTTTGCTAAAGTACATACTTTATTAAACATTTTTGAATAGTTTCTTACATATTCATGAAATTCGGGATCATTTGAAGTTGTTTTCTGACCATATAATTCAAACAACTTATTTCTGCTAACATATATGCCTGGTGTTGCCCAATCACTAAATTTCTTTTTAAAGTCTTTGGATTTAATAGATCTTTGCTTAAATGTTTTATCAAATTCTACTTTAATTAAATTAAATAAATCATCATAATGAGTATTGGGATTATCATTACTAGGTAAGCAAAGAGTTTTGGCAGTGACATTATTATGAAAATTTTCCAATTTATTTTTAGTTAGAGGTCTGCAAATTATATTACACTGATGAGGAACATGATGGTGCTCAAGGGAAGCTATTTGTCCGCTATGGTCAGAACGAATACAATTTATTATTTCTTTATCAAGTACATTACAATTGCTAAAAATATTGTCTAGGCAAGTTTTAGATGTAGCAGTGATTCTTGTAGGTTCACAAAAGGTGTTTGCTAAATTGAAGGACTTAAACAAATTCAGAAACCTACTTGCAATTGAGGACGGCTTTAAGATGTCTACGTTAAAATCACCGCACACCACAATTTTTTTATTCTTTTTGATGACTAATTTTAGAGCGTCCTCCATAGCGGACTCAAATTGAGGGTAGTTACCAGTTGGTGGGCGATACACACAAATCATTATCAACTGATCTAATTCCACACATGACAGTTCAACGTGTTGTTCAATAGAGAGAGAATAGAGAGGGATATCACATCTTTTCGTTCCTTAAAATTCATATTGTTTTGCAAAATTATCAAAGATCCCCCTCTAGTGGTGGATTTCCTACTGAATGAACTAGCAATTTTATAACATTGAAATCCTGTAATTAATTCATATTCCTTAAGCCAGTGCTCAGTGACACATAAAATATTAACATTTTTTTCAGTTAAAAAAAGTTCTAATTCTAATTCTTTGCCAGAAAAGCCCTGAATGTTTTGGTGAACTATAGTTAAATATTTAGGCTTTTCCTTAGTCATTACACGGCTAGAGACTTCCTCTATTGTCTTATTATGTAATTTAAATTACTAATAAAAGAATTACTTGGGACAAATGCCAAAGTGTTATTTTTAATGTCAACAATTTTTTGCTCAATAGGAGCAGGAGTAAAAATTGTATTATTATTACTTGGAACGGATTCCAAGGTCACATTTAAAATGTCAAAACTATTCTGCTCAATAGAAGCAGAAGTGATAGCCAAGTTCTTGGCTAAATGTTTAAAATAAAATGATAGCGCTAAAGCTACTTGTCTTTTAAAATAATTTGTAAGATAATATTTATCTTTTGTCAATTTAAAATTAAATATTAATTTATTTATGTCTATTATGTGACATCTCTGACTATTATAATAAGTCATATTGCTTAGTGTTAAATTTAAATTATATCTGATATTATTTTCTTCCTGTGGCAAGCTAGCACTGTAAGGTAGTGTAAACAATACAAATTTATTTATATTTAAACTGCATAACTTATTGTAGTATGAAATGAGATCCTTCTTGTTTACATTACCTCTTTGACCAACTAATATAATTAAATTGGTATTTTCATTTAAGTTTAGAGTTATTACTTTTCTCATAATGTCATGTAGGGTCGCACCCGGTATACAATAATTTAAAACTTTTTCTCCCAATTGATTATTGAATAAGTAGCCTAAATCTTTTCCAATTTCATCACACAACATAATGTTTGAACATTTGTTAGTGGTAAAGGAATTATTTTCACTTGTGCTTGCTAAAATATTTACATGTTCTGAGATTAAGGGCTCATACACTGTTTGGTCTTGTAAATGGTCCCGAGCATCTAGGCCTGACGCTAAGGAGCTATCATTATGGGTTGAATGGTTTTCTGACAGAGAGGGGGTGGATAAACATTTAAGTGCCAGTATATATTCCCCTATCTCTTTTTTGGAACGGTCATAATTTTGGGTCATCCTGGATAATGACTCCTGTAATGAGTGAATTTTAGTATTTAACATAGCAATGTTATTTTCATATGTCAGTCTATTCTCATTGATTATAATTTGACATGTATCCAGCTTTTCAATTAGTTGTCTACGCTCTCTAATGTGACTAATATTTTTGAAAAAGTGTTTCTGCTTATTTAGTAACTTTTTTGTTTTTGAGATATACTTGTTAATTTTTACATATTTCTTTAGCTTGTTTCTACTACAACCAACCATTGCCTGACTCATAGTGCAATTAATTGAGTCTTCATAAGTTAAATCAATTGTGATTGTTGGCTTATGGTTAAGTGAGGGAGAAACAAGTTTTGGGTCACAGCCGACTAACTCATCGTAAAGACTCAAGTTCTGAGTGTCCGGGCACGAAAACTGCGACGGCGGAGCGGCAGCGGGGCGGCGCGACAGCGGAGCGGCGGCGATGCATTCAACAGTATGGCACAGTATGGAGACGCGCACGAAACGGGCGGTGGCAGAGCGGGGCGACGAGCGATGCACGGGCGGGAGGAGAGCGACGAAAACAAATGAACAAACTAGTTGGATTTGGTAGCCCGCGATTACAGTAGTGTTGTGTTGAATAATATAATAGTGTCTTAAGATGAATAAATAATGAAAAAATATTAGAAAAAATCGGCTCACCCGTAGCAACTCAGACGGGATCAATATATTGATCCCGTCTGAGTTGCTACGGGTGAGCCGATTTTTTCTAATATTTTTTCATTATTTATTCATCTTAATATAAAAATAGCATTGTGAATGCAAAAATCTAAAAGTTTAAAATTTATAATAGTGTCTGTTTGATTACTAGGTAGTACCTATTTATTCAGTATGGATGTCGGCATCTTGGACATCATTTAAAAAACACAAGATGAGCAAAGAATCCGGTTTTGAAACTAGTTAACGCCTATACTTAGACCATTTTTTCGAACTAAATAAAATTTTTAGACATAGGATATACAAGGTGTTTGGTAAAAGCCTTATAAAGCCGAATAGGGTAGATAGGGACCATCAAACTGAACAACTTTTACTATGGGACCAACTCTGAAATCGCGAAAAAAAAAAACAGCTGTTTCATACATTTTGAAATTTTCGTTATAAATTTTTGTATGAAACAGCTGATTTTTTTTTTCGCGATTTCAGAGTTCGTCCTTTGAATATTTTTCGGTATTGATTTAACAAGAAATTGTTTCCATAGCAACATCACATTTGACACATCAATAGAAATAAAAAAAAATAAGAAGTTACTTTAGTGGTATACCGTGGTCCTACCAGTAGGTCAAATCGGTAGGTCAACGGGCCCTTAATGGTATTTAGCCTATCTGTCACAACACTACTAGCGCGGCTGACCGACCGCTAAGTTTCGTGCCCACGTTCTCATCGCCCCGCCCCGCCGCCGCTCCGCTGCCGCGCCGCCCCGCCACCGCTCGGCCGCCGCCACTTTCGTGTCCGGACACTGAGTGACTACCGCTTGGTTTTGTTCTGACTCTAACTTATAAATACGGTTATTAGCGTCATGTAGCTGCTTTTCCAGTCCAGAGATGAGTCTGAGGGCCTTCTCATACTCATCTCTGCACTGGTCGAACCCATCGATTAAAGTTTGTAACCTATTACGTTCCTCAAACATATTCTGTTGTGACAAATGTAACTCAGACATTTCCTTTTTGAGTTGTGTATTGCTTTGAAGCACATCTAACAATTCCTTTTCATTCTCATCTCTTTCCAAATGCAGTTGCTTAACCAACTCCTTGGTGGCCTTTAGTTCCTGTAGGGTTTGATGGAGTTTAGCCTCCTCCTGGCGAGATGCGGCCTTACGGGTCAACATTGTGAAAATAAAAAGGTGTTTGTTAAACCTAAGTAATTCCAAGGGGTTGTTTAATCAACTATAGTGAGGTTATCCAAATGATAACACTACACTATCGGCCTTAAATGTAGCCTTACTAGTTATAAACTGAACAGATTAGACTAAAAGCACATACAAAAATTACTACTTTGAAAGAGATAACAATGATTTACAGATAAAAATGCAATGGCATGTCATACCGGTAAGTGAAAGTGACCGTAGTTCGACGTCACAAAACACACAAAATACACAAACAGCTCACTGTTGGTTTTCACTACACTTAATTTTATACGTAAATGTTACGTGATTCAATGGAATTAGCCACAATTATTATGCTAATAATTAAAATATTTCAAATTTAAATACGGGAGCAAAATTTGACAACTGCCGTGCCGTCGGTGTTGCCACAGGAAAAAAGTTTAAGTTAGCTTTATAAAAGTATAGTGTAGAGATACCTGAAAAACGCTTCCTTAAGGTAGTTTTTTCGAAAATGCTGAAACAAGTGCTAAGTTTTTCCAGCAGTACAGGGTTTCCAAGGGTTAAAACTTGGGTAAAACTACTCTCAAGGTACCTAACAACATCTGAAAAAAATCGTAGTTACATGCGCGCTTGTGATATTTGCCTTTTTTTGACGATATTGACTGCCATTTTTTGTTTTTCTAATAATTTACTGATATTTTTTAATGCTGCGTTATACTTTTTAAGTTTATTTCAAAACAGTTCAATAAAAGTGTTATAATGTGTATATATTTGGAATTGGCTATTTATTACCTTTCATTTGATACCCATATTGTTATAATAAAAAATAATAAATTTCCATAGGTGTAAAAGAAATTGACGGCACGCGACAGTGATTTTTTTTTCGCTATTTATTGTTAATAAAGACATTTTTAAGTTATATTTTTTCAAGTCTTCATTCTATAAGCTTTGTTATAATATTTTTTGTTTGCAAATAAGAACATCAGTCTAATATTTACGGTGACTTAAATTAAAAAAATGTAGTTGAAAATATTGGTTATTGTGTAATGTTTAGGAAACTTCTAAATAAATTACATTTTTTATACCAGAAATGAATTCTACGTCATTGATTTATCCGAAAATGATACCAAACTTGGCTTAGTATCTAAACTTAGGCAGTTATTAACCTCGGACTTCGTTAAGGCAGATTTCCCCCCTCCCCCCACCTGCTTGAAAAATCCAGGTGGCTCCACTTCATAAACCCATCTTAGGAACCCAAGGATCAATCCTACCGAAGGAAATCTTTGGTTCATGGATAGCCGTATTCTTCGTTTTTTTGCCTCCTACGACTGGGGCTATAGCTTATTATTTGATTGCACAGGCGCGGATGGGCTTCTGTACGATTAGTACTATTATATTCTGTGATTGAACTTTATTGGATTCTTTTGACTGGACTAGCCGGCTTTACATTTTCCATTACTAAAACTCTTATCATCCACTCAGAAAGTTTGCTTTTGAGTTCATTCAGATCGTCAGTTTATTAATTCGGTAAAAGAGAATACAGCTCGATGATACCGTATCAATTATGAATATTATGATGTATCTGTAGCAAAAAATATAGTATGGAAAAATAAATGGTGAATCTTAATAGTTGACTCTGATTTTAAAATATGTATTACACGTTTACTGCCGCGGACACCAGAGTCCAGACACAATAGAAATTCTATTGTTTGGGTGTTTGGGACTAATTCTACACTTGGCAATGCCTTAAAATAAAGTAATGGTAAAATTTATGTTAATTTCATTCTCAATAAAAAAAATATGGCACCTTAAATAAAAGTTAAGTACCTACACAAATGTAGTGCTAAAATGTTTAGCAAATGATAAGTATTGTAACAACTTTTTACCATGTTTTAAGCAAACAAACTATTAACTTAGTTTGGTTCTTCGAACCGGATATGCTAACTCTGCCCCTCTAGCTTGACCGACGAAACACGATATATAATCCGCGTCAATTGGTAATGCGCTGGAACCTTGTCAAATTAACATACACATCAACGTCATCCGCAACTTAAAATGACAAAAAACTGTTAAATTCTAATAGGTAATTAGGTAATATAATATATTAATTCTTATTTTCAATAAGAAAGGGTCTAGGTATATGAAAAAATTACAATTGTTTTTCGTTTTTGAGGTTAAAATCATGGCCGCCAGGCGCATTACCAATTGACGCGGATAGTATATCGCGTGATATAGCATTTTATCGACACTCAACCACAGAATATCTAATAGTACAAGTACAGAAGCAGCACGCCGCATAGTAATTTAAATAAATAGCGAATTTTGCTCCGACCCAATAAAGTGCAATTCAGGTCGCGCGCGCAATGGCCTACAGTACAGTTTATATTCACCTAGTAGTTACCTCTCTTTCTATCGCGTGCTCTTACCTTTTCTAATGACGCAACGTTAGGGTTGTCTTCTTATAAATGAACTGCGTAGCATATATCATAATTTGAAAAACGACAATTGTTTATTGGTTTTTTGATTTTGACATCCATACACGGCATAGTAATGTCGACTCGACATTGTTACTATTATAAAGAGACAATACCTACGCAGGCAGTAAGATGCCACGCGACTACACAGGTGGGCGTGTGACGGCCCTTTGCTCACTTGTCCCGCCGGCGGAACGGCTAGCGGTAGGTGCTTATCACGCGACCTTGAGCGAGTGATGGAGGCCTGACTCAACTGTCAAACTCCTTTATCTATTGGACAGTTAAACGTGATAAAACGCTATATCACGCGATATATATCGTGTTATGCTGGTCATGCTAGGGGGGCTGTGTATGATTGTAATAATGGACATAAAATACTATACACACTTATTATATTTTACAGTAGATTATTTTCTGTTGAGCAGCCTACCTGATTGCAGTCCTTGGCGTTCTCCGGGTTGAAGTCGATGCTGTTCATCTGCTTGACCACGATCTGTACGATCTCGCGGCACGCGGACGCCTGCGCCTTCTCGCCGAGCATCTTGCCGAGCGTGTTGCGCAATATGTAGTTTATACATTTCCTATCACAATAGACAATTGTATTATTTTTAATTTTGGTTAAGTTTATTAAGAACAAAATATACACTTAAAATAAGCTTTTTAAACATGCAAATTTTCCTTCGTCAGGCCAGAGACTCCACATTCTAGGTATGAAGCCATCAGTGGCGAAAGGTCCATGCAAGCCGATTCCCATATTTCCCATCGTCTTACCTTTTAGGAATCCCGCCCCAGCGATGAAACATTTTTATAGAACGGCCTAACCTTTACCAAAATTTTACCCCTCGCCACTGGAAGCTATAAAGTACATGGCGGGCCCGTTTAACCGGGCCAAAGTCAGAGGGATCCCGCGTTCTCCTCGTCGCGTATGGTCGTGTGTCGTACGTTTCTTGCTGACGTTTTAAAAAAATGGTCCAATATTTTCGTAAGCTTTGCATTAACCATATTGCTTTCCATTTATGATATGCTGCACAGTTCATTTAAAAGAAGACAATCCTAACGTCGTCAGAAGAGATAAGATAACGCGGTAGTAAGAAAGGTAACACCTAGGTGAATATTACTGCAGGGAAGGAAGCGCTTCGCGATCTGAATTGAAATTTATTGTGCTGGCGCAAGAGTCGCTATTTATTTAAATGATTTACGGAGTGTGCCTTCTGTGCTTGTACTATTACGTATTCTGTGAAACTTCTACGTATTTTTTTGGTCAAAGATATAACCCAGGGGCTTTTCACTTAGTACTTGACTCACTACAAGGGAGCGCGGCCTAAAATTTTAGTTCCTGAACGATTTGCTAGATGGCGTTCATTTTTCGTTTGTTAAACTGTCGATAGATGTCGCAATCCCGTGCTGAATCGCGGTATCGTGTGTCTTCCACTGTTTTATATAGTGAAAGCTGATTTACATTAAATTAATTTTAATGTTTTTTCATAAAATGGAGAAACTGACCGGTTACTTCTCGAAAAAATTACAAGTAAAATTATACTGAAGATTAGGCATGAGTCGTACTTGCAAAATCCAGTACCAGGGCTACCCGGTCGGTACGCAAGGTTTTAAAAACCAGGGCGAAAAACCAGGGTGCAAATACTTGCAAGTATTTTTTTACCATCATGAAAAAATAGACCTTATGTGTAGCTCATAAGGAACATAATAGCGTGCAAGCCTGACCGAGCCAGCCTGACACGGCCTAGCTAATCTGAGTAAAATACTTTCAAAGTATTTTGTTGATAATTGACCACTAAAGCCTTACAAATAAAGATCAAAATCGATTCGCAAAAAAAATACTTTGAAGGTTTGCAAGTTTTGTTCTCTTCAAGGGTTTAAAATACGAAAAGAGTGTGTCCAAGTAAATAACCCTTAAAGGTCTTGCAAGTATTTCAGGGCTCGAGTAAAATACTTGCAAAGTATTTTGTTGAAGATTACTCACTTATGTCATACCAATAAGGATCAAAATGGTTTTGGCAAAAAAAATACTTTGAAGGTTTTGGAAAGAGATCGTACACATTTTTCAATAAAAAAATCAGATGATTGGTTTCAAATCGAAGCTATTTTTTCCTTGATTAGAGGATTAGAATAAAGTATTTTTTAATATTTGCGGTTAAAGTATGAAATTGCCGTTTTGTATGGAGAATCAAAAAATATATATTTTCCATACTAACATTATCTTAATTTATTTAACAACCATGAACGCCAATGTTTTAAAACGTTTATGCCCAAATGTTTAAGAAAAAAGAAGAATGGTTTTATTATTACTATTTTAGTTGTTATTTAATGTAAGTTTTTCTAGAGTAGATTTTTTCTACCTGAAATGATTTGTTAAACTTTCATTTATCTTCTATAATTAGTATCCCCTAGAAAAACAACGTATAACGTTTAAGTATTTATGTTTTTATTTTGGCAAGAGACCATTCGATGCGATGCATCTATAGTGTGACACAAAATATGTAATAATGTGTATCATTTAGTTGTTCCGTTAGGAACTTCGAATGAAATGTCAATATCATCATAAAATAGAAAATGTCATTGGCCACAACTAGTTGATCGGTTTAGTTGATCGGAATGGATTGGGTTTCATTTTTCTTTTCATTATTTCGTTTTTTACTCTGGGGGTTGAAGTGAACTTCTCTTTCTCTAGTTAATTACTTATTACACTCAAAGACGTCAATCAAAGAAAGCTCATAATAACTCTCAGTAGCGAGGGGTGAAATTATGGCGAAGGTAAGCCGCTCTACAAAAATGATGAAAAATGTTATGATCTGCATAGTGGATCATTGGGGTGGCATTTCCAAAGGTAAGCCGATGGGAATCGGCTTGTATGGACCCTTTGCAACTTAGCTCTTTAAGGAATTAAGTTATTGTCAATCAAGTCGTTTATTGCGGCTATGCCGCCAATTCAGACAAAACTGAATAAAAATCATTTATTTTAAGCTAGTAGAGTAGGTAGGTTCCCATTATCAGTCTATAACAGTCAAAAACAGTAAACAATGGTGCAGGACGCGGGTGGCAGACGGCCCAGCAACCAGTAGTATAATGAACACAATAAAACAAAACAATAGGTAAAGAATTTGCCGGCAATCTTTATTGATAATAAAAGTTGGGACTTTTGTACAACATCGCATCTGACCCCACCCGCCTCTCCGAGCCAGCCGGACTCGGCCAAGCTAACCCAAGACCAGAAGTAAAAAACTTTAAAGTATTTTGTTGAAAATTAGTCCCTAAACTCATATAAATATGGATCAAAGTAGTTTTGTCAAAAAAAATACTTTGAAGGTTTGAAAGTTTTTATTCACTTTAGACGATTATGTTACTTATGCCTGAGGAGGTAAATATTAATTTCCCACTCATATTTTGAAGGGCTCAAATACTATATAGTTTTTTGGATTTGCAAGTGCGGTGAGTGTGTCCAAGTAAAATACCTTGAAAGTCTTGCAAGTATTTTGTTGAAGATTAGTCACATACTTCATATAAATATGGTTCAAAATGGTTTTGGCAAAAAAAAATACTTTGAAGGTTTGAAAGTATTTATTCACTTTAGGCGATTATGCCACTTATTCCTAACGAGGTAAATATTGATTTCCCACTCATATTTTGAAGGGCTCTGGTACTATATGGGTTTTAGCCTTAGCAAGTGCGGAGGTGTGTTCAAGTAAAATACTTTGAACGTCTTGCAAGTATTTGGGGCAGGCACCTGGTTTTCATACTTGGAAGCAAATACCTGGTCGTAAAACCTGGTCGCGTAAATACGCACCATCCCTACTGAAGATACCTACTGGTACCTATATATATTATCGTACACATTTTGTCACATTTCGCTAGATGGCGTTGATCATTAGGTCTGACTGATAACTCTATCTCTAGTATAATAATGTACTCTATGATATAACCATTCCATACTTTAACTGTTAACTGAACTTAAATACAGACACAGCATGCCTTACTTACCTAGAATAAACAGCGTCGACATGTGAGCTAGCCGCCTTCGGATTGGCGACCAAATCTAACACGTGTGTCAGAAATGTGGTCATATTGCGCTCTAGCCACACTCCGCCCATGTTTTGTACGAATATTACGTATGCCTGAAAGATAATTGGCGAATTACTAATACGAAGACAAAGGAGACATACATAAACCGCTCTCAATGTAGAGAGCTATCTTGAGATCATACTTGAGTTGCTGTTTCATAATACCACATACGCAAAATACCAACTCGAGAATTTGTGGTATTTTGCAGATTTGTAAAAAAAAACATAAAAAATGCCAACTACGTATAATCCCAAAAAATGCAAAACACACTTGGGACTTAAAATTATTTTGTCACTGAAGTGGAGTGGCCAAAACAGAATTGTTCTTATTTGTAAATAATTTAAGAAAGTCAGTTTTTGAGTTATATGAACATATTATAGTCATTATTTTGTTTACTTAAATATTTCATATGAATCAGTTAAATACAAAAATTTGGTGTTATGTTTGCGTAAAGGTAGTGTGATGTTTCGTGTATGTGGTAATGTGCATCTAATAGACGCTTAAACGTTTGAACGTTCTGACATTTTCAATGTATACTTACGTGCGTGACACACACGCGGACCTCCCTGTTGACGCCAGAGCCGGATTTGATGATCTCCCCCTTAAGGAAAGAAGTGCCTCCCCTTAAAAACGCACCCATCAGGAGATTCAAAGCTTCATCTAACGACACCACGTTTTTGGGAAGATCCTTTTTTTGTTGAACTGGTAATAATGAAAATATTTATTTATTACATCATCATCATCATCATCCTCCTACCCTTATCCCAATTTATTTGGGGTCGGTGCATTGCGTCCTTTTCTTCCATTCCTTCCTGTTACTCGTCATTTCTTGATCCACTCCCTTCACATTCATATCATTCCGCACACAATCCATCCATCTTTTCTGCGGTCTTCCTCTTACTTTCCAGCCCTGAACATCCATATCCATTACTCTTCTAGTAACATGCCTTTCATCCCTTCTAATAACATTTATTTATTTATCTTTTAAAAAAACAAGAGACAAATTAGCCCCTTCGCACACGGCGTCGTAGCGTAAGGGTATCGTAATACGCGCGTCGAACGAGAGCAATACGAGCACGTACATGTTCAAAGAAGTCCGGACATGAAGCAGTGTTACAGCATATCGTACGTACGTAGCGTACTGGCCTAAAGCAAGCGTAGAAAATACTTTCTATACGTTTCGTGATGAATTTCCGTGACGCTCAACGTGAAGCTCTAGTTTATATTTTGGAACAAGATCTACGTGTGAGCGACGATTCGTGTGTGAAGAACGAACTCTGTTCGTCTCGTACTCGTTGAATCTTGACGATACGCCTAGGAGACGACTGACTACGCTTACGATCTGTGTGCGGAGGGCCTTTTATCTTATCAAGCGAGAAATACATTAGGCAGACGTGGTGGGCCACATACGCCGATCTGGGAGCATCGAATAATGTGCCCTATGAGCGCGTCAGAAGACATACATTTCTTTACGTTGTAAGGCGTCGCAAGGCGTGGATACATTAGACTTTAATATTCTGATAAATCACCAGAACGACAAATATATATATTATTTCATAACAGGATATCAATCCTAATTCTCAAGGAGCTCGATCGCACAGTGGTTTAGCGGCTGGCCCAGCGATTGCGGAGGTTAAGCAACTTTCGTAAGGGTCGGTCATGGGATGGGTGATCAAAAATTTATTATATCGAGTTCCTTCTTGCTTCAAAAGGCACGTTAAACCGTTGGTCCCGGCTGCATTTGTAGTCGTTAACAGCCACCAATCCGCATTGAGCCCGCGTGGTGGGTTATGGCCCATTCTCTTTATCCACCCATAAGGAAGGCCCCAGCAGTGGGGACATTAAAATGGCTGATGGTCATAAATCCTAAGGGGCTGTCTCCACGAGCGTGAGAATCGCCGACGATGTTATCGTAGTGCCACGTATTTCTATACACTCTCTGGTGGTGTCTGTCTACACACGGCGATGTTACTGCGGCGATAATTGTATGGAAATACAAAACATCGCCGCGATTCTTTCGCTTGTGGAGACAGCCCCTAACATTGTGATAACTCACCCGACTGAGTTCCCACTTTCAGTTTACTGTTGAGGCTTGTGGCTTCGCCCGCTTGTGTGGTTGCGATCAGCGCGCCGAGGAGCTCCGCAATGGCACATCTGTTAGCGATGACGATTAACATTTACAACGTGTTACAAAAAACCCTAAAACTGAATATGGCAGATAAGGTACCATGCATACAACCTTGGAAAAATATTACTTAAAACCACCACAATTTTGTTATATTGTTTTACAGCTGACTTTCTGGTAACATCGGTAAAATTAAAACAAATAGATAATGGTCTTGGTTTTTCTTATTTTTTATTAGATATACGTTTTGTATTTTTTTTTTATAAGGATTCAGACAGACTCAACGAAAAAAAAAGAATTTGTAATGTTTATGAAGAGGATGTTTTGTCGAATACTGCTGAAAAAGTGGTTCAGCAGCTTCAGGTCTGGTAATTTTGATAATAAAGATGTTCTTAAATGTGGTATCTTTATTATTTTTAGTACAAAAAGGCCGCGAACTTTTCCGACTACCTAATATTACCTGAGCGCGTAGTCACTGGGATGGGCCGCGCGCAAGCAGGCCGCAGCCAGCGCGTCCAAGTCGGCCGGCGCCAGGCGCACCAGCGGCAGCAGGCGGCACAGCGCCCGCGCCGCGCCCGCGCGCACCGCCGCCGACCGCTCCGACACCAGCGAAGCCTTCGCCGCGCGCCACACCTCGCGCAGCGCCCCACCCGCCGCCCCGCCCATGCCCACGCAGATCTGACGCAAAAACACCGCACTACATTCACCGTAAAGCCACTACCGTACAGAAAGGACACTCTCCGCCCCGCCCCATAATCAATTACCTCACCCCACCCCGTTCATGAGCCGAATCGTCTCATTAATTAATTGTGTTAATGTTCCGTCCGTCTAGTCCACGCGGCAGCGCCACCGCGGCGATCGATTTATCAGCGTGATTTTTGTTATCAAAATATGCATCATTTTTTTTTTATCAAAATCAAAAGTATAATGCGCGAGAAAATCAACTGCAATATTAAAACTTTTTTCTTGGGTTTTTTTCTCGTGATATAGTTACTTGAAGTTAGCATGCAGCAGCAACCGCCGAAAACGCTCCATACAAAACGGACATGATATATGACGTCACATATCACGTTTCAGGCGCGCGTTTACTATGGAGTTAGCCAAGAATTTTCGATTATTTTCAATTATCTCCCTAAATTTTGCGTTTAAGTACTATGGGCAACAGCGACGCTTAACCAGTTTGCAACAAAATTCGTGTGCGCGCGTATCGCCCCTACACGAACTAAACGTATGGTTGTGACGGCGCGGCGTGCAAGCGATTTTGACCTTAGCAGTGGTTAAGCGTCGCTGTTGCCCATGGTACATATGTGTCATACAAAAAAAATATTTCTTATTCGATATTCTAAAGTCGCATTACTAATTTCCCAGCAAAAATGTAACCAAAGAAACGTCACTGTCAAATTGACAAACTGACCCTGATAGTGACATTTTCAGATATTGAAAACCTTTGGTCACTTTTAAAACTTTTTAATTTGTATATTATATTTTGAGTCATTATAAATATAATGTCATCCAGGGTTATTTTAAAGTAGGATGGTAATTAGAAATTTTATCTTTATAACCTATCATAACTTTTGATGTTAAAAGTTCTTGAAACGAACTGATAAGAAAACTTTACTTAGATATTGCCTGTATGTAAACTATCAAAAATATGTAGCATCACCGCCTGTTCCCCCCCAATACCAAAAGACAAAAATGTTACTACTACAGCTACTACTCGTAATACTAATTTAAATGAAATTTTATAAAAAGACCAAAGGTTGCTGTGTACGGTTTGCAGTTGATGTGTGCACAGCGTCATAAAATGTTTTCTACTATAAAACTGTTATTATGAAATATTAAATTATATTACTCTTTTTGACGCAAAACTCATGATTCAGAATATTTATTAATTTATTTTTATTAGGTTTGTGATGAAAACCCATGTAAGTGTGTTTATTTCTTGACTTAGCATTATACTATTTCTTTTTTTGTTGTTTTGTTCTGGCAACACCTTTGTTTACCTTTTTGCTGGGAAATTAGTAATGCGACTTTATCTGACTGTTAAGTTCATTATATTCGAAAGTGAAAAAAAAAAAAATCGTTATTTTTCCCTGATTTCATCGTGTGATAAAACTAAAATTATATTTTTTTTTTATTTTCCTGTTCCATCATGTTTTTTACGTGTCCGAAGCAATCAAGCTCAAATTTATCAAAATCGGTGACTTATGCATATTCCCTATTGTGTATGTGAAATATGAATAAACAATGAATTTAAAAAACCCAGTTACGAAAAAAGTAGCTTTGGAATACAGTGCAGCGCGTAACTCTTCCATCATTACCTATATTACCTAAGTTTCTGGGTAAGTAAGTAGGCCTACCTAACCAATAACGACTACACACGTAGTTGGTAGCTCTAGACTTCACGCACACAGTTGCGCGTTTACAAAAAGATGACGTTTTTGTAGCGTGTAGCGTCTGTGTAGCTAAAACGCGGTACGCTTGTATGGAGCGTCCGGGGTGTGGTAAAGCACTAGCTGCACACTAGCACCGCCCGCGCCGAGCCCCGCAACAAACACCCCGCCCGCCACCCCGCCCATACCCACGCAGATTTAATAAACGAATACATTTGTATTAAATTTAGTTATACTATTATTAGTTATAAATACTGTATGTTTTCCAATGAAAATAAAAATAAAATAAAATACCGTACTACATACAATACACCGAATAGCTCAGCTAGACTAGTATTGCGCAGTGTGGCAGGGGCAGAGAGGACTTCTCTTTCTTCCTTCCTTTTATTCCCGCACGTACGTCTATCACCGCTTTCTCTCTCCCCGCCACATCTGTCACTCCCGCATCGTACAGCTCGCGCAACATAACTTGACCCAATTTTTAGTACCACGTGACCTGCTCGCTACAACTTTTGTACTGAAAATTGCTACTGCGCAAGGTTTGTCTATGCTTTGGTTCAAGTTATGTTGCGCGAACTGTACTGCCCGCCGCCCATACCAACGCAGATGACGCGTGTCAACATCACATCTCAAGCAGGGCAATGACAATTCTGATTCTGAATACCTAAGCAAAGCTAATCTATTATATTCAGAGTGGCCCAAATAACTACCGTATTATTACAAAAGATTTTTAAACACTGTTTAACTAAACACATTTTTAATTGTGATGCTATCTCTGTCAAACAATATTGTCAAAAGAGTGTTTTTTTTTTGTAGATTCAGTTTTTTGAAATATTTCAAAATACAGGAGATATGGGGGTGGAAAACGTAAATAAAACACAATCCGTGTTATTATTATTCTGTAAATTTTTTGACAATATTGTTTGACAGAGACAGCATCACATTTAAACATGTGTTTAGTTAAACAGTGTTTAAAAATCTTTTGTAATAACACGGATTGTGTTTTATTTACGTTTAAATCGTCAGTGATATGTTTGTAATTTTGCACATATTCTTTTCCTTTGGAAGTTACTCGTTATCAGCTAATAAAGTATTCAACAAAACTGTGTTACGTGCTGCGGAATTAATTAAGATAATTAAGAAGTAAGGCCACATGGTTTGTAAGCAGTAGTGAACCAAATTTAGTTTGCATTTACTGTTTTTGATGTTGATGTTTTGCTGAATAATATCGAAATTGATTATTCGCTACGGGATTTCAGAGGACCTTTACTTTTTAGATATCAACGTCCTACGAAAATATTTGTAGTTAGGCAATTTAGGCATTGGGATTTTGCTAGTTTATTCCTAGCACAGTCAATTCTATATTTGCATAAAACTTGTTTCAGAACATTTGCAAAACTAACAACCATCCCTTTTATCATCTATGACAAAAGCCGTTTTAAAAAAATAGAGTTATGTTTTAAATTACCTTCTCCAAAGTGTTCATTATCTCCAATCGTGTTTGAGATTCAGCACTTTTCAGTGAGCGGACTAGGGTTGTCACAGTCTCTTCATAGGACCTCCCCATCATTCTACCCAGCTTTTCGTACATGCTTCCAAGACAACAGATGGCAGCCCTAAAAAATGGAAAAAAATGTCATAAAGCGTTGATTGCTTCCCCGATGCTGCTGAGCACTTGTGCTATCTTTCTCGTTCTAGCAAATGATGTTTCTGAGCATCATAAAACGAAGCATGAAAAAAGCGATTTCACGCTGACAGATGTGGGTGAGTCAACCCTAAGGCCCTGTCCTAATTGGCCATCGGTCGTGCGATGGTGCGCCCGTCCGATGAAAATGGTCGTGCGACCGTGCGATCAAACCTAGTGATATCTATTGAATGTTCTAATTGACGGTCGCGCGATCATGCGATGCGTCTATAGTTTCAGTTTCATCGCACGATGAAATCGCAACGCATGATCGCACGACCGATGCCAATTAGGACAGGGCCTAAGTGTTTTATGGATCACCAGTGCAATATAACACAAACACATACAGTTGTGGCCATATAATTAAGAACGTTTATTTTATGAGATTATTTTTTACAAACAATGTCTCATAATAAATTACATATGTTTTCTTTTATTTATTGTGCTATCGCAAAATACTTCTGTACTATTAGGACATTCGTTTTAAATATGAGTAATAAAAAAAGCAGAAAGATAATTATTATACAGGACATAACGTCGCAGATGAACCTAGGAAGTATTTGTACAGAGAACGCTAAATATTTTTCTTATAATTATAATTTTAATTAACAACACTTTGTGATTAGTTACTTATTGTTTAATATCGGCACCCTTTATTGCTGAAAACTATTAAAAAATTGTTTGCTTTTAAAAAAAATGAGAAATTGTAAAAATTGCGATAAATCTACAAGAGGAATTATAATAAAACTTCGTGAGAAGACCTGGTCGTCCAATATTATAGCAGACCACTTGCAATGCTTGACAACTATGGTTTTCCATGCTGTAAAGCATTTTAACACGTATCAAACTAATTCAAATGTTCCACATGTGCCTAGAAAGAGGAAGACATGTGGTTGAGTCGATAGAAACATCATACGTTGGCCAAACAATATTATTTTAAAGGGTGTAATGAGATAAGAAAAGTTTTTTTTTTGCGAAAACAACCCCTCGGGAATCTCGGCGTGGACCATCCGAAGGCGTTTGGTGGAAGAGAAGTTGTTTAGGAGGATAGCCAGGAAGATACCGATGTTGACATTGCGCCGTATTGCTTTTGTCAAACGTTATGAAAACTGGACAGCCCGACAGTGGAAACATTATATTTTTTCTGATGAAACTAAAATAAACAGGGTGTGCTCTGATGGAAAGCAATATTTACGGCACCCTTCGAAAAAAATATTTGACCCCAAGTTCACAAAAGTGACATTAAAGCATGGCGGTGGAAATGTTAAAATCTGGGCATGCTTCTCTGGCCACGGAGTCAGGCCTGTTAGGCTCATAGAAGGAAACACGGATCAGTTCCAGTACATAAATATACTAGAGGAAACGATGTTACTCTATGCTGAAGCCGTCCTTCCGGTCATTTGGATATTCCAGCAAGACAATGACCCAAAGCATACTGCACGTTCAGTAATGGATTTTTTTTACTCACAATCTTTTTGTCTTAAATTAGCTAGCTAACAGCCCGGATTTAAATCCGTTTGAACATCTTTGGTGTGAATTTAAGAAAAAGGTTTCAAATAGTAAGTGTGGCAATTTTAGAGACTATTTTAGAAGAATAGAACTCTGTTTCACTTACAAAATGTTAAAAATTTATTGAATGAATGCCTCGCTGGTGTAAGGCAGAAATTAAGAGTCGTGGACATGCCACTAAATATTAAATTAGACTAAAAAGCATTAAATTGCCTTGTTTAACGTAAGTTCTTTTACTTTCTGTAACTTCATTGACTATAAGTTTCATCTGATGAATATTTTATTGAGCGTTCTTAATTATTTGTCCAGCTTAAGTTGTATGCAAATTTGTTAGAATTGAAATAAACGTACATTAGTAAATAAACTCAAGTGTAATTTATATTTGTACTCCTAATAAAGTTTGCTTTATTCATGTACCTATTTTATAATACAATAAATTACTTCTGAGAAGAAGCACGATCGAGAAATCACAGGTCGTAATGGAAATATATTGAAACTAAAATCGTTCTTAATTATGTGGCCACAACTGTATGTGTTGCCAAATTAACAATAAAATTGTTTCCTTAAATTATGATATTGCATTTCCTTTTTAAGTAATAAAATTTGGTTTTTGCGAAATTATATGTAGAACTAGCGGCTGCCCGCGGTTTCACCCGCGTGGTTCCCGTTCCCGTGGGATTATCGGGATAAATAGTATCCTATGTTTTAATCTAGGTTATCTACTATCTGTGTGTCAAATTTCAACCAAATCCGTTCAGTAGTTTTTGCGTGATTGAGGAACAAACATCCAAACATCCAAACCCACAAACTTTCACATTATTAGTAGGATAATAGGATTAGTGATTTAGTATTTTCACTGGGCAGTGTATGAAAAATTTGGCATGCACTGAAATATATGTTTTACTCCATATTATCCATCAGAACTATTATTTTTTTACTATGTGAAGGGATTTATACACTAATGCTAATAAGAGAAAGTAACTTACAGTCTTGTTGGTAGATATGAGGGCGAGTCATCTTTTACTTTGATGATGTCATTGCATTTGTTGACTGTATCGAAAAGGAGGAATGTATCGCCAACTGAGAACAATGTGGCAAGACATCGCGCCAGCAGCCGGCGAGCCGGGGCTCCCAGCGACTCGCGCAACAGGTTCAGCAGCTGAGCAACTAATTTTTGCTGACAACTTTTGATGTCAGACTGGAAATAAAAATGTGAATAAGTGTGTGATAATGATATCACAAGTGTTTTTTTTAAGAAAAATTCAATCTATTAATAATAATAAAAAGAATCATCTAAATCGGTTCATAAAAAAGAAGTAATGTCTGAAATCTGCAAAAACTCATGTGATGGCATTTTTCAGGATTATGAAAAACTACTAGCTAGATCTCTGTAATTTATGAGACCACGCCCGAACGTTCTTTCATATAAAAAAAATATTCAAATTGTTTAACAACTGGCGAAGT
The DNA here is from genome assembly GCA_928269145.1 of Agriphila tristella. Taxonomy (NCBI): domain Eukaryota; kingdom Metazoa; phylum Arthropoda; class Insecta; order Lepidoptera; family Crambidae; genus Agriphila; species Agriphila tristella. The sequence continues at coordinate 33,634,859 of OV743435.1, read as the reverse complement.
TATGGTAAAACAAACACAAAACATACGTCAACTTGAGAAACTCCTCCTTTTTTGAAATCGGTTAAAAACAAGCTGTTGTTTGTCATAATAATTGTTCCAATGAGGTGTTGTTGTAATAGATTAGGAGGTCATAACAAATTAGGTAACAATCGCGTAAGTGGCTGACTCTGGGTTCACAGGATGGAGTGGCACTCTCTTATGCTAAATATGTCGGTCTGTTTGCGTAAAGTGGTTGCGTTCTTTTTAGGGTTCCGTAGCCTAAATGGCAAAAAAACGGAACCCTTATAGATTCGTCATGTCTGTCTGTCTGTCCGTCCTATGTCACAGCCACTTTATTCCGAAAGTATTAGGATTACATAGTTGAAAGTTGTAGGTAGATGTATTCTGTTAACCGCTTAACGAATTTAACACAAAAATAAAAAAATAAAAGATTAAGGGGGGGCTCCCCATACATAGAACTGAAACTGTAAAAAAAAAATTTTGTTCAAACCAATACGTGCGGGGTATCTATAGATAGGTCTTTAAAAATGACATTGAGGTTTCTAAGACGAATTTTGTTCAAAGTCAACCGTTTGAAAGATAAAGGTGCAAAAGCACTAAACTTAAGAATCGCCTAAGTCTTTTCTTAGAGCCAAACCGCACTGTCGACTAGTCGCCGAACGACTGTCGACAGCGACTGTAATTTCTACTAGTTTATATGGACGCGTACGCACTTGGTCGCCCGGTCGCTGGACGACTCTGAGTCGTCGGGAGACTAGCCACGCCCCCGAGTCGTTCGGCGACCGAGATACACGGGTTCATATGGAAGCGTACGCACTGGGAGCGACTGTCGCGTCGACCGGGCATCATCGCGCACAAAATGACTTTCGATACTAAAGATTTTATATTATAAACAACAGTAGGAGGAAAAAGTGGAATTATTTGAAGGTGAAGGATTAACAAGAGTTAGTTCTTTTGGGTCGGGTTTTTTTTTATTTTATTATTATTTATGAATTCTGTCCATGCTATCTCCTATGGCAATTGGGTCAATTCTCAGTGCTAAAATAATCAGCAAACATAGGTATATAGTCATCATCATATTGATGATATATGATCACTGTATGATATACCACGTCGCGTACAGGGTTACCAGATGGTATATCTAAAAATCCTGACAAAGAGCCTGATTTCTACTAAAAGGTCCTGACATTTTGCTAAAACGCCCACACCGCTTACGATAACACATTGTAGATCAGCGAACTTGTAGATAAACCTACCTAATAAATTAATACTTTTTCTTGTTTCAATGACGTAAAAAAACATATTTTAAGTACTTAGACGAAAAGTATTCGTTGTTAAGTTTTAGTTTTTGATTGTTTATAATTTTAAATGTGGTTATTTTTAAATTGATTCTTTATTGCAAAGTTAGTTGATTCTGTACGACTGTACCAAAAACACTACAGGCACAGTTTAACAATCCATACAGTTGTTAAACGAATGTACTTGTGCAGAGGCAAGATTACAAAAGCCTGTTGATTTCGGCCAAGTACCTACCGGATCGAAATCAACAGGTTATTAGAGTAACGTTTTTGAAAAAGTGAGACTACAAAAGCCTGTTGAACTCGGCCAGGTACTTGAACGAAATCAACTATTTATTAAATATTACCAAAGGCTATAGCTTTTAAAGGTATTTTTTTGGTTGAATAAATAAATTTAACTTTTTTTCCATTCTACAATGTACTTTTTCGTCTACCTAATTATAGCAACCAATACTTTATTTAAAACAAAAAAGTGGCAACCCTGTTTGCGACCGTGTAAAACGCCAACGTGCATTAATACATTATTATTCCCGTCAATTGGTAATGCGCTGGAATCTTGTCACATTAACATCCACGTTGACGTGATCCGCAACTAAAAATGTCATGAAACAAGAAAATTCTAATAAGTAATCTAATAATATTAATTATTAAATTATTATTGTCTAGGTAAGTATATAAAAATTTAACAATTGTTTTTCGTTTTTGAGGTTAAAATCATGGCCACCAAGAGCATTACCAATTGACGGGGATAATACCTCTGCGCGTGATTTTTTTGCGTACTACATACAGGGTGTCCGGGAAGTCAGTTAATTTAATCTTGGATCATCCTGCTATCTGGATACAAGAAAGTTACAGATATCCTCTATTAAAGACCTAAAATTTAGGTCCAGACTTAAAATTTTCACTTACAATTTTTTTTTACCTTACTTTTGATCGGCCCTGGTGAAAAAAAAGTTACTACATGGAGTGTGCAAATTATTTTAAAAACTACTTGATTTCATAAGGATTTTAAAATGGTTATTAATAACTTTTTCTTTTAAACTCTTGTTTTTAAAATTTGTTTGTTTGTTTTTGTTTTATGCAATTTTCCAAAATTGCATAAAACATCAAAAAACTCGGAAACCATAAGACTTTTACTAAAGTTATAATTTTTTTATTTGTAGATCTCAATGTGGCCTATCGGCAGATAAAAGGTTATCCATGACTTCCCGGACACCCTGTATACCTCTTGCTGATTTTATTGATTACTCTAATAAACTAGAAACTATTTAAGGTTTAAATTTAATTAAAACCCTTGCAAATTTGCGACTGATAGCGTACCTAAGTAAAGTCTATAAAATACAACAAATGGTTTTTCACACATAGATTACGAAATTGTTAATAATAAATTATAATTTCATAAAGTTATTAACATATTTTTAATTAACGATTAAAGTAAGTATAAAAGACGTATGACAAACTGTCAAAAACTGTTTACATAGGTACTTAATAAGACAAGTAAGGATAGATAGACTTTAGGCACCATCGTCCCCATATCAAAGGCGCTTAACAACTGTTTAGATTGTAAAACTGTATCGAGTCGCTGGCTTAGTCGTCGGCAAGTGCGCTTTGAGTTGCAGTCGCTGGGAGACCGAGTCGCTCGTCGACTAGTCGACAGTGCGGTTTGGCTCTTATCTACAACTCGACCAAGATAACTAGGCGAATGACAGCTACATGACGGCTAAGTTTATGACACCGTTTTAATTTGGTCGTGTTGTAGTTAGGAAAAGACTTAGGCGATCCTTAAGTTTAGTGCAATCGGGCGTAACACTGCCAAAATGGTAAAATGTGTGTCCCCCCCTCTAACTTTTGAAATAAGAGAGTGAAAAATCTAAAAAAAAATATGCTGTAGATCTTAATAAACACTTTTAACGAAAATTGGTTTGAACGAGATATAATAATTAGTTTTTGAGATATAGCACATTTTCCAAAACCGCAAATATAACTTTATCATTCATACCATCACTGTGAAAAACAAAGTTATTTTTGCAGATGAAAAATAATAGTGGTATTAAATATCGTATGGTATAAGGTAACTACGGAAGACTACGGGGCGCGTGGCCCGACACGCACTTGCCCGGTTTTTTATAATATGCAGACTGAAAAATGTGTTATCGTTACCAAAAAAACAAACGATAAGGTAAATGGCTGAATAGTACAGCAAGTAAGTACTAGTTGTACTCACGTGAACTGTGTAAGGACTGACCAAAATTCGGTTGCGTTTCGTAGGTATAAGCGATTGACTTTTTGTTTGTTTGTAATGTATAAACTCAAAAAGTACTGATCCGATTTTGAATTTTTTTTCACCTTTAGAAAGCTACATTATCAGCGAGTAACATGGGCTATAATTTATTTTCAAAAAATTTATAGCCTTTTTTCAGCCTGCATTTAAAAAGAACGCAACCACTTTACCCAAACAGACTGACATATTTAGCATCAGAGAGTGCCTCTCCATCCTGTGAACCCAGAGTCAGCCACTTACGCGACTGTTACCAAATTTGTTATGACCTCCTAGTATATAATATGCAAATACATATTTAGCTTTCTGTGGTCATAAATAAAATAAGGCATTTGATTGTAGCCTGTAGTATATGAATGATACACATGATACATATTTGGTTACATAATAGTTATCTTTGTATTGATGTAGTGTTTGTTAAATAAACAATAAACCTTCCAGTCATCCACAATGGATTTTGTAAAGAATCAAATATAATAGGGAATATGCATCAATTTTTTTTTAATCTTAATCAAAAGTATAATGCGTGAGAAAATTAACTGTAATATTAAAACTTTTCTCTTGCGTTTTGTTCTCGTGATATACACAGGTTGGTCAAAAGTTCTGTTACTGAGTTTCTTTATCGATTACTGGCCATTAAAACAAATGAAAAGAAAAAATAAAAATGACATATTATTGACAGTTTTATAAGCTATAATTCCATACCACACGTATATCATATTTTGTTTATTTCACCATGGAATGGGGGTTGAAGGAGAATCGTGTCGCTGTAATTGCTCTGCACAAATGTGGGCAGCCACCGAATATGATTTTCAAGTTGCTACAAAAGTTGAAAATCAACAAGCAATTTATTTATCGCACTATCCATAGGTACAGTAATACCTTGACCGTCGATGACCGAAAAAGATCAGGAAGACCTCGCACCGTTCGGACACCAGCTGTGATCAAGGCAGTGAAGGCGAGAATCACGAGAAATCCCGTCCGGAAGCAAAAGTTATTGGCAATACAGATGACTGTGAAGAGAAGTTCCCTTAAAAAAATTATCAATGATGACCTTGGGCTTCACGCTTACCGTAGGCGAAAGGGCCATCTGCTAAACGCACGATTGAAGGCTATGAGGTTAGCACGAAGTCGCGCTCTACTAAAGCAGTACGCACAAAACGGCCATCGAAAAATCTTGTTTACTGATGAAAAAATCTTCACAGTCGAAGAAAATTTTAACCGTCAAAATGATAGAGTATACGCTAAGAATAGTAAAGAAGCCAGCATGATTGCTCCGAGGGTCCAACGAGGTCACCACCCCTCATCAGTGATGATTTGGCTGGGGGTGTCCTATTCAGGGCTAAGTAAGGTTCATTTCTGTGAAAAAGGTGTGAAAACTGGCGCTAGAGTCTATCAAGATACCGTTCTGGAACCTGTTGTGAAACCCTTAAGCCACACTTTATTTCAAAACCAGCCATGGGTCTTCCAGCAGGACTCTGCCCCTGCGCACAAAGCAAAATCTACACAAGCATGGTTTTGGGCTAACAAAATTGATTTTATCGCGCAGGAAGAATGGCCATCCTCCAGCCCAGACTTAAATCCTCTGGATTATGCCATATGGCAACTTATTGAGGAGAAAGCATGTGCTAAGCCCCACATGAATCTCGACTCTCTTAAGCGCGCTATTCTCAAGGCAGTCGCAGAATTGGATATGGTGGTAGTTCGTGCTGCCATCGATGACTGGCCTCGTCGTCTAAAGGCGTGTATTCATGCCAGAGGCGGTCATTTCGAATAATTTTAATACATGATAATCTTAAATATTTGTGCTTTCATTTGGAATATAATTCATTGTAGCATTATTTGTAAATTTAGTATTATTCATGTTTTCCATAGTTACAGAACTTAGTAACCAACTAGGTAGTTACTTGAAGTTAACGCGCAGCAGCACCCGCCGAAAACGCTCCGTACAAAACGGTGACGTCACACATCACGTTTCAGGTGTGTTTCGGCGCGTTTAATATGGAGTTAGCCAATAATCTTCAATTATCTCCCTAAATTTTGCGTTTAAGTACATACGTGTCATACAAAATATTGTTTCTTATTCGATATTCTATCTGACATAAAGTGCATTATATCCGAAAATGAAAAAAAAAATCGTTATTTTCCCCTGATTTCATCGTGTGATGAAACTAAAATAATAATATTTTTTTATTTTTTTTCCTGTTCCATCATGTTTTTATACGTGTCCGCAGCGATCAAGCTCAAATTCATCAAAATCGGTGACTTATGCATATTCCCTATTGTTTGCAACCCATCTATTTTTCACACACATTTCCAATAATATACAAGGTTTTTCAAAACAACACGCAGTGCCGAATATGGTAGATAGGCACCATCAAACTGAACAACTTTTATTATAGGAAAACTCAGAAATGTGAAAAAAATACACTGTTTTATACATTTTGATATTTACGTTATTTTTTTTCTGTGAAACATCTGATTTTTGTATGAAACAGCTGTTTAGCATTTTCCGCTTTTACAGAGTTGGTCCCATAGTAAATGTTTTTCACTTTGATGGACCCTTTATACTATATTCAGCATTGCAGGTTGTTTTGTAACACTCTGACAGGTAAAGGCTTAGAATAATAACACCTAGAAACCGTGTCATCGTACATTGTGCAAAGTGAGGCAACTAATACTGAGCCAGAATGGCTCAATTCTCAGATTTATATCCTTCATACGTTACCTTATCGAAATTTAAATCCAATAATACAATGTGTTTTTTTGAACATTGATCAAACTTTGTGGTGCGGCTTAAATCATCAAACTGAAGAACTTTGTCTATGGGACCAACTTCATGAGAGCAAAAAAAATCAGCTGTTCCATACATTTTGGTCGAGTAGTTATTGATGTTTTCTATGGAACAGCTGATTATTTTTTTGATCTGATTAAGTTGGTCCCATAGACAAAGTTGTTCAGTTTGATGGTCTAAGAAGCCACACCACAAAGTTTGATCAATGTTCAAAAAAACACACTGTATAGTAACTTATCCCCTAAAGGTAGGGAAATTGAAACTATTGTGTACTTATTAGGTAGGATTAAGTAATAATGGACAATAAAAATCTGAAAACGGCGCCATTATGGTAGGCTTGTCGATTTTAAATCGATTAATCGAAAAATCGATTTTTAAGTTCCTAAAATCGATTTTTTAATTGATCTGAAACACTGAATCGATTCAATGAATCGATCCAAGAATCTCCGGAATCGAACCGATTCACATCTTTAATGTTAAAGACATGTTAAAGATCTAAAAATTGGTGAGGTTTACCGGTTTTTAAACCGAAGAAGACAACAATACAAAAAAAAATCGGCTGTACGGATTTATATTCCTTTGTCTGCCCTGCCCTATGACAGGAGAATTAAAAAAAGATTAAACATCAGTGTTGTCAATTTACGTAGCATATAATAATGCTAAAGGCAGATTTTCTTTCTGTCTAAAATGTTATTTTGTCGTTTAGCACATAGCATATTTTTAGCATATCATAATTATAGTGGACAGCAAGCAGCAGGTCAGACTTATCCAGTTGATTCAAACTTAAAAATAACTTATGTTAAAGTTTTAAGTGCAGCTATGGGTACCATAAAATTTTCCTATTGTAAGTAATAACATATATTTTTAAGTTTAGTTTTGTTGCCGGACCTACCAATAGTGTCAATATATCGCTAGGTACTGTTATTATTATTACTTATTATCGTCTTTACTAGGTGTGTTAAAAAAATCGATTAATCGAAAATCGATTCCACGACGGTCGATTTAATCGAAGATCGATTCTACTGCATTCGATTCGAATCGATCCAAAAATCGATTATTTCATTCATGAATCGACATGCGTACATTATGTTATGGCTGTTTTAGTTGCCTTACTTTTGACTAGGGATGTCGAAAGTGAAAAAAAATATCGATATATCGATACATCGATATTTATAAAAATATCAATATCGGCCTCGATATATCGCGAAAAAAATATCGATATATCGATATATCGGTCCAATTTTCAAAAAACGTTTGCGGTTTTTAAAGTACAATGTATTTATTTCAGTTTAGCTCAGTAATTACAATAAATTTTATCAGACAACATACATTACTTTAATGTATGAAAATCTCAATAAAAACGAAGATAATTTATAAAATCAGGCGCATATTTATCACATAAGATATTCAACGCAGCACAAAAAACATACCAGTCACAGACAATATTATGTTTTAATATTAAAATAAACTATGAATTATTATTAAAGTACAGATAAGTTTTTTCCGTTCCAAAAATATATCGTTTTTGATACGATTTTCGATATTGGTTATTTTGTATCGATATATCGATATATCGGTTAGAAATATATCGGCTAAAAATATCGATATATCGATGTATCGATATTTTTTCAACAAGCCTACTTTTGACAGTGCGCTTTGTAGGGAATTATCATTCTAGGTGTTATTATTCTAAGGGTATAGGTATTAAATTATATTATGTTTATTAAATGTATAGGTATTAAATTTAAAAAATTAGTAATAGATTATTTTCTTAAATATGGTTACATTTACAGTTACATTTACTTAAATAATTTGTGTGTTGAATACTAACTTATAATACACTTATTTTTTTCCAAGATCAGTGAATAATTACCTTGTGGGCTGCAACTAGAACCTTGTCAAGGAACCGAAGCCACTCAAATATGAAATGCGGCTTCTTGTCATCGGGCAGTTGTTGTAGGGCCGCTTCATTTAAGGTGAGCGAGTGGGACACCTCCATAATTCTGAAGAGTTAATACATTTTTATAGAATAATTACATCAAAATAAAACAGATCACAATTTGAACTTTTTGATTTAAAATAGATTTGTAAAAGACAAACATCACATCAAATCAAAAACCTTTCACTAAAAAGGTGTCAGTATCAATAAGAGCTAATACACACTGTTTTATGCACTTGGTCAACTGGTCACCAGCTGACATCGTCGTCACAGAGTCTCAGACTCGTAACTCACGACTATTTTTATTCATTTATCTGTTTTCACGACAAATGACATGCATGTCGCCTGGTGACCACTTGTCAGTGCATAATTGTTCTAAAAATGTTGTAGTAATGTACAGTGAAAGGCATGCTGGGTTTTTACAACAGGATAATCAGCTTCAATCAATTTTAAACTGAGATGTAAATATTTATGGTTCACAATTAAAGTTGTTTGACAGTTTTGTATAACTTGGACATGCTGCTAACGGTACTAACTGTAGTCATGGAAAAAAAAATTTTTCTTCAGCGAAAGGCAGAAATAATCCATCAACGCTGACCCGGCCGCATGAGACCGGAACTACGATCCGAAAAATCTGATGGACAACCCGGATCGAGCATCCCTAATTTTTAGGGGGTTATATGGCCGGCGCAGATGGATAAAAGTGATTATAAATACTACATACTTCATTTATAAACCTTGTTGCTTTCTATGAATATACCTTATCTTTCCTACACTAAGAGAAGTATTTTCTAAAAACTCATGAGTAGATGTAGTAAACCAATGCTGCTCACAAAAAACAAAATTATCAAATCAAGCAACTTGAATGCAACTAGTGAATCAATGTATTCTCAAGGTGAATTTAGTAGGTAATGTTCTCAGCACTGAGCATGGTTCCCAGTATACATACAAAACGGGATGTATGCAGCTGGTTTGTCATCAAGATGAATCAGCCAGTGGCAGTGAGTTAGAACGCCGCCCCGTGTACATTAAAACCAAAACATTTCGACCGTAAAACCATGGGTAAAACTACAAAACTAGGTGCTAAATGATAATTATGTAGGTGTAGAAAGATCACTTTATAAAAATCTTATATGCACAAGAAATACAAACCAAAGTAATGTAAAATGTTGTGTACGACACCAAAGATACGACACGATATTCACAGCACCATTATTTTATGATGTTAACACATTAAACAAGAGTTTGAGAAATCTGCTAATATAATCTAGTTCTAGCTACATACATAATGAATGAGTTCTAGTTAAAATAAATAAATATTTCAATTCTCAATCTCTCTCTCTCTCAACTCAACTTCAGTAGGGTTGCGTTCAGAGCCTTAGTGCGCGGTTGTTTGGTTGTTTTTTAACTCACTCTACCGTATCACGATAAAATCGATGTCAGCGCTCACGTTATCTGTCAAACCCATACAAAATCACCGACTCGGAACGCATTTTAGTGCGCTGTCATCGATTTTGGTGTGATTCGGAATGCAGCCTAAGGTTAGGAACGACCAAGAACTTTAAAATGTCAATGTCAATACAAAGCCTTCATTTTCCATTTGGAATACGAATAATTTAAACGTTTCTTTATACTAAATCAAATAAAATCTATTTTTTGAGGATCTACTATGATTATTTTAAAAATTAGACACAAAAACATCAAAATACAAAATAATGTCAAATGACATTGACATTTTTTTCTATAGACAAACGTCAGAGCGTTTTACAACCATCAATTTTGATGGTTGTTTGGTTGCAACGCTCTGACGTTTGGAACGGGATGGTTGTGTCAACCGAACGTCATATTATGAAATCAATAGTTGATGCAAACAACCGCTTATTTTTTCCTAAAATATTTACATCACGTTTTTTATAGTGTACACTTTTTATGATAATGACCCAAGCCAGGGGTCCTACCGCCTAGCTCAAAGCTTTAGCCAGAGCGATAGCTAGACTATATCCATCCTTGTCATATCCTAACACGATGACAAGGACGGACAGTGCACTGACGTCATAAACCAAAGCCAGAGTCAAAGCGAGAGAGTTAGGCGGTCCGGGGGCAGGTAACGCCGGATTATAGGCCCCCGTAAACGTTCAAACACGATTGTCAACTTTTACATTTTTGACAGGATTGATTACGTTCTCTATGGTTTTGTTAGTACGTTTTCTCAGCGCACACGTTCAAATATTGTTTGGCAAACGCGTTTGACAAACAAATCATAGACAAAAAAACGTAGTTTTGTTTATGGTTTGTTTGTCAAACACGTAGTTTTTGCTCGCAGACGATCAAACTGCTTGACAAACACTTACGTGTTTGACAGGAGTGATTACGTTCTCTATGGTTTTGTTTTTACGTTTTCTCAGCACACACGTTCAAACGTTGTTTGGCAAACGCGTTTGACAAACAAAGCATAGACAAAAAAACGTAGTTTTGTTTATGGTTTGTTTGTCAAACACGTAGTTTTTGCTCACAGACGATCAAACTGCTTGACAAACACTTACGTGTTTGACAAACACGTTTGAACGCTTACGGGGGCCTTATGTTTCATTACGTAGATAATTCGCAATCGAAGACTTAGCGATTAGTCTCTGGAATGCACCCATTGACATGACATACTCCCCGCGTTCCGAATCACGCTTACAGCGCTGTTAGCGCGAATCCGACCAAATTAAAAAGTCACAAAATATTTCACTTAATAGGGTATTTGCGTACCTACTTAATTTAATGGATTATACGCTAACAGTGCTGTAAGCGTGATTCGGAACGCGGGGACTATCTGACATTTGATTGACAACTTTGATGTTTCTTTTTTGTTTGCCTGCCTGGCCGACGCTGAAAAATAAAAGTTGGATTTATTATTTATCATTTTGATAGTATTTGATGTGAAAAGATTCTGTGAAAACACAAACTTACATGGAGCATTAGATACGAAAGTAGTTTTAGTGACTACAATGCCAGTTTCCTCGTTACGGAGGTGAATATATGCACTCTGCAAGTGCGAAATTTACTGAGCATTAAAATTGGTCAGCTCAATGAATACTATGAGTTCACAGCAGAGCCCGGCGAACATTCAAGCTGCCGTTGACCGAGAGAAGATATACACGTGGATTTTGGAGTTATGCAATCCAGAAACACGGGAAAATGCTCTCCTCGAGCTAAGTAAGAAGCGTGAGGTTGTGCCAGACTTAGCGCCTATGTTATGGCATAGCTTTGGAACAATAGCCGCGCTGTTGCAAGAAATCACCAACATATACGTAGCGATGATACCCCCGACGCTGACCGCTCACCAGAGTAATCGCGTGTGCAACGCCCTGGCACTGATGCAATGCGTGGCCTCACACCCCGAGACGAGATCTGCGTTTCTCCAAGCTCACGTGCCTCTATTCCTATATCCCTTCCTCCACACTGTTTCTAAGACACGCCCTTTCGAATACTTACGACTCACCAGCCTAGGAGTTATTGGAGCATTAGTGAAAACTGATGAACAAGAAGTGATTACATTTTTACTCACTACTGAAATTATACCGCTTTGCCTTCGCATTATGGAGAATGGATCTGAGTTGTCCAAGACTGTAGCCACCTTCATATTACAGAAGATCTTATTGGATGACAGCGGACTGTGTTACATATGTCAGACATATGACAGGTTTTCTCATGTGGCAATGATTTTGGGGAAAATGGTACTGTCGCTGGCGAAAGACCCGTCTGCTAGGCTTTTGAAACATGTGGTTCGCTGCTACCTCCGCCTCTCGGATAATCCCAGGGCTAGAGCTGCTCTGAGACAATGTCTCCCGGATCAGTTGAGAGATGCAACGTTCACAGAGTGCCTCCAAGAGGATAACTCCACAAAGCATTGGTTAGCGCAGCTGATCAAGAACCTGGAAGCCCAGCCTCCACCTGCTAGTCCAGCACAACAGAACATGTGAGCGTTACTTACACTAAGGCCCACTTTGAATGATATACTATGAGTTAATTTTTCTATTGTTTTCATTTATTTTTAACATTGATGAAGTTCATTTATTTGTTAATTGTGTAAACTGTGATTTTTTTTTATTGTCATTTAATTTACAACAGACTAGCAAAATATAGGAAACAATAGTCAGTTTCTATTTATTTTATAATATTTCGAAATACTCTGTAATTGTATCATTGTGGGCATTAGTGTGTCTTTATTACACTGTGTGAAGTCTATTCCAACATATCTTACCAAATTGACGTTAACTTCGGAAAATTAAATGTCAACTATTTGGTCTCATGTTAGCATTGTATTATTTTTAGGTACACCTCAAGATTTAATGCACTTACTTTGTAAGCAGATATAGTGGACTGGACTAGAAATAAAGGTTTTCGTAATTTGGCAATTTTTTTGTTTTATTTACAGATAGCTTGTTTGAGGCCTATAAATATGCAATATTAGGATCTCCGCTGCTTTAAGGCACAGTTGGGGTATGCGATGTTGCATAATTAGGGTATGCGGACCAATGTCAACTAAGATATTATATCAGTAAAAAAACTTAACAAGTTTAACATACATGGACTGTCCATTTATCATCTGATGTTGTTTTTGTGCACTCTACTCCTTAAGGCCTTGGTCCCCTGTTTTCTTAGAGTATTTTATGCTATACGCAATGTTTGACGTTGTTAAGATAATCCGTTAGATTTCATACACCAACGTTAGCATTTGAAAGAGATTACAACAGTACAGAGGGCCTAGCCAAAGTAACATTCGCTAATCTTCGTTATCGCTTCGCTTTCGAAACATGTATGGGATTGACATAAGGTTTTGTTAACAATCGAATTTCAAAACGTCGAATCCATACATGTTTCGAAGCGAAGCGATAGCGAAAATTTGCAAATGTTACTTTGGCTAGGGGGGCTGGTAAGCATTATGACTCTGTTGCTGTAAGCGGCCAACCAACGGTGTAAATAGGAGACCAAAGCCTTATTGAGTAGACTTGCCGAGTAACTGTGCGTGTAGTATCCCGTTATGTCAATAATAATAAATGGCATCACTTCATATTTTAATTTACAATTTCATTGTGTTACAGATGTCTAGTAAATTCTTAAAAATCTGGTCCTCTTGTACGGCCTGTTGATAAAGCCCACTTTCTAGCAATCACGTTAGAATTATTAATGAAAGGTGCATTTGACGATTTATCATGCATCTTCTTTTTTGTAGCGCTAGTTTGTACATCAATGTCAAAAACTAGTTTTACATTACTCGGTTTTTTAATTGCACTGAGTTCGTCTTGAATACCGCAGTTGACTAATTTGAAGGAGAGTGCCGAAGCTTTGTCCAAACCTTGGAAACTTTTAAACTCAAATGTCTGAATTGCTTTATTTTCTGATTGAACGTTCCTCCGTTTTTTACCACAACTACATACTTTGGTATCTCTTCTTCTGACTATTGTTACACAGTCGTTATCACATTTTAACGGACCCGAAGCTCTTGTGTTTGATGCAACGTCTACCAGTTTCTTTTTAAGTAGCGTCTCTTTTGATTTGAATTTGTTTATTATTATTTTGTTTCTATTTGAGTCCGATCTTGGCATAACTTGATTGATTTCTGTCTTTTTCTCAACTATTATAGAAGAAGTTGGTTTACCTTTGTATCGGTTATTAGTAGATGCAGGTATTGGTCCTTTAATTTTGGACTCGTGTATCTCAGATGGCTCTTCATCTTCATCACATAGTTCATTGCAGAGTTTCTGGGCTATTGAAGACATTTGTACCGAATCGTACCTGATAGATGTTATTTTATTTTGTTACCATTTATTTAATTGTCCACCATCATGTTGTGGGTGTTTGGCATGTTTTGACTGCCAATTTTTTTTTAATGTTGCTTTTTTATTTTGTGTTGTTATTTCAATCAGATCGCTGGGACGCCGCCGAAGTCATATCTTTTACGAAATGAAAACATATTTTTGTATGCATTTTTGTAAATTACATAACTCCCCCCTATTTTTTTTTATCTTACTCTATGACATAACTTCTTTGGCTTACCTACTCATTGTTACCTACTACTTACTATTGAGTTGACACACTATTTTTTTACTTTCATATGTATTGACATCATTTTGGACATTTGGCTTTGACATTTGGACATCATACATAACGCTAGAAACATACTATTATCGGCATGTGACGATGCACAGCATCTGTGAGAGTGCGCCGACTTCCGGTCTAGCTACATCCTGTCAAAGTAGTCATCTGACTTACCCTTTAAGCAGTTTTCCTGTCAAAAAATCGTAAAACAGACTTACTTCCGGTTGGCGCCATTTTTACTTTCACCTATGGAGTCGTTGTAACGAAGTGTCCTCATAGCGTCGTTACTTCTCGTTGAAGCAACATCTATTTTGAAATACTACGAAATTTTTTCATGATTTCAAAGTGAAAAGTTTTTTTATGCTGAGCTTATGCTTTAGTAATAGTAATTAACAGTGTCAGTGAAACAAACGCGTGCTTTGACCTCTCGAAACGCGCAGAACGTGAGGTCGACGAAGAGTCCCGTCTTCCTAGCCTTAGCAGACGTGCCTTAAAACTTCAACGCCGTTTGTATACCTGTAGCCCGTCTGCTGACGATTTTCGGACGCAAGGTAAAACACAGGAGACTTGGTGAGTCGAATTATGATCTAATACTACTTAATGATCTTGTGACTAAAATAAAAGTGTTACATTTGCTCATTGCTACAAACGCTGTATTACCGTCTTAGTCGGTTTTGATGAAAATTTTGTCTAGAATGCGGTCATTTTCCATGCAGTGCCTGCATCAGACGCCAATGGTACGCACACCTCAATGCTACCAACGTGGTACCTGTACCGGTGCCTTGGCCCAACTGATTTACAGCTTTTGACCGTCAATTGGATCGCTATGTGGTCGTTTCTGACACCAGTGACTTGAATCCAATCTCTTAAATCATGATTTTATAATAAAATAATAACTTTAAAAAAAAAAAAAGTAAGATCCCGCCTGCTCACTCGGAGCATATAAAGAGCCTAGGGTTTTAGAAAAATTTAGTAATATCGGAAAAATATTCGATACGATTTTGACTCTTAAAAGGCACAACCTGGGGGCCTACAACGAGCTCTTATAGCAATGTCTTTTAGGTCTTACATTGACTTTTCGTACCACGACGTCCTATAAAGAAGGTTGTTTCTACCTCAAATTTCTTAGCAATTTTGTTGCGATCATCTTTAACTTGTTCACTCTTTGTCAAAAAATATCTAAGGTTGCCAACTTACCGCAAGTTTAAGTAAGTTACTATTTTTTACAAGTTCTATAACATTTTTTCTGGAAGAAACTAAGTTGTCATAAGAATGTCAACTTATAGTCGATACCAAGTATAGTAAGGATAAACTCACAAATCATATTTTCTTTGTTCTGCATACAGGTAGTAATTACTCAAGTAAATAATAACATGAACTTTTAGAGTTAATGGTGTAGACAACGAGTGCCCAGAATTTGAATAGTTTACACAACCGGGATTTGACCGGCTATCCTGATACATAAGAATAAGTTTTATTTATTCTTATGCCTGATATCCGAGTGGCTGGTCATTTTGAAGTCCCTTTATTTTGTTTCAAAGTTTAGCAATTATTTGACTGTAGGGAAATCGTAAATGGTAGCAAATAGGGAGCAACTTTTGGTCTCCAGCCTGACGTGAATCGATACAGACAACCAGCCATTCTAACGCTCACAGAAATCTGTCCCATTCCTAACATTAACATTCTTCCCATAATCGTAAGCGTTAATACGTCAGTAAGTCTATCTAAGTATAAAGTATTTTCGATACTTATTTTGTAACTACCTATGATAAAGAAAAATAACATAGTAGATTCTTGTTAGCAACCCTAAGCATACATTTTAATACGTCAAATCTAGCGATCCTTTGGCGATCATAAAAGTGACAGGCAGGATGGAATCAAAATTATTAAGGCGTGTAGACACGAACGAACAAGAGCATGATGAACACGAACATTTACGAATATTTATTTGGTTCGCACAGTCACCATCAGAACTTGTAAAGGTAACTTGTAGTGCATGGAACTTATTGACATTTTAAACTGATCAGAAGTATTTGGTCACCTTGTCTGCTATGATATACTGATGGCAACTGTCTGTGTAAACATAAATCTCAGACTCCCAAGTCCTTTAGAGATACGAGTTAGAAGGCATTTCCTTTCCTCTTCTTCTGATTGACCAATTATTTATTTTCTCCTTTATTTTAATTGTATTTATCTTTAGGTATAACTATTGTTTGTATTCATACAACACACTTGTTCTTCCCTTTTTTATCATTGCACCCACTCCCCTATATTTCATTTTTTCTATTTATTTTACACCCAATGGTTGCCTGGAAGAGATTGCTGATTGGCAATAAGACCGCCTCTTCTATACTTTCTTTTTTGTATTTTTGTCCTATTTTCTGTAATATTTCTACTTGTGTGCAGTAAAGCGTAATTTATTATTATTTTTTAATAAATTATCAGAGTGAACACTATAAATACAACACTTTCACACTGAACAACAAAATATTTTAGAAGATTTTTGACGCACACTGTGGAGGCCTTTCGTTTGTATAACAAAGACTTACCTGTGCTCGTGATGAGGAAGTCTTGATGATGAAAATTATTAATGCAAAATGTAATGTGTTATAATGACAAAGCAATAACAGCTTGTTTAAACCAGCCTTTTTCAAAACGATCTTTTTTCCAGCGATGTTGATATGAGCTCTACATAGATTCGTACCATGACATTTCTGTCAAACAAACTATGATAATATAATAACCTTATATTATTCCCGCAAAGTACTGGGAAAGAACGAATAATTTTACTAATAATTTGTCTATACCTTGCTTAGATATAGGAAAAAATACGCTATGTTGTGATTATTTATTCTGTGGTTTCAACAATAGACATGAACAAAGAGGTACCTAACTACTTATGTCATGCGTAGCGTAAATATGTCACTCGTCTCGTGATCAAAAAAATATTTACTTAAACACTAAACAGCGTATAATCCTTCGATTGATATAATTTATAACCACGTATTAATAATTTATTGATAAATCAACCACACACCACACATGATATCTTAAAAGTGGACAATTTAATACTTTTGCAGTAAACAGGATAGGATTCTACTCCAAAGAGCTGAATATCGTCACAACGTCTTTTAAGTTCATGTAAGTAAATTGGAGTATTATATTTATTGTTTTATGGTCTTAAAAGCAAGTACCTAGTGTAAATAAGTCGTTTTATACTGAAGTGCTCGTAACCGCTTGATTGAATTATGTTAGAGTATCTAACTACCTACTTACATTATTTTTGGTTATTTGCAGGTTTGCCAGGGAATCATACGGTGATAAACCCATAAACGCCATAAGCTTCCGACTTAAAAAGGATAATTTTGTACAACAATACTGTGACAATTTTATTAGATACTTATAAAAAAGATGTTTCATTTTGAAAAGTGAATATCATAAATAAATACCCATATCAAGTAATAAAGTAATCATTTTCTTTGCTCTTATTTATTTTGTACCATTGCGCTAGCTAGGCTTAGCAAAAGGGCCGTGACTTTATTTCTATAAATTGGTTTTGTAAAATTTGTGTTTGGTTTTGTGCATGTTCTACGACAAAAAATCTAGGGTACCTACCTAAACATAGCTTAGCTAGCACTATCATAGGTGGGCGTGCTGTAATTAATGTTGATTTTGTTTATTTAGTAGGGACAACTTGTCTTAGTAATATGTTCCCATTAGAAGATGATTAATAAAAAGGCAATAATACAATACATGTACTGTTTTATTTTAAAAGGAAGTTGTGTAGATTTATAAGAGCACAAGCTCACTCACAGAATGAAAACTCACGAACAAAATACCAGTAGAATTTGAAATTTTTCATCACAAGCCTCCAATTGTCGCACAGGTTATGAACAAGCTGGTTCTGCTACAAATGAAATCACCCGATAAACAAATAATCATCAAGTTTAAAAAATTCACATTCTGGGCGTAGTTAAATACGGCGCCTTTTTCTTCACAGTAAATCTTCGTGATTTCGTACCATTCTTTTGTCATCTAAAAATAATTGTAAAAGATAACTTATTTATAAGTCATATTTTAAAGAAAGTTCACTCAATATGCCTAGAAATATGAGTAAATTATGCATATTGTGCACTATGAACAATCTACTTTTGGAACATTTTACTTTAAATCATGTTGATTGTGTCGCACAAAAACACCCTTTTTAAGATCGCTGAAAGATCGCTAAATTTGACATAATTGACGTAAAACAAGATTGCTAGTTGTCAAAAAGGCAGCTCATGGTACGGATTTATGGTACGGATTGAGTGAACGAGTTATGAATGATGACATGAAAAAGGGAATTAATTAAATGGGTAACTGGAAATAATTAAAGGCGACTGTAAATGGGATACTTAAATACTAAACTGGACAGCAGTTTATTTTTTGGGCGACAAAATAATTAAACGGGCGATTAACTTACAAAAATACTCAAAACCGGCGACTACATATGGGTGATAAATAATTTAAGTTAGCAGAGAAAACTCTAAATGGGTGACAAAAATACTGAGTGGGCAACTATTATACCAAATAGGTAACTATTATAACTGATTTAAGCTGCCCAACATGGTATTTTTAACACGTTTTTATTAGGCTGCTTTCTCGTTTGTTTGTTTTTTGTCATATCGGTTAGGATAGTAGTCATCTTTTTTAAATAAAATAAATGCCATTTTTTTATATTTTGTGTGCCCTAAGGTTGTCGTCCAAATAGTAATTTGGTCGCCCGTTACCCAATTTGTATTTTAAAGTCACCCATTTTCAATATCTGTAGTCGCCCTCGGTCCTTAACCCACTTAGTATTTCAGTACGCTATGTTCAGTATTTTTGATACCCAAAATGGGAAATTATTGTCGCCCAAATAGACGGGAAGGGGGATGGCAGATGGAGATTGAGAGTGAGAGGGAGAGGAGACATATGTGGATTCAATTCTGAACAGGATTGGGAACGGGAACGAGCACAAAGGGGAACTGCACTGCACCTAACGGGGACGAGTCCAAACGGGAACGGGAAAGGGTAAAGAAACGGGAACGGGATATATATATCTCTCGACCCATTTCTGTTTATTGTAATAAACTAGCTTCCGCCCGCGACTTCGTCCGCGTAGATATTAGAGAAAATCATTTGGGAACCTTCAACCAGGACCCGACCAGCCATTTTAACGTGGTTAGGCACCCCACCAAGCCACAGAATAACTAATACCAAGCGAGTAGCTTCGTGCGAGGTCTGCCAAACGCGGCAAACGTCTTGCCTCATGAGGCAGTGCGCTTGGTGTGGACCCGCCTAATCGCGTAAAAACGGCTGGTCTGATCCTGGTTGAAGGTTCCCAAATGATTTTCTCTAATATCCACGCGGACGAAGTCGCGGGCGGAAACTAGTTATACATAAAGTTATATTCTAGGTACATATATTTCTTCTAAAATGGTATACTATTTACAAAGCATAATTTCTTTGCTTTTTCCAAGCAATATATGTGTAATCATTCGTTCATTCCCAGCACAAAACAAGATTGTTATTTGATGTCGTGGTACGAATTTGAGTGATATCATTTAGAGCTTGTAACAAGCTTGCTGGATATAAGCTTACTTATAAAAAAGGTGGGAGTAGGCCCCCTGGTTTTGTAGACCTGGAGGTGAACTATTCAACTTGTACGATTAAAACCGGTTGCCTTTTTCCGGTAATAAACCTGTCAATATCTCTACTAATAAGAATATTGCTGGTATGATTAACTAAGTTGAGTCTAAGCTTATTCGTCTTTTCAGTTCAGTCTTTAAATTATTTTGTTATTATCTGCTTGCCCGCCAATATATAGCTGGTATGATTAAAAAATATTTGAGTCTATAGTTTATTATTTTTAGTTTAGACTTTAAATTTCTTTGTTAACTTGATAAGAGATTGACTTTTAACAGCGATTGATTTCGATTTGATCAACCTGTGATTATGTTATGTATGACCTCTGGTAATGTCCCACGTAGCTCATTTTTATTCTATTTCGAAGTAAATATTGTTGACAATATTTTTTTTATTACATGGATGTATGTACAGACCTATGTTAGTTTCACCTACCTCCAGATTTTAGAAACTAATATGACAAGGTTATGTAAATAGTGTGCGGAAATAAGGGCATTATAAATATATCGAAAGCTGCTGGGACAGGAGCGTATCCTGAGCAAGCGGCTTAACAAAAACCTTCGCGAGGATCTGCGCAAGCTACCTCCGTGGTGTAAGTACTTATTCGATGAGAACTAATGAAGTGTGACAGGTCTCCGGAACGAACAGTAGTGCTGCCCATTATATTATTGCATGGAATTGCTCGAGTCAAAACCTTTGTTTTGGACAGGTTTCCAGTCACACACAGTGGCGTTGCCTTATCAGATGCTTTTTGAAACCGTTGAGATTAGTTTCCACTGTGTGCTTTTACATTCTGAATACGAATGGAATGACGAATGACCATTCGATAAGGTAAGGTGACTATCAATCACACTAACATAAGACTAATGGGGCTGCCTCTGAGCGTATCGGAGGCAGTGGCAGGTTAGCTTCGGTGCTCCGTAGGCCCTTCTCGTCAAACGAGAATGCGCCTGCCATTTACCCCAAGCTTGCGCTCGTCCATCAGACAGCAAGTACTTTTTATAGCTTCGAAACGCCTCGATCGCCCGCTATGTCTCGGCTGATACATAAGCTTATGGAGTGAGGTATCTTAGAGGAAGTGGATCGGTGACAAGTTGGAATCGACTTAATCTCACTTAACCAGGTTCCTGACGGAGAGGAGTGACATGGATCGTTGACCATTTAAATGACCTTTCAGATAAAGATTCCTCAGCTCTTTCAAAATAGGCAACTGGATGACGAAGCTTGACCTGTGAGGCCCAAGGGAGGTTCATTCTGCTGGTCTACGACCACCGAGTCCTCCAAATGGCCTGTCTACCGTTTGGCCTATTGAGCGCGCCGAAATATTTCACCGCTTTGGCCAACAGGGTAACTCAACACCTTCAGAACTCAACACAAAGGTATGCGAATTACAGTCTACTTGTACTTCTTGCTGGTCAAACAGTGTAATATTAGTAGATATATACTGGATAGATAGTAGTTAGATAGATAGTAGAGAATAGATACAATAGTCTAGATTAGACCATCAGCATCGAAAAATGTAACTGAACCGAATCCAGCCAGAAACTGAAATTTATAAAACTGCATAAGAGAGAACGCACTGCTTATCTTGCTGGTGAAGAGTGATAAGTACTCATCACGCATTGGCCACCAAGTTGGCCACGCGTCCCCTGCGCGCGCTGCTCGCGCAGCTCGCCCTACCTACCGTTGTCAGGAGTACAACTGCACCACACAGCTGCCACTGCTCACGTGTTTGTGCGTTGATGATGTGCTGGTCGCACGTCGCATTGGTATGTTGTCGCTACGGAGGAAATAAATTGGTCAAAGGTACTCTGAATCTTTTGCCGTGTATGTGCCGGCCTAGAATAGCACTACCCCCCCCTATCATCCCGTGGGTGTCGTAAAAGGCGACTAAGGGAGCATAGCCTTCAAGAGACGGGCAGCAGCGTCTCCAAAAAACATTGGCCTACTGCGATCGCCAACCCGCCTGCCAAGCGTGGCGATTATGGCAAACCCCCCCCCTCATGCACAATGGATCAAAAAAATTGGCCCCCAGTCCCCGGCAGCCCCGCTATTCCTAGCTACGGTAGCGGCTACGGTAACGGCGGGGCAGGGGGTGCTAAGAATCCCCGGGTGCGGCTCGGCTACCAAAAACGACGACAACTGCACCTGGCAACCTATAACACGCGCACACTAAGGACCGACGCGAAGTTAACCGAGTTGGAAGAAGTTATCAGCAAGGTACACTGGGACATTATCGGCTTATCTGAAGTCCGAAGAGCGGGAGAGGACTCGATAATCCTCAACTCCGGTAACTTGCTTTACTACCGGGAGGGCGACCAACAGTCCCAAGGTGGTATCGGGTTCATCGTCCACAAGTCCCTTGTCAACAAAGTGACTACCATCGGAAGTGTGTCGACCAGGGTGGCGTACCTTATACTCAGAATATCCAAACGGTGTTCGCTGAATGTTATACAGGTTTACGCACCGACCTCGACACACCAAGATGACGAAGTGGAGGCTATGTATGAGGAGATCTCTAAAGCCATGCATAGCTTCAAAACCCACTACACAGTTGTGATGGGGGACTTCAATGCAAAGTTGGGGAAACGATGCGGCGATGAGCTGAGAGTGGGGCAATTCGGAGTTGGGCAACGGAATGACAGAGGCCAGATGCTGGCTGACTTTATGGAGAAGGAGAACCTCTTTATGATGAACTCCTTCTTC
This sequence comes from Agriphila tristella, assembly GCA_928269145.1. Taxonomy (NCBI): domain Eukaryota; kingdom Metazoa; phylum Arthropoda; class Insecta; order Lepidoptera; family Crambidae; genus Agriphila; species Agriphila tristella. The sequence continues at coordinate 33,612,090 of OV743435.1, read as the reverse complement.
AGAAAGCCGGAATGCCGGAAGTGGACCTGGGTCAGTCCGGACGGTAAAGTCAGAAATGAGATAGATTTTATCATGTCGACGAAAAAGCAAATATTCAATGATGTCACTGTGATCAACGCTGTTAAGACGGGGAGCGATCACCGATTGGTACGTGGCACATTGAATATCAACCCAAAGCTGGAAAGATCTCGACTGATAAAATCAACAATTCGACCATTGCCGGCCCATATTCAAAACCCCGAGAGCTTTCAACTCGAACTCCAAAACCGCTTCGAAGCCCTTGAGAACAGCATAGATGTGGACGATCTAAACAACATGGTGGTGGATGCTGTCCGTACGGTAGGGTCCAAGCTCTTTAAGACCCGCCGTCCCAAGATAAAGAAACTCTCCGACCACACACTCCTACTCATGGATCAGAGACGTGAAATGAGGCTCCAGAGTTCAGTAGATGCTAATCGTTATCGGCAGCTTAATAGACAGATATCTAAGTCGTTGACGAGCGACCTTCGCCAATTTAATACGAATCGTATTAAAGAGGCCATCGAGCGGAATAAAGGCTCCAAAGTGTTCGCGAGAGATCTGTCTATTGGGCAAAGCCAGATGACGAAGCTGAAAACTGACGACGGACGCATCATTTCATCAAAGCCTGAAATCCTGAGGGAGATCGAGAGCTTCTATGGGCAGTTATATTCCACGCAGACACCTGTTGAAAGCAAGGCTAAAGACCCCAGAGCCAAGCTTACCCGACACTATACCGAAGATATCCCGGACGTCAGCCTGTGCGAGATTAGTATGGCTCTCAAACAGCTGAAAAACAACAAGGCGGCGGGTGACGATGGAATCACTACAGAACTTCTGAGAGCGGGCGGTAAGCCGATACTCAAAGTCCTCCAGAAGCTCTTTAATTCCGTCATCGTCCAGGGCAGAACGCCAAAGACATGGAACATAAGTGAGGTGATCTTGTTCTTTAAAAAGGGTGACAAGTCCCTCTTAAAGAACTATAGACCCATCTCGCTTCTGAGTCATGTCTATAAGTTGTTTTCGAGAGTCCTTACGAATCGTCTCGCTCGCAAGTTCGACGACTTCCAACCTCCCGAACAAGCCGGGTTCCGAAAAGGCTTTAGCACCATAGACCACATCCATACGCTGCGGCAGGTTATACAGAAGACTGAGGAGTATAATGAGCCACTTTGCTTGGCGTTCGTGGACTATGAGAAAGCCTTTGATTCGATTGAAACCTGGGCGGTGCTGCAGTCTCTCCAAAGGTGCCAAGTGGACTATAGGTATATCGAGGTGTTGAGGTACTTATACCAAAATGCCACCATGACGATCCGAGTACAGAACCAGAGCACAAATCCTATCCAACTGCAGCGTGGTGTGAGACAGGGAGACGTTATTTCTCCGAAACTGTTCACAGCTGCGTTGGAGGACATCTTTAAGCTCTTGGACTGGAAAGGACTCGGCATCAACATTAATGGCCAGTACCTAACACACCTTCGTTTTGCCGATGATATAGTCCTCATGGCTGAGACCATGGAAGACCTGAACACAATGCTCGAAGATCTCCGTAGTGCTTCCCAAAGAGTGGGTCTTAGGATGAACATGGATAAGACGAAAATTATGTCAAATGCCCATGTTGTACCCTCTCCAGTTCATGTTGGGAACACTACACTTGAAGTTGTTGACCATTACGTATACCTAGGACAGGCAGTCCAGTTAGGTAGGTCCAACTTCGAGAAAGAGATTTCTCGTCGAATCCAACTCGGGTGGGCAGCATTCGGGAAGCTTCGAAAAATCTTCGCGTCCGACTTACCTCAGTGTCTCAAGACGAAAGTCTATGAACAGTGTGTGTTGCCAGTGATGACTTACGGCAGTGAAACGTGGCCGCTAACTATGGGTCTCATAAGGAGGCTCAAGGTCACTCAGCGTGCAATGGAGAGAGCCATGCTCGGTGTTTCCCTACGTGATCAAATCAGAAACGAGGAGATCCGCAGGAGAACTAAAGTAACCGACATCGCTCGAAGGATTGCTCAGCTGAAGTGGCAATGGGCGGGACACATAGCGAGAAGAACCGATGGCCGTTGGGGCAGAAAGGTTCTGGAATGGCGACCGCGCACCGGACGACGCTCCGTGGGTAGGCCCCCGACAAGGTGGACCGACGATCTGGTGGAGGTCGCGGAAAGCCAGTGGATGCAGGCAGCGCAGGACCGATCGTTGTGGAGATCCTTAGGGGAGGCCTATACCCAGCAGTGGGTGTCGTGTGGCTGATATGATGATGATGATGATGATGACTCTGAATCTCGCATTCCCAGTGACTGCACTTTCAACAAACGTAATACTCGCGTGTTACGAAGAGAATCTCCGAGCAGCCACTACAACATAACAACAGAACAGTACAACGCGACTTGAAAATAACTACGTAAGAGTACCATCAGGTAGTGAAAAGTTTACACCCTACTCTAGTTCCTTGTAACAGATGCAGCAGACCACGGTTGGAGTCGGGGACTTAGATGAGCATTGCAACCGCAAAGAGGACAAATTTACAGCGGTAAACCATACCAGGCCCTATCTTTAGATGACGTGACGACTTCTACTTCACCTTGACCGTTGGGACACCTTAATGACAGCAGAATACCTGGCAGATAAGTATAAAGAGGTAACATACAGGCTGTCTCGGGGCAGCCAAGCGACTGGACGGCACCTGTTACGACCAGTGGTGAGCACCACGTTTTCAGAGTTCCTCCAGATCAAATTGTCGCAGCCGTATGAGAGTTGGAGAACTGTCTAACACAAGATTGTTAGGATTACACGGGTCTTTAAACAAGATCCACTTCCTGCTGAAGTCATTGTAGTTCTGACTAGTATAGGTATTTTGATCACAGAGCCTGATTACCCTGCCTGTCCCACCACCTGGCAACCACCTCGGACCCATGGCAAGAGTGTACATCTGGTAGTAGTACCGTTTTGAGTATACTTCCATCTACGAGCTCTTTATATTATTATTTATTATCACAAAACCCACAACACAATCTTACAAACTTAGCTTAATGCAAATAACGGATTTAGATTTTGTTGAATACTATGTAAAATATAAGATTCCGAACTTAGAATCAGTTCTTAGACCAGAGCATTAGACTTCCACCACCTCAAGTTCGAGCTCTACGTTCAGAAAACTGGTGGCGGGATGGTGTGACACAAAAAGAGGTTGAATTTTGTAGAGATAATAATTTAGGCCATAAATATTTTGAAGCTAAAGGCCCATCTAGCTAGATTTTTAGCATATCTGCCTTTTGTAGAGAATTTAGCTTATCGGATGATTTTATTACATAAATTCAGAGCATTATTATTAGAAATAACGAATCAACATTTAGATTGTCATGTGTAATAATGTTTATGTATATTATTTGAAGCTTCACGCAAGTTAGTGCCTGCTGCTTCTAATATCGGGCTGGCGGGCGCGTACACAACCTCACTTTTCTAAGCGTATCTACGAGCCACTACAGCGATGCCGGCGACCACATCATCCTGAGTCCAGCTCTTGGGTAAAAGACGGACACAGTGTTTAACAGACAGGTTAAAAATTAAAACATAGTAATATATCTTTCCTGTATTCGGTTGAGGTGAGTTGTAAAACTAAGGTTTCAGAGACGCACAGGCGTAGGCGATGAGGTGAACGCAATAAGGCTATATTATCAGTGTTAGAAGCGTGTGCCCTGACCTGAGCCACCTCATGAACTGTAAGTAATCTACAACTAAATTAAACCATGTGAAAGATGCAGTTTAACCGTAGCTGCAGGTTCCTTGGGCTCGGCCGTTGCCCCCCTAAATTAGTACAATAATATTGTTTTTCAAACTCAGTCTTCATAGAGACGAAAAGATTGCTGCTCGAATTGATTAGCAATAATTATAAATAATTTAGTAATCAAAGCTAGCTTTTAAAAGTGAGTTATGTTAATAACTCTGATACAGAGTGACACATGTTAAGTATATCAATATTTCAATGAATTTAAATGTGTTTTCAGTTATCTCAAGTTAATCATGCCTTCAACAGCATCACATAGCGTTGTTTGGAGTCACCAGGAGTTAATAAACACGTCTCTCACAGATGCTGTGCATCGTCACATGCCGATAATAGTGCAAGTTTTACACAACAATAAAACTTGTATTATTGAGCAGAGACGATGCACAGCATCCCATTAAGGTCTCCTGGTGAGAGACTTCTATGAGGACACTTCGTTACAACGACTCCATAGGTCAGGGATGGCGAACCTTTATGTATCAACGTGCCATTTTTCTAAATGTTAATGTTTAATGAGGTCATAGACGTGCCGTCATCCATCAAGTAACAGCGTACCTAATGCATTTTGAGATCGGTGACGTGCCCAAAATATTGTGTCGCGTGCCATCGATGGCACGCGTGCCATTGGTTCGCCATCCCTGCCATAGGTGAAAGTAAAAATGGCGCCAACCGGAAGTAAGTCTGTTTTACGATTTTTTGACAGGAAAACTGCTTAAAGGGTAAGTCAGATGACTACTTTGACAGGATGTAGCTAGACCGGAAGTCGGCGCACTCTCACAGATGCTGTGCATCGTCTCTGCTCAATAATACAAGTTTTATTGTTGTGTAAAACTTGCACTATTGTGTTGTGTCGTGTCACAGCCGTGACACACTCTGTACATGAGAGTTCGAGCGCCAGCGACCTTGAGCCAGAGCGTGTAAGCGCTAGGGTTGATACCGAAATGGAATTTAGACTTGTGGCAAAGGAAATTACATAGTAGGTATGTTAGGAAATAAACTTGTGCAAGGACATGTTAATGAAAGATAGGTTTGATTTATAATAAGTTTTTGTAATCTTTTAATTATATAAGGTAAGTACACATCATAAATTGCAACCTTTATACTTTATTTTCTGTTATTTATCATATAATCATTTTTTTAATCTCTTAACGTGTTAATGAAGGAAAGGTTTGATTTATAATCATTTTTATTAGGGTTCCGTACCCAAAGGGTAAAAAACGGGACCCTATTACTAAGACACCGCTGTCTGTCGGTCTGTCACCAGGCTGTATCTCATGAACCGTGTTAGCTGGACAGTTGAAATTTTAACAGATGATGTATTTCTGTTGCCGATAAAACAGCAAATACTAAAAACAGAATAAAATAAATATTTAAGGGGGGCTCCCATACAAGAAAAGTCCTTTTTTTTTTTGCCGTTTTTTGGTACGGAACCCTTTGTGCGCGAGTCCGGCTCGCACTTGGCCGGTTTTTTTATTTATTGACAATTTTACCTACTTGCGAGTTTACGAGGTTTAATCGTCTAAAATCCTTATTTTCAGAGCTTTTTGTTATAATTAAAGTCAGGTTAAAGGAACGGTAAGGGCATGACTAATATTTCGTATATTTTAACTTATAAAATAGTCGATAAATATTTATTTCATTAAAATTCAAAATATGGTAAAGTTGCAATAGTAGGTCCCTTCAACTATGGCAACTTTGACATATTTTTGTTATCTTAAAATAAGATATAAATTTATCGCTTACTCTATAGGTACTTACTTTTCTGGATCACTGGGCAATACGAAGAAACTTTTATCAGGATTTTGTTTTTGGTTGTTGCCACAGCCATAAACACAACAATAACGCCCACCGCCGGGCATGATTAATTATCTAACAATTAAATAATGTAAATAATGTGATCGTGTCGCGATCTGTCGCGTATCGGTTTCATACATTTAGGCTCGTATTACACAATCAAACTCAAACTCAAATCTCTGCTTGAGTACAGTTAGATAGGGATGGCGCTATATGCTCAAGCAGCAAGCAGTGCTTGAGTCTTGTCCTATAATACGGACCTTAGTATGACTAGAAACACACTTTTAATAATAATAATAATAATAATAATAGTAATTTATTTATTTGCCAAGACATGGTAAAAATACAAGTTACAAATTAAATAGTAGTACAGCATGGCTTGTCGCGATTGTCGACGTGCATGTATTGTATTGTGTTGTGTCGGCATCTGTTGTGGCGCGGATCGCTCGGCTGCGATTGCAACAGAACCACAGAATATATACTCTAACGCGAAAAGAAACGACACTCGCGCATGTATGCTCGTAAAATCGCTCGCGGCTATGTGTGCGTGTCTGGAGGCGCGCGGGGGCTGCGCGCGGCGCGCGGGGAGTGCAGCCGTTAGTCGCCGACTTACTCGGGCAAGGGTTCTTTCTACTTTCGCTCGCCGCTCGCTTGTCCCACCGCAATCCGTATTGTACCGCATTTCGCACGGATTGACTACGCGTTTAATTTACATTATTTAATTGTTAGATAATTAATCATGCCCGGCGGTGGGCGTTATTGTTGTGTTTATGGCTGTGGCAACAACCAAAAACAAAATCCTGATAAAAGTTTCTTCGTATTGCCCAGTGATCCAGAAAAGTAAGTACCTATAGAGTAAGCGATAAATTTATATCTTATTTTAAAATAACAAAAATATGTCAAAGTTGCCATAGTTGAAGGGACCTACTATTGCAACTTTACCATATTTTGAATTTTAATAAAATAAATATTTATCGACTATTTTATAAGTTAAAATATACGAAATATTAGTCATGCCCTTACCGTTCCTTTAACCTGACTTTAATTATAACAAAAAGCTCTGAAAATAAGGATTTTAGACGATTAAACCTCGTAAACTCGCAAGTAGGTAAAATTGTCAATAAATAAAAAAACCGGCCAAGTGCGAGCCGGACTCGCGCACAAAGGGTTCCGTACCAAAAAACGGCAAAAAAAAAAAAAAGGACTTTTCTTGTATGGGAGCCCCCCTTAAATATTTATTTTATTCTGTTTTTAGTATTTGCTGTTTTATCGGCAACAGAAATACATCATCTGTTAAAATTTCAACTGTCCAGCTAACACGGTTCATGAGATACAGCCTGGTGACAGACCGACAGACAGCGGTGTCTTAGTAATAGGGTCCCGTTTTTTACCCTTTGGGTACGGAACCCTAATAAAAATGATTATAAATCAAACCTTTCCTTCATTAACACGTTAAGAGATTAAAAAAATGATTATATGATAAATAACAGAAAATAAAGTATAAAGGTTGCAATTTATGATGTGTACTTACCTTATATAATTAAAAGATTACAAAAACTTATTATAAATCAAACCTATCTTTCATTAACATGTCCTTGCACAAGTTTATTTCCTAACATACCTACTATGTAATTTCCTTTGCCACAAGTCTAAATTCCATTTCGGTATCAACCCTAGCGCTTACACGCTCTGGCTCAAGGTCGCTGGCGCTCGAACTCTCATGTACAGAGTGTGTCACGGCTGTGACAGAACCCCCACCACCGATCTGTCGCGACACAACACAATAGTATGTAGGGATGGTAATCGATGCCGAAATAATCGATTATTTGATAATCGATTATTTAAACTGTGTCGATTTCAATTAATCGATTAATCGCACTCATGATATCGATTAATCGAAGAAAAATTGTTCAAGTTTTCTAGGCTTCTATAAAATAGATGCTGCGAGCATCAATCATGCAAAAAATGTACAGCAACGGCACGCTGGGCTTCCACGACAGAGTAGGGTAATCATTTTCAATCAATTTTAAACTTAAATACAAAGACATCAAGGTTTAAAATAACCTTGAGACTTTTGACAGTTTTACCTGACGTGCTGCTGCTGTACGAAATAATTATATTACAAAATATAAAAGAATTAAAATTTTATAAAAAATATTAATCATATTACTCAGTTTACTTACATCAACATCGACAACTCTATAGACGACACTCAGTATACAACAACATTTGTTCTACAACTTTTTCAAAAACAGACAAAAAAAATCTACTTTTAATACAAAACTCGATCAGTTGTTCGGACATTTGTATGGGGGGGGGAGTTGATTTTTTTTTGTGTTTTCGGAAAAGTCGTAGAACAAATGTTGTTGTTTATGATGAAAGTAATCTACTCCTGCGAGGTTGTTGGTGTTTTACAAATAGGGTTGCTACCTTTTTTTGGAGGTAAAATTGTATTTTTTCAAAATATTGCATAAAGTATAGTACACATTAATTATTTTAAGTCATTATTTATTTTTCGATGCGTATATAAAAAGCATGACAACTGAATCACCCATAAAAATAAAGTATTACTAGCGGCTGCCCGCGACTTCGTCCGCGTGGACAGTTTTATTGCTATCCCACATGAACTGTACGTTTTTTCTGGATGAAAGGTACCATATGTCCTTCTCTATTACCCTTGACAACGTGTATGCAAAATTTCATGATGATCGGTTCAGTAGATAATACGTGAAGGCGTAACAAACAAACAAACAAACAAACGGACTTTAGCTTTTATAATAATATATACTAGCGACCGCCCGCGACTTCGTCTGCGTGGAAAGTTTTTTTGCTATCCCTCGGGAACGAAACATTTTTTCGGGATGAAAGGTACTCTATGTCCTTCTTTGTACCTCTGGCAACGTGTATGCAAAATTTCATGATGATCGGTAGAGTGGCTAAGACGTGAAGGCGTAACAAACAAACAAACAAATAAACAAACAAACGGACTTTCTCATTTATTAAAATATTAGTAAGGATAGTAAGGATTTGTATATTTTTCCTATAACATATAGTACAATTGACTGAAATATAGTACGATACTATATAATACAGTACAGGTGGCAACCCTATTTACAAATAAAATAACCCTGCATAATTAATTTTGTCGATGCTGCTTAATTTAATAATGTGTCTGTTAGTTTCCACAAACATCCAGAATTTTCAATTCCACCATTGTTACAAAAACTATCAACGCACGCTCAATCACCGCGGGCGATGCGAGCGAACTGACGCGACGCGATTGGAATGACGATCACACACTCACGATCAGTTTTTCGCGTCGCGCCGTTGGATTTATGGTAGTCATGAAACTCTGGAGCCACGATTCGACATTCACAATCAAATTTAGCCTCAACTATTTTGAGTGACGCCACAGTTTTACGAAAAACTGGCAGTCAATGGCCAGCTTTAGTGTCCGGGCACGAAAACTGCGACGGCGGAGCGGCAGCGGGGCGGCGCGACAGCGGAGCGGCGGCGATGCATTCAACAGTATGGCACAGTATGGAGACGCGCACGAAACGGGCGGTGGCGGCGCGGGGCGACGAGCGATGCACGGGCGGGAGGAGAGCGACGAAAACAAATGAACAAAGTAGTTGGATTTGGTAGCCCGCGATTACAGTAGTGTTGTGTTGAATAATATAATAGTGTCTGTTTGATTACTAGGTAGTACCTATTTATTCAGTATGGATGTCGGCATCTTGGACATCATATAAAAAACACAAGATGAGCAAAGAATCCGGTTTTGAAACTAGTTAACGCCTATACTTAGACCATTTTTTCAAACAAAATAAAATTTTTAGACATAGGATATATTTCGTCCTTTGAATATTTTTCGGTATTGATTTAACAAGAAATTGTTTCCATAGCAACATCACATTTGACACATCAATAGAAATAAAAAAAAATAAGAAGTTACTTTAGTGGTATACCCTGGTCCTACCAGTAGGTCAAATCGGTAGGTCCACGGGCCCTTAATGGTATTTAGCCCATCTGTCACAACACTACTAGCGCGGCTGACCGACCGCTAAGTTTCGTGCCCACGTTCTCATCGCCCCGCCCCGCCGCCGCTCCGCTGCCGCGCCGCCCCGCCACCGCTCGGCCGCCGCCACTTTCGTGTCCGGACACTTAGAATGGACTGATGATTTTGTGAAAGATCGATTAATCGGCGTAAAATAATCGATTAGATCGATTATTTGAATTCTTCGATTAATCGATCAATTCTCAATAATTTTACAAAGACTAATCGATTAATCGAATCGATATCGAACATCACTAATAGTATGTTTCTAGCATTGTATTGGTATCTGTCGCTGGCGGCGGACGCTCGCAATACGCGCATTGTAATTTTGATTTGACTCAAAGATGAAGATTTTATAGAACTTGTGCGTCAACGTAAAGTGTTGTATGATACCAAATGCAAAAATTCGATAAAAAACATTTGATCTGAAAAGATAACTATAAACGCTTCGATTCCGCAAGGTAGCGTCGTTGGATGTCTACTTTTTTTAATTTACATCAATGACCTCCCTAAAATCATTGATGAACCTTGCGTCTTATTTGCGGATGATATCTCACTCTTGACAACTTGTAAAAACAGCGACAATACCTATAGACACTAAACTAGACCGGCTAATATCACAAACTTATAACTGGCTGAAAGAACACAACTTAAAAATAGTACAGAAGTCTCATCCTTATTCATACTGCAAAAAAAACTTATCAGAATCTTAGTCAATATAGATAATACAGAAAGCTGCAAGCCGTACTTCCAAAAGCATAAAATCCTTTCCCTATCTTGTATTTATATTTTTGAAATCTGCAAATTTGTCAGAAAGCACATACATAGAGTTATATACTAAACGAAAAGATGTCCAATCAAAGTATTCATTACGGCATAAAAATAAGCTACAAGTTCCAACAGCTCGCCTACATTTGTGCTTGTAGTGGACTACAGTTTTAGAGCTTTGATAGTTAGGGAAGGGTAAAGACGTAGGAAATTACCAAACCCAATGAGCGCTGTTGTGACACTGATTTAATGCAATAAAATTATATGACAAGTAAAGTTATCGAGGTCAAGAACGTTGCACTTAGGGCTTGCAAATCGAATATTCGAATTATTCGAATATTCGCCTTATTTTGGTATTCGAATACTAAAGTCGGTGAAATTCGAATATTCGTATATTTTCTACTTTGTTAAATTTAGGCAAAAGAAATTAATTAAAAACTCGAATAGCATTTGTGAGCATAGAATGAAGCGATCGTTAACGTTCACTTTCTCGTTTATTTATTTGTTAAGCTATGTTGTTTGTTTGTCCACAAATTGCAAACGATTTTAATCTAGTTCCCGATGAGCAAAAGACTTTAAACTTAAAACATAGGTCAGAACAGGAAGACAATAAAGTATTATAGTGTCATTGAGCTGACCTGATGATGGAACTGGAAGAAGGCCACAGGAAATCTGTAATAAACCATACAAACCCATCGAGTTTAGGCTCGTTTGATTCGTCTTGACACGTACTCTGTTGTGAAGTAGTGTCCAGGGTCTGATGAAGCCGAAAGAAGGCCACAAGAACTCTGTGATAAAACCATGCAACCCCATCTGGTTTGGGCTTGTTTGATTCGTCTTGACTAGTACTCTAAAAGGAGATGGGTAACAGTTTCCAGGGTCTGGTGATGGAGCTGGAAGAAGGCCACAGGAACTCTGTAATAAAACCATGTGACCCCATGTTTGTGCTCGTTTGATTTGTCTTGATGAGTACTCTGTTAGGAAATAGTGGCTAGGGTCGGATAATGGAGCCGGAAGAAGACCACAGGAACTCTGTAATACTTTACTTTATTGCTGACACTAAGCAAATAACACAAACATTTTAAACATTGGCACTAATAATTAACAAAATACATTTTATTTCTTCTTGGCGTTAGTGAGCATCGTGTCTTGCATTGCATGCAACACATGGCCTCTTCCAGCTGTTTCCATTTTGTTCTATCTCTTGCTTTTCGCGTCCAAAATGTTCCTCCAGTTTTCATAATATCATCTGCCCATCTTTTGGTTTGTCTTCCTCTTTTCCTTTTTCGTCTCTCTGTTATAATTTTGTTCCATTTTTTCTTGCTTTCTCTTGCCATATGACCCGCCCATTGCCATTTTAACTGTCTTATTTTCCTTATTATATCTTCTACTTTCGTTTTTGTTCTCATTTCCTCTGATTTTGGCCGGTCTTTCAGCGTTACACTTATTAGGCTTCTTTCCATGTTCTTCTGGCATGTTCTGAGATTCAAATAGTATTTTTGAGTCAGTGCGCATGTTTCACACTCTGTAATAAAACCATACAAATCCATTGAGTTAGGGCTCGTTTGATTCATCTTGACAAGTATTCTGTTGGGAAATAGTGTCCAGGGTCTGATGATGGAGCCGGAAGAAAACCACAGGAATTCTGTATTAAATTCCACCCTCTCACGGGCTAAGCGGTACTTCTCAGTTCTCACCCAACCAACTGCTTCTGTTATACAACGCGCAGATTCGTCCAATCATGGAGTACTGTTGTCGCCTGTGGGATGGTTCTGCTAAGTATCAGCTTAAACTTCCTGAATCAATTAAAAGCAGATTGAAAGCCAGGAGGCTCATCGGCAACTCAAAATTGGCCGCAGCGGAACTTCAGAGCCTTAGTCACCGTCGCAAAGTTCGCACCTTCCTTACATAGTAGATGCTACAAGGTCCGTTCCAAGCGCTTTGCCAATACATTTGACTGCTGAAGAATGGATTGAGCTGCTAATCATATGTTCCCCGATAGTTACAACCTTTGTCTCTTCAAGATAACAGTGAATAGGCATTTCTTGGGCAAGTGTGCTACACCTTAGACCACATCCTGTTTACCAAGCAAGATGATAGTCAAATGCCTGCCCAGTTTCCGATAAAAAAAAGAAACCATACAAATTCATCGAGTTTTGGGTCGTTTGATTCGTCTTGAAAAATAGTATCAAACCCTGGTGTGATGGTGAAGTCGGAAAACACCAGAGAAAAAAGCACAGATTAGACTAAAAAGCAAAAAATAAATATTTACTGACAAAAAACAAAAAAAACGCGTTTTAAAAACGAACTAAAAAGTATATAAATCGGACTCAAGTCAAAACATAGTTATAAAAACGGACTAATAAGTATAAAATAATTACCCACGTAAAGATTTATGGCCCTATAAAGTAGTTTTAAACCTAAAACTGCGGGGCAAATGCAAAAGTCAATTGATGATAAATCTTACAAAATGCGCCCTATTAAACGAAGCATTTAACGTTGGTTTAATTTCAAAAATAAACAATATTTAATAATTACGACCACCTGTTTACTTTACAGAACTATTCGAATAATATTCGAATATATTATTCGAATACCTCCTTAAAAAAATTCGAATATTCGAATATTGATTTCGTCGAATATTTGCAAGCCCTAATCACTATCACTCGCAATCACTGATAGATGGAATGTCTAATTGAAAAGATCGCGATCGCGGAATGGGTTTTGGGGTCACCGAAGTGCATTTATCTAAGTTCGGCACTGAATTTACCAACACATTCACTGCACGATTTTCACTATTTACACCTTTAAGCTGTATAGGCACTTCTTGCCTGCCCTCTGTGGCTGCTTGGAATACCACTGCCGATGGAGGTGTCTTCCTCACTTTGCGACACCGTACTATCAGGTAGACGGCTCCCGCTAGCAGGATTATTCCTATGAAGCTGTACAGTACTGAGTACTGATGAATGTCGTGGATGCTTAATGGCGAGTCTGACTGCTGTTTCAAGTCTTCAATTTCAGTCTTCATACTATTCCACTCATCTTTGTGATCTTCGGGAGTGAACGAGTATGTGGTGAAGTTCACTATATGATTGAGCATAGAGGTCTCTGGAATATCCATTATTTCAGTCTGAGATGTCGTATGAGTAAGGTAATTATTGTGGCTATAAATAGAATAGCTCTTACTCTTGATAACACAACCATGACCTATATCCAGTAGGCCATTACCGGTCAAGGTTTCTAACTGCATGCCGTCTGGGCAAAAAATGCGAACTGAGCATTCTTCACAGCATGAAAACAACCACCTGTTAGTAGTATGTAACCTGAGCCACTGTTCTTGGCAAGCCGACACCTCTGTCTTGCATAATTGAGTTTTATTGTTAATATTAATATTACAGAGTGTATTTGTAATTGGGATATGATAAATAGGTTTATTTGTAGAGCATAAAATGCGATTTGTCGATAAGTGTAAACATTCTTCGACGTCAGACTCTGTCATTAGAAGGAGTAGATCTCGTTGGAGATTAAATGCTATGTAAGGTGAATCAAATTGAACAACATGATTTTGTTGTTGTAAAGATATAACTCTGTCTAGTTCTAACGATTCTTTACTTATCAATGGAATCTTTACTTCGATTAATAAGTATTTTTCACCAACTCTTGTGTTCACTTTCATTAGTTTGTAAAGCTCTCGTAAGTTTCGCTTGTCAGTAGGTATAGTCAGATCACCTTGTAAGTGACCTGATATTAAATTAATCTGATCTGATAACTGCTCTGGTGGCAGTAAATGCGTATCCATATGTCCCTGTGTTAAATCAGTGATGACATTAATCAAAGTATCTTGGATACGTCTAATGCTGGTGATAAGTATGTTTGCTGCCAGTGATGACGACATGAAATATAGTTCCACCTCTAGTTGGTTCTTAATTTGCATCATAGTCTGGGATGCCTCTCTTATCTGTCGATCTAAGATGGCGAACTGTTTGTTCATGATACCTTCATTCCTTCGCATAATATTGTACTGCGCTTCTAAAACGGTAGTTTGATTTTTAATCAAGTTCGAAAGATGATTTTCGTTCTGTGATACTTTCTCTATATCCTTTTCGTACTGCTCTGCAAATGAGTCATCTAGGATTCCGAATAATTTATTAGCCACATAGCCAACGCCGTTTATTAAGCCTCGCTTCTGTCGTTTGCCAATTTGATACTTAAGAATGCTGTTATGGTGTTCAATTTCTGTTATCTCATGTTCTAGCTGAATTAAGATGCTTTTATACTGGGCTGGAATACGTTCCATACGTAGGGAATGCCCTACGTGTCTAAGATACATCTTTACGTTAGCCAATCCAGTCCAATATGTTGTCATGTTGTAATAGACTATTAAAGTCCATTCGTCTCGTATCAAATTCATGTCACTTATTTTGTTAAAATAAAGTTTTTGTTCAGTGTTGAACGATGATATGTTGTATGTACACTGTCCCGGGGAAAGCACAGCCAAGAAAAAGAGAAGTGCCATAGTTAGGAAATTACACAGTCCTTTTCTTGTTGAACGTTTTGATCTACGTTCATTCGTATTACTTTGCGAAGGCGTTATCATTGAATCGTTCGACAGTTGTTGTCGAGCGCTCGATACATTTTCAATCTGATTTTCATTGACTGGTAAGACTGATAGTTTTATTACTGGCCTCTTTATTATACCATTCTTGGTTTTAAGAGAGACTACTCTTACATAGCCATCCTTCCCGGGGTGCACATCCACTACTCTGCCTAGCGCCCACTTCCCGGGGGGCAGGTTCTCCTCTTTTATAAGCACAATGTCGTCTATCTGTATGTTTTTTGTAGGAGTTCTCCATTTCGATCGACTTTGTAACTGTTGTAAATAATCTGATGACCAGTGTTTCCAAATTTCTTTATTCATAGACTGGATCATATGCCATCTCGTAGTCATATTAATGTGACCAGGATCTGTCTGTGGTCTGGATAAAAGAGATTCTCCAATCAGAAAGTGCCCTGGTGTAAGAAATAGGTCATCTGGACTTTTTAGTTAATGCTATCAAGGGCCTGGAGTTCAGGCAGGCCTCAACTTGATGCAGCAGGGTGATGAACTCTTCATACGTTAGTTTTTGTTCACCCACCACTCTTCTAAGATGATATTTGAGCCGTTTGACAGCCGCTTCCCACAGTCCACCTGCTGAGGGATATGCTGGAGCGTTAAATGACCATTTGATGTTTAATTCACTTATTTTGTTGAAGAAGTCGCTATTAAGAGTCTGTAGGATCTCCTGATATTCTTTCTTGAGTAGGCGACTTGCTCCCACAAAGTTAGTCCCGTTGTCACTATAAACGTGACTTGGGGTCCCACGGCGAGCACAGAATCGACGAAACGCTGCTAAAAACGTCGGTGTACTGAGATCCGAAGCCAATTCGAAGTGAACAGCTTTCGTTGCTAGGCAAACAAAAACAGCCACATATCCTTTGTTCGTCTTTATTCCCCGACCCTTATTAATTTTTATATCAAAATATCCACTAAAATCAACCCCGCTATAACTGAAGGGGCGAGATGGGGTGACTCTGGGCTCTGGTAGATCTGCCATAATCTGTGACCTGCTTTGGTCATTATGTCGCTTACACTTAACACATTTGCGTAACCTTTAAAATTATATTCAATGAATGACTCATTTCGCTACTCGATAAATGTTTTTGTCTGGAAATATTATGTTTATTTTTCAGCCACGCGACGTAACGTGAGTACCAGCCGATCATTGTTGTCACGCGCCGTATCGAGTTACATTCTTTTAATAATTTAATAATTAAATTATCATTTCTGTCGTCTAAGGCAACGTATACATTGGTTTTCTTTATTTCTAAATGCGGTGAGTCATATGTTACTTTCTTGTGACTATTTATATCAAAATTACACAACAACTTAGGGCCTTCCCACCATAAACTGTGATTTAAAAGTTGCTTCGTGGTCAGTCCTCTCGTGGCGCAGTCTGCGGCGTTATCTTCGGATCGTACATGGCGCCAATTGGATGCTGGAATGATGCTGATAATTGTTGATATTCTGTTCGAAACAAATTGCTTCCATCTGTTGATGTCTCCATGTAACCATCCAAGTACGACCATGGAGTCAGTCCATGCGAATATGTTAAAACTGGTTTCTTTAAAGGCTTCCAAAACTTTTTTCATGAGGCGTGTTAGCAAAACTGCCCCACATAACTCAAGTTTAGGTAAAGATAATTTGTTTTTAACTGGTGCCAACTTTGTTTTCGCCGCTACGAGTGTTCGTGTGTACTCTCCTTTATTATTTACTGTTACGACGTAAATTACGCACGCGTATGCTTTTTCTGAAGCATCGCAAAATCCATGTAATTGGCAGTAATTAATGTTTCCAATATATCTGGGAATAACAAACTTATTTAATTGTTGAAAGTCAATTTTAAGCTGTTTCCAGGATTCTTTCATTTCATCTGATAAGACTTCATCCCATGTGTTGGTTCGATCTGACCAGGTCCGCTGGAATAAAAGCTTCGCACGTACTGTGAGTGGCGATATCCATCCCAGGGGATCAAATACTTTCGATATATATGAAAGTAGCTGTCGTTTGGTAAGTTGACTGTCATCTTTAAGCTCCTCAAACTTATTTTCGAAGGTAAAAGTATCTGAATCTGGACTCCAACTAATCCCAAGAGTCTTTTTTGATTCCAAGTTTTTAAATTAAAGTGGTGTAATGATGCTTTCCGTAGGAAGATCCTTGATAAGTTCCGGAGTATTGCTTGACCATTTTCGAATGTTCATTCCTGCTTCCTTTAAGATGTTTATAACTTCCCGCTGTAAGGCCTTGACCTGGTCTATGTCCTCTCCCCCTCCCAAGAAATCGTCCATGTAAAAGGAATTCTGGAGAGCCTTTACTGCTAAAGGATACTTCTCTGCTCCCATCTGTTCGTTGTCCATGGCAATCTGTCGTAGAGTCCTCATGGCCAAGTAAGGAGCAGCCTTAGTCCCGTAGGTGAGTCTGGTTAATTCATACTCTCCTAATGGCTCCTGGGGGGATGATCTCCATATGATGCGCTGCAGATGTTGGTCATTCTCTCTTACTAAAATCATCCTAAACATCTTTTCTATATCTGCAGTGATGACGTATTTATGTTGACGCCAAACCAGTATCAAGTCCTGCAGGTCCTGTTGTAGATTTGGGCCACGTTCCATTAAATCATTAAGGCTCTTACCGGTCGATGTTTTCGACGATGCATTAAACACGGTTCGAAGCTTTGTAGTCGTTGACTCATCTCGCAGGACTCCGTGGTGAGGGAGATAGCATGATAGTTTGCTGTGACTGTCTACACGTTTCATGTGACCTAGATTTTCGTACTCTAACATGAATTGTTTATAGCGTTCACCAAATTGAATATTTTGCAACATTTTCTTTTCGATATTGTGAAATTGTGCAACAGCTTTAGATTTTGATAATCCCAACTCCTTTTCAAAATTTGGTTTCATGGGGATCGCGACCTCGTATCTCCCATCTTCCAGCCGCCGTGTGGTCGACTGATATAACTCTTCACAATATCTTTCTTCATTGGTTAGCGTTAATGAGTTGTTATCGGCTATTTCTTCCATTTCCCAGTATTGAGATAATTCTGATAAATTATTTACTACAACATTACAGTTAAATGTTTTCACATTTCCCGATAAAATCCAGCCCAATTTTGTTTGTTGGGCCATAGGAGCTGTGCTTGGCCCCTTGATAAGACCACCCATGATGATATCCTTGTAAACGCTGGCATCTAATAAGAGGTCGATGGATCTTGATACATTATAATCTGGATCGGCCAATTGTAAATGATTTAGATGTGTCCAAGGGCGTTTCGTGAATGAAATATTGGGCAAATTATTTACGACCCGCGGGATCACTAGCGCCTGTATGGTGAAAGTGTAATCGTCGTAAATAGAGTTAAGTTCGAGTGTAACTATGCCTTTACTTGACTTTATCCCGTGTCCGATACCCGAAACCGATGCATGATAACGTTGTCTTGGCAGCCCTAGTTGCTTGACTGCATTTTCCGAGATCAGGGATATTTGCGATCCCTGAACCAATAAAGTTCTCAATGTTACAAAAGTTCCGTCAATAGCCTTGGCTTGAATCGACAAAGTGGTAAGTAATACTTCCTCATCATCCGTGGCGACGTAGTTAACACTATGCTCTTTGACTGCTGGTAATTTGTGCTGAGGTGGTGCGGAAGCGCTGTCACGGCTTGACCCAGCTGTGATTGAGGGCAACGATTCGTTATTTATGAATGCGTCATGTAAAATTGTATTGTGGTCACATTGGCAAATCTTACAAGTTTTTGTCGCATTGCATTTATTATAATGTTTATATAAACAGTTTTTGCATACTTGCAATTTCGTGACTGTTTTTAATTTTAAATCAGCTTTTAATTTTAAAAATTTGTAACATTTGTATAGTACGTGACTTTGATGGCAATATGGGCACGACCAATTATTGTTTGATGTGGCAGTAGCTTCACAGAATATATACTCTAACGCGAAAAGAAACGACACTCGCGCATGTATGCTCGTAAAATCGCTCGCGGCTATGTGTGCGTGTCTGGAGGCGCGCGGGGGCTGCGCGCGGAGCGCGGGGAGTGCAGCCGCTAGTCGCCGACTTACTCGGGCAAGGGTTCTTTCTACTTTCGCTCGCCGCTCGCTTGTCCCACCGCAATCCGTATTGTACCGCATTTCGCACGGACTGACTACGCGTTTAATTTACATTATTTAATTGTTAGAAATTATCTAACAATTAAATAATGTAAATTAAACGCCTCATGCCCGGCGGCGGGCATTATTGTTGTGTTTATGGCTGTGGCAATAACCAAAAACAAAATCCTGATAAAAGTTTTTAAAATAACAAAAATATGTCAAAGTTGCCATAGTTGATGGGACCTACTATTACAACTTTACCATATTTTGAATTTTAATAAAATAAATATTTATCGACTATTTTATAAGTTAAAATATACAAGTTATTAGTCATGCCCTTACCGTTCCTTTAACCTGACTTTAATTATAACAAAAAGCTCTGAAAATAAGGATTTCAGACGATTAAACCTCGTAAACTCGCAAGTAGGTAAAATTGTCAATAAATAAAAAAACCGGCCAAGTGCGAGCCGGACTCGCGCACAAAGGGTTCCGTACCAAAAAACGGCAAAAAAAAAAAAAAGGACTTTACTTAGGAGCCCCCCTTAAATATTTATTTTATTCTGTTTTTAGTATTTGTTGTTTTATCGGCAACAGAAATACATCATCTGTTAAAATTTCAGCTGTCCAGCTAACACGGTTCATGAGATACAGCCTGGTGACAGACAGACAGACAGCGGAGTCTTAGTAATAGGGTCCCGTTTTTTACCCTTTGGGTACGGGAACCCTAATAAAAATGATTATAAATCAAACCTTTCCTTCATTAACACGTTAAGAGATTAAAAAAATGATTATATGATAAATAACAGAAAATAAAGTATAAGGGTTGCAATTAATGATGTGTACTTACCTAATATAATTAAAAGATTACAAAAACTTATTATAAATCAAACCTATCTTTCATTAACCTGTCCTTGCACAAGTTTATTTCCTAACATACCTACTATGTAATTTCCTTTGCCACAAGTCTAAATTCCATTTCGGTATCAACCCTAGCGCTTACACGTTCTGGCTCAAGGTCGCTGGCGCTCGAACTCTCACGTACAGAGTGTGTCACGGCTGTGGTAGCTTGGTATTCCCGGTTTGGAATTTTTCCAGTATTGGAATGATATTTATGATACGTAGGCTTAAAAGGAATCTTTGTTGGCTGATAAGAAGTAAACCTGTTCGGTGTGGCTGAGATGTCTCTTTCTTTTGGATTAATAGGCTCCAGAGCAGTAAATTTACTTTCTAAAAAGCTCATAAGCTCAGTAAGCGAAGGTAAAGTGCGAGGTGACTTGCGAGCTTCTTTATAATCGGCATAAGTATCCGAATCGAGTTTCTTTGTTATAAGATGGACTAATATCGGGTCCCATGTTGAGGTATCGACACCCAGATTTTGAAGAGCATGAATACTTTCCATTGATACGTCATAAAGTCGTCTTATTTCGTTAGCAGTTTGCTTGTGAACATTCGGTTGACTAAGGAAAGCTTCAATATGTTTCGTAAATAAAACTTGTGGGTTATTGTACCTGTGATTCAGTAGCTCCCATGCTGTATCATAGTTATCTGCCGAGATATGCAAATGTTGAACGAGGCGCTCTGCTTCACCCTTTAGCTTACCCTTCAAGTGTTGCATCTTTTGACATTTCGTGAGCAAGTTGTTGTTATGTATGCTTTCAGAGAATAAGTCGTAGAATGTAGGCCATTGAACGTACCTTCCAGAGAACACGGGTACCTCGAGCTGTGGGGTGGCTTGCTGAAGGTGAGCTGACGATGCCAACTTCTGATTCAGAGCCCTCTTAATCGTCTTAAACGAGTCCTCGTAGTGACAAAACTCATCATCATGAGCAGGGTCCGAACCTTGTAAAATGTTGTCGATTTGCAAGTGTAAAGAATCTATAGCATTCCATCGTGTCTGAATACTCTTTAACTCGTCTTCTAACTCCCATTTAACATTAATATCCTCTACCTTGATGCTCCTTGTCAGTCGCTTAAATGCTCTCAAATTGGTGCGTTGCAGCGTCAGTAGCTCAGCTGCCGCCTGCCCATCCTGCCTCGGCGGGGCAGCGGGCGCGGCCGCCCGGCCTGTCCCGGCGCGGGGCGCTGCTGGTGGCTCTGGTGTAATGGGTCGCGTATGCGATGCTCTCGGTGTACCTACTTGGTTGTTCTCACCTGTACTCTCTATGGTTGCTGTCGACATATACGCAGATATTTTATATCTCACAGACTCGAAGTATTTCCTCGTTTTCTCGAACAGATTGTCTCTGAAATACTGATGATCAGAATCTTCATAAACTGCTAATTTGTCGTTAACCGATTGAAACTCAGCCCAGTGCCTGTCTAGCGAGTTGAGCCGATCCTGTAAGTACTCACGCGTTTTACGACTTGCAGAGTCCTTGCCAAAATTACGATCGATCTGTTTGATCGATTCCAGAATGCCTTCCTGCAGCTGGAACAGTTTCTCCATGTTGCTATGCTGTTAATAATATGAGACCTTACTTGATAGAAGGATACAAATCCTTTTTGCTCCTGTGGAGGTGCTAATGCTGACTGCTGCGTGTCCGCTTTGCTCTCGAACGTCCGACCGAGCTTTTTCCACGAACACGCGGGTTCCCGACAGTACGGAAATGTAAAAAGTTATTCACTGTTTGTGAAAATCACTGTGTGTGATTTAGTGACGTAGTCACAAATTTCGATAGTTACTGGTTAAACTACACGAACGCGAAGTCCTTGTTAGGATCGAAGGACCAAAAACTGTAGTGGACTACAGTTTTAGAGCTTTGATAGTTAGGGAAGGGTAAAGACGTAGGAAATTACCAAACCCAATGAGCGCTGTTGTGACACTGATTTAATGCAATAAAATTATATGACAAGTAAAGTTATCGAGGTCAAGAACGTTGCACTACAAATGCAACGCGGCAATATTTTCACCTACTAACATATGTACTTTGGCTCGTACAGTGCTCATCCAGTGCATATAATATGTCTATAAGAATCTATAACAAATTGCCTGAAAAATTAATAAATGAAGAAAATAACAAATTGTTTAACAAAAGCCTAAAAGATATGTTATTAAATAAATGCTACTATAGTGTAAAAGAGTATTTGAATGATAAAATAAATGAGTAAAGATATACATATACTTACGCAATATAAACTTAAAATAATAGAATAATATTATACTAATATACTTAACAATACCATACTACTTATATCTATTGTGACTTATATGTGATCATACACAATAGGGTATTACATCATTTTTTGAAAACTGCTTTAAATTAATCCTGAGGTCGTAAAAAACCAGCGGAATTTTCATTTTAATTTTATAAAACCATTAAATGCCCTAAAACACGATTTTAATTTTTGATTTTGAATTTTTCGCGCGAAAACACTAGCCACCATTTTGTTTATGCTCGTGTCGTGTCGTCATTCTGTTAGTAAACAATACGAATGCGAAAAGGCTGTCATGTTTATTTACTATTGGAGTGACGTCACACCGTAATCCAAAATGGCGAATGGCGTTTTGAACATTTGAAGAATAGATTAAAAAATACGATTTCTAAAATTGAATTATAAAATTTATATTGCATTTTTATGAATAAATATCGACGTTTCTCGTTTACTATTTATGAAATCTATCTTAAATATGCATTTTTATACTTTATTTTACATGGTGTAAAATAGCCTATTCAAAACTATGTATTTTTTGAAATACTAATAATAGGGAATATGCATCAATTTTTTTTCTTATCAAAATCAATAGTATAATGCGTGAGAAAATCAACTGTAATATTGAAACTTGTCTCTTGCGTTTTTTTCTCGTAATATAGTTACTTGAAGTTAGCACGCATCAGCTCCCGCCGAAAACGCTCTATACAAAACGGTGACGTCACACATCACGTTTCGGTGTGTTTCGGGCGCGTTTAATATGGAGTTAGCCAATAATCTGCAATTATCTCCCTAAATTTTGCGTTTAATTAGATATGTGTCATACAAAATATTATTTCTTTTTCGATATTCTATCTGACTGTAAAGTGCATTATATCCGAAAACGAAAAAAAAATATCGTTATTTTCCCCTGATTTCATCGTGTGATAAAACGAAAATAATCATTTTTTTTATTTTTCTTTCTGTTCCATCATGTTTTTACAAGTTTCCGCAGCGATCAAGCTCAATTTTAGGAAAATCGGTGACTTATGCATATTCCCTATTGTAAATACTAATGGAAATTGCGAAAAAAAATCTGCTGTTTCATACATTTAGATATTTTTGTTATTATTTTTTGTACGAAACAGCATATATATGTCTATGGAAACAGCAGATTTTTTTCGTTGTAAGTACCTATTGTTATTGTACTGAATTTCATAAGATTTTTTTTTCTTGATTTAAAATCTCTGATAGCAGTGAATGTAAAAAAAAATGACTCCGCCCGACATTTCAGATTCAGCGACGGAAATGAAGGTACCTAACTAACTAAATACAAGCAGTCTCTCTTTCTCTTTTCTAAGTAGGTTGGTAAATACCTACTTACTGATTTAGTTTACGTACCTAATTATTTTTTATTTCTTAATTGACCGAGCGAGCACGAAGTGCGAGCGAAGCGTCTCTGCTTCAGCTTGGGCAAAAATTCTTTCGTATGTCCGGCTGTCTGTTCCATCCAACCTACATTTCGCATTTCTCAACTGATTCTTGTGAAATTTTGTGAGTAGGTTTGAAAATTACATAGAATTTTTCTAATTTTCCTCTATTTCAAATTTTCCTCCTCTATTTCAATTTCAAATTTCTTAATCAATCTGTAAATTTATTAAGAAATTTGAAATTCATTAAGAAATGAGCTAATTTAATAATGTTATTTATTTGTTAATCTTTGTTAATATAAAGCCTGGAAACGATATACATATTTGTAAATATCGTTCCATCTGATAAAGCTGACAAGTTTTTTGCGCCCATTTTTCTTGTCAGTTAAAAGACGTCATAATGGGTGGTAGGGTAAAAGAATTGACGATTTAAAAATGCTTATTATGTGAGCTTATTTAAATAAAAAATATTTCACTTTCACTTTCTACAGGTCGCATTTCTCAACCGATTCTCGTGAAATTTTGTAAGCAGTTTTGAAAATAACATAAAACTTTTTTGTCATGCCAGTTTTTTGAATTTTTTCTTATTGGTGGAGATATGTTAAAAAACTTATTTCAGTCTGGCTTTCCAGCGCTGTCTGTTCTTCTCTACAGGTCGCATTTCTCAACCGACTCTCGTGAAATTTTTTGAGCATGTTTAAAAATAAAATAGAATTTTTTGTCACGCCAGTTTTTTGAAATTTTTTAAAATGACGGAGAAATATTAAAAAAACATTTTTCAGTCCGTCTTTCCGGTGTTGTCTGTTTTCCTCTACAGGTCGCATTTTTGAACCGATTCTCGTGAAATTTTGTTAGCAGATTTGAAAATTATATAGATTTTGTTTGTTAAGCCAGTTTTTCCATTTTTTTTTAATGGCGGAGATAATGAAAAAAAAGCACATTTCAGTCCGGATTTCCGGCGCTGTCTGTTCTCCTCTACAGGTTGCATTTCTCAACCGATCCCTGTGAAATTTTGTGAGCAGGTTTGTTAATTATTTAGAATTTTTTTGTCGAGCCAGATTTTTAAAATATTTCAAAATGGCGGAGATATGTTAAAAAAAACAGAGTTTACGGCTTTCCAGCGCTGTCTGTTCTCCTCTACAGGTCGCATTTCTCAACAGATTCTCTTGAAATTTTGTGAGCAGTTTTGAAAATGATATAGATTTTTTTTAACGCCACTTTTTCGTTTTTTTTTTTTCAAAACTGGCGGAGATATGTAAAAAAACATATTTCAGTCCAGCTTTCCGGCTTTGTCTTTTCTCCTCTACAGGTCGCATTTCTCAACCGATTATCGTGAAATTTTGTGAGCAGGTTTATTAATTATATAGAATTTTTATTCAAGCCAGTTTTTAGAAATTTTCCAAAAAATCACCTATTTCGAAAAATGGTAAAAATTAGAAGCGCCATCTAGCTGCAAATATACATACCAAATAATATACCAAACAGCACGAACCCACTATGTGCTGAGCAGTGTAGGAACAAGGGGTGGCGACATCTTTTAGATTATTTTTTAAACAACATACAATTTGAGCTACTTTTTAACGCGAGGTCTACAGCTCACGGAGCCACTAGTGTTAGGTAGGTACAGTGTTTTATTTTAATTTTTCTGAAGAAGTGTCATCATATTAAATAAAAATTTAAGGTCCTCTTCTAAATTACTCTCAGAAGCTGATGAAAGCATTATGAACGTGCAAGCGCTGCAAAGCTTCGATTGATACTGTGGAGTGTGGAGGAAAAACGACAGAACGCGCTCTGTCGCGACTCGCGACACAATAGTGTGCACACCCACCGCCGCGACACAACGCGACACGACACAACACAACACACAAGTATATTTCCGTCTTAATTATTATACTCTTTTTTTTAAACATGACAAAAGAAGAAAAATTGATTGTTACAGTGTTGATCCCGTATCGATAATGGTTATTCTATATTGTCCGCGTCGATGGTCATAGGTCAAAGTGATTTTCACTCGGTAAATACATATTATAAATATCATCATAGAGTTGAAAGTAACGATGGGGGCGATTACTACTAAAAGTAATCGAATTAGTCGATTGTTCGGTTTAGTCGATAAAAGTCGATAACAATCGATGTCAGTCGATTGTTATCGACTCACGGCGCGCGGCGCGCAGTCATAGTCGAATGCGTGCGTGCGGTGCGCGTGTCAACTTTTTAACTACTAATTCGTAGCGCAGCGCACTCGTACTACTAAATCAGTAGTTACAAAAGACGGTGCGTGCGTGCGCTGCGTCGTGCAAGGTCAACGGTTAAAAGTCCGTGCGTGTGCCTCTACTTACCTTACGTACGACTGCAGTTACTAAACGATTGGCGCTTATAGATTATTCGATAGAGGAAACGTCTATTGTAAGTTGGTACTACCTACATTACGAATAGATTAATTTTAGGGGGCTAAGTAAGACTAGAATAAGAATTAAACAAAAAAAGTTATATAGTATATCACTACATAGTATAAAACAAAGTCGCTTTCTCTGTCCCTATATCCCTATGTATGCTTAAATCTTTAAAACTACGCAACTGATTTTGATGCGGTTTTTTTAATAGATAGTGATTCAAGAGGAAGGTTTATGGGCCTTTCTCTACTAACAGGAAAATCATGGTCAAAGCATTTTTATTTTACTTTGGCCACAGAATATATAGTTACTCGCTTTGGCTAAATTCATGCATAGTTTTATTTATTAAAACACATAATATATTATAACCTGTTATTTAAGGAGCCAAGCTTAATCAATATTTAGAATCATAATCATTCCATAAATTCGGTCTTCAAGCCACTAAAAACAGTCCTCTGTTATGTCCTAATTCCGGATTGAGTATGATTCGGTTCTGTTTTTATTAGTTGTAGGTATTTAAAAATGTAAAAGGGCGTTTTCAGAAAAATAGCACACCCCCGCTTTTGGAGCTGTCCCTCCGTCTTAATATTTAATTGTCTTTAAACTGACGAAAGAAATTCAAAAGTGTTAAATAGATTCAATTTCTCATTTAAGTAGTTTAACTTTACAATTTTAGTACAAATAATTCCTTAAATATTATATTTTTTATAAATAATTAAAGTATTCCCAACATCTGGTTTTTGGTTGTCCCCTGTATGTAGCCCCAGTCGTAGGAAGCAAAAAAACGAAGAATACGGCTATCCATGAACCAAAGATTTCCTTCGGTAGGATTGATCCTTGGTTTCCTAAACTGGGTTTACGAAGTGGAGCCACCTGGATTTTCCAAGCAGGTGGGGGGAGGGGGGAATTCTGCCTTAACGAAGTCCGAGGTTAATAACTGCCTCAGTTTAAATACTAAGCCAAGTTTGGTATCATTTTCGGATAAATCAATGACGTAGAATTCATTTATGGTATAAAAATTGCGATTTATTAAGAAGTTTCCTAAACATTACACAATAACCAATATTTTCAACTACATTTTTTTACTAAGTCATCGTAAATATTAAACTGATGTTCTTATTTGCAAACAAAAAATACGTTAACAAAGCTTATAGAATGAAGACTTGAAAAAATATAACTTATTTTTTTTTTTATTAACAATTAATAGTGAAAAAAAATTTCACTGTCGCCTGCCGTCAATTTCTTTTACACCTATGGAAATATTAATATTTTTTATCATAACAATATGGGTATCAAATGAAAGGTAATAAATAGTCAATTCCAAATATATATACATTATAACACTTTTATGAAACTGTTTTGAAATAAACTTAAAAAGTATAACGCAGAATTAAAAAATATCAGTAAATTATTAGAAAAACAAAAAATGCCAGTCAATACCGACAAATAAACGCAAATATGACAAGCGCGCATGTAACTACAATTTTTTCCAGATATTGTTAGGTACCTTGAGATTGAGAGTAGTTTTACCCAAGTTTTAACCCTTGGAAACCCTGTACTGCTGGAAAAACTTGGCACTTGTTTCAGTATTTTCGAAAAAACTACCTTAAGAAAGCGTTTTTCAGGTATCTCTGCTCTATCCATACTAATATTATAAATGCGAAAGTAACTCTGTCTGTCTGTCTGTCTGTTACGCCTTCACGCCGAAACTACTGAACCGATTTGGATGAAATTTGGTACAGGGGTAGAGTAGAGCTCGAGATAGGACATAGGCTACCTTTTATTGCGAAATAAGGGTTGGAGGGGTTGAAATAGGGGATGAAAGTTTGATTGTACCACAGAATAGAGAGACTTCAGAAGTTATGCCACTATCGTATTTGTTTGGTACCCATTTACATACTTTTACACTTCGAGATTATGTTGTTTAATCGACTACCATGAGTAAAATTGACAGAACGAAATTCAAGATCAGTAATACAAAATCCATACTAATATCATAAATGCGAAAGTAACTCTGTCTGTCTGTCTGTCCGTCTGTCTGTTACGCCTTCACGCCGAAACTACTGAACCGATTTGGATGAAATTTGGTACAGAGGTAGAGTAGAGCTCGAGATAGGACATAGGCTACCTTTTATTGCGAAATAAGGGTTGGAAGGGTTGAAATAGGGGATGAAAGTTTGATTGTACCACAGAATAGAGACTTCAGAAGTTATGCCACTATCGTATTTATTAGGTACCCATTTACATACTTTTACGCTACGAGATTATGTTGTTTAATCGACTACCATGAGTAAAATTGACAGAACGAAATTCAAAATCAATAATACAAAATCCATACTAATATTATATATGCGAAAGTAACTCTGTCTGTCTGTCTGTCCGTCTGTCTGTTACGCCGAAACTACTGAACCGATTTGTATGAAATTTGGTACAGAGGTAGAGTAGAGCTCGAGAATGGACATAGGCTACCTTTTATTGCGAAATAAGTGTTGGATGGGTTGAAATAGGGGATGAAAGTTTGATTGTACCACAGTATAGAGAGACTAAAGAAGTTATGCCACTATCGTATTTATAAGGTTCCTACTTACATACTTTTACACTACGAGATTATGTTATTCAATCGACTTCCATGAGTTAAATTGACAGAACAAAATTCATAATCTAAAATACAAAATCTATACTTAATCCATAATAATATTATAAATGCGAAAGTAATTTTGTCTTTCTGTCTGTCTGTTAAGCTATCACGCCTAAAATACTAAACCGATTTTAATGAAATTTGCCACAGAGATAGAGTAAAGCTTGAGAAATGACACAGGCTACCTTTTATTACGAAATAATGGTGGAAAGAGTTAAAATAGCGGATGAAAGTTTGTATGAAAGTCTGTAGGTGTCAAAATAGGGAATGAAATTTTATGAGAGGAACAAGCGGGTCAGCGCGCTTGGTGGGGACCCGCCTAATCACGTTAAAACGGCTGATAAGATTTTGATGAAATTAAAACATTGAATACTATTTATCCTGGTTTAAAGTTCCCATAGGATTTTCTCGAATATCCACGCGGACGAAGTCGCGGGCAAAAGCTAGTACTTTTATAAAGCTAACTAAATTTGCTACAATTTGAGCCTATCACAAGCAAGTTTCGAATTGATATTTAAAATATTAATATTTAATAAAAATAATAACTTCCTTACAACGGTAACGAAGTTATTTTTTTTAATTAGCCAAAACAAGAATATTTTTTTTTATTATTATTTTAAAAATAAAAAGATGCTGAGCTCCTATACGAGATACTATATCTATGTATACGAGGTATTTTTCTTTTTTCAATATTCCAATTTGTGTATTTAATGGCAATTTTTTTCTTTAATCAAGCGAGTATTTTATTTTTATTTTTTTTACGTAGTTTAACAATTGAATCGTACAAACGATGTTTCATTCACACAGTAGAGTCTTCAGCCTGAGTATATTTGTTCTGTGGTCTTCAGTAAATGTCGTCGATGGAATTTCAACTCTATGACAAAGACAGTAAAGTTGAATTTCTTTTAAACGCATACTGAGAATTTTTGTGGAGTACTCACTCCTTATTATATGAACCTCCTTGGTTCCTAGCTAGGAAGCTCAAGGTCCAAACAAATTATCGGACGCGGCTTACTGCCGCGGCTGATCTGAGATTAGCGTATAGTTGGCAGACTCACCATGGAATTAGAAGGTTTTGACTAGGTCAAAAAATTGTTAATAAATAGTGATAAATAGTGAACTATAGCATATAAATAGTGATACTATGATTCAAAAGATATTTGAGTATCTTGGTGAGGCTGCAAACTTGACGTCAAGTTGGCAGACACCTTAGGAAATACAGTTCGTATCATTATGATTTATATGCCAAAAAATTGTTAGAAAATAGTGAATCGTATACGCAAAATTTCAATAACATTGCTTCAATACAAGCCGAGATATTACGGTCTCTAAGTGGGCTGCCAACTTGACGTTTCAGGCAATAGCGATTCCAGAGAAACGGGTACAAGTTTTAAACAAATAAATATATCAAAAAATTGTTAGTGAAATTGTGATTCCTACGATATAAATAAAACAAGAATTATTCATTGCTATTTTCTAAAAATCGAATGTTAACTTTTACATAATACTCTGAATAGGATGTCGATCAATATTGAACTTTGCTCCACAGGAATAAGGTTCCAACTTTATTGCAATCATGAGGTGAGTACTATCAAGCAAAAAAGTGAGATTTATATTTTTAGCCATATCCTCGAATTATTATTACCTACACTTGTTTTATTAATTAAATGTTGGTATCAAACAATAACGATATTCATTAATAACAATAATATTCATTACAATAGCGCCATCTCTCGGAAAAGATTGTCAATTTCTCAGTTATAATTTAAAGTTAGGTGCCTATATATGTATGAGTTAGAATATAATGTAATATATATATTGTAATGAATATTATTGTTATTAATGAATATCGTTATTGTTTGATACCAACATTTAATTAATAAAACAAGTGTAATAATAATTCGAGGATATGGCTAAAAATATAAATCTCACTTTTTTGCTTGATAGTACTCACCTCATGATTGCAATAAAGTTGGAATCTTATTCCTGTGGAGCAAAGTTCAATATTGATCGACATCCTATTCAGAGTATTATGTAAAAGTTAACATTCGATTTTTAGAAAATAGCAATGAAGAATTCTTGTTTTATTTATATCGTAGGAATCACAATTTCACTAACAATTTTTTGATATATTTATTTGTTTGAAACTTGTACCCGTTTCTCTGGAATCGCTATTGCCTGAAACGTCAAGTTGGCAGCCCACTTAGAGACCGTAATATCTCGGCTTGTATTGAAGCAATGTTATTGAAATTTTGCGTATACGATTCCCTATTTTCTAACAATTTTTTGGCATATAAATCATAATGATACGAACTGTATTTCTTAAGGTGTCTGCCAACTTGACGTCAAGTTTGCAGCCTCACCAAGATACTCAAATATCTTTTGAATCATAGTATCACTATTTATATGCTATAGTTCACTATTTATCACTATTTATTAACAATTTTTTGACCTAGTCAAAACCTTCTAATTCCATGGTGAGTCTGCCAACTATACGCTAATGATCTGAGGTGTGCAAACTCTCGGATGTAGTAGGTCGCGGACGTAACCATAGACTAATATGACGTCATCGGACGTCCGATAGCTATCTGGCACGCAGGATGTTATGAGAGCGTGCACATAGGGCTTGCAAATATTCGACGAAATGCAATATTCGAATATTCGAAATTTTTTAAGGAGGTATTCGAATATTTCTGTACAGTAAAACAGGTGGTCGTAATTATTAAATATTGTTTATTTTTCAAATTAAACCAACGTTTAATGCTTCGTTTAAGTGGGGCGCATTTTGTAAGATTTATCATCAATTGACTTTTGCATTCGCTCCACATTTTTAGGTTTAAAACTTCTTTATAGGGCCATAAATCTTTACGTGGGTAATTATTTTATACTTATTAGTCCGTTTTTTTTTTGTATGTTTTGACTTGAGTCCGATTTTTATACTTTTTAGTTCGTTTTCAAAACGCGTTTTTTTTTTGTTTTTTTGTGAGTAAATATTTATTTTTTGCTTTTCAGTCTAATCTGTGTTATTTTCTCTGGCGTTTTCCGGCTTCATCATCACACCAGGGATTGATACTATTTTTCAACAGAGTACTTGTCAAGACGAATCAAACGACCCAAAACTCGGTAAATTTGTATGGTTTCTTTTTTTTATCGGAACTTTCTTTTTTATATTACCATCTTGCTTGGTAAACAGGATGTGGTCTAAGGTAAAGCATACTTGCCCAAGAAATGCCTATTCACTCTTACCTTGAAGAGACAAAGGTTGTAACTATCGGGGAACATATGAGTAGCAGCGCAATCCATTCTTCAGCAGTCAAATGTATTGGCAAAGCGCTTGGTACGGACCCTTGTAGCATCTACTATGTAAGGTAGGGTAATATGCTAACCTGCCTCTGGTACCTCGATGGTGGAAAGGGGCTAGAGGAACAAGGTTGTGCAGTTCCCTCGCACACTCTTTAACTTTGCGACGGTGACTAAGGCTCTGAAGTTCCACCGTGGCCAATGTTGAGTTGCCGATGAGCCTCCTGGCTTTGAATCTGTTTTCAATCGATTCAGGAAGTTTAAGCTGATACTTAACAGAACCATCCCACAGGTGACAACAGAACTCCATGATTGGACGAATCTACGCGTTGTATAACAGAAACAGTTGGTTGGGTGTGAACTGAGAAGTACCGCTTAGCCCGTGAGAGGGTGGAATTTAATACAGAATTCCTGTGGTTTTCTTCCGGCTCCATCATCAGACCCTGGACACTATTTCCCAACAGAATACTTTTCAAGACGAATCAAACGAGCCCTAACTCAATGGATTTGTATGGTTTTATTACAGAGTGTGAAACATGGGCACTGACTCAAGAACACTATTTGAATCTCAGAACATGCCAGAGGAACATGGAAAGAAGCCTAATAAGTGTAACGCTGAAAGACCGGCAAAAATCAGATGAAATAAGAACAAAAACAAAAGTAGAAGATATAATAAGGAAAATAAGACAGTTAAAATAGCAATGGGTGGGTCATATGGCAAGAGAAAGCACGAAAATATGGACCAAAATTATAACAGACTGAAAACCAAAATTATAACAGATGTATTTTGTTAATTATTAGTGCCAATGTTTAAAATGTTTATGTTATTTGCTTAGTGTCAGCAATAAAGTAAAGTATAACAGAGTTCCTGTGGTCTTCTTCCGGCTCCATTATCCGACCCTGGCTACTATTTCCTAACAGAGTACTCATCAAGACAAATCAAACGAGCACAAATATGGGGTCACATGGTTTTATTACAGAGTTTCTGTGGCCTTCTTCCGGCTCCATCACCAGACCCTGGAAACCGTTACCCATCTCATTTTAGAGTACTAGTCAAGACGAATCAAACAAGCCCAAACCAGATGGGGTTGCATGGTTTTATCACAGAGTTCTTGTGGCCTTCTTTCAGCTTCATCAGACCCTGGACACTACTTCACAACAGAGTACGTGTCAAGACGAATCAAACGAGCCTAAACTCGATGGGTTTGCATGGTTTTATTACAGATTTCCTATGGCCTTCTTCCAGTTCCATCATCAGGTCAGCTCAATGACACTATAATGCTTTATTGTCTTCCTGTTCTGACCTATGTTTTAAGTTTAAAGTCGTTTGCTCATCGGGAACTAGATTAAAATCGTTTGCAATTTGTGGACAAACAAACAAAATAGCTAAACAAATAAATAAACGAGAAAGTGAACGTTAACGATCGCTTCATTCTATGCTCACAAATGATATTCGGGTTTTTAATTAATGTCTTTTGCCTAAATCTAACAAAGTAGAAAATATTCGAATATTCGAATTTTACCGACTTAAGTATTCGAATACCAAAATAAAGCGAATATTCGAATAATTCGAATATTCGATTTGCAAGCCCTACGTGCACACTTATCAGCCGCGGCAGTAAGCCGCGTCCATAAGCCGCGTCCGATAATTTGTTTGGACCTTAAATCGGCGTAAATGTAATCGAGGCATTATACCTACTACTCAGGGTTGGTAGGTTGGGGGTTTTTTTCGCATTTTTGGGGAAAAATAACGGTCTTGGCGAAATTTTGGGGAAATGAAATCTTTGGGGAAATGTTTGGGGAGAAAAATATACAATGAAGAATTTTGGTTGGAGTATAAAGGACATGTCCTAATTTGGGCCACGTCTATGTACACCACCCTCAAAGATGGAGAAAAATACACTGATTCTGAGAAAAATACAAATAATTTTATAGAATGCATGGTTAAATGGTTATTAATAAAAACAGATCAATATTTTTTACTTGAAATAAAGTGTCAAATATGGCAACTCTCCGTTAAAAAGCCGTCAGTGGGCGCGTTCTGCCAGACAAATCTTTGAGTCATCGATTGCCATTTTTATCCATGAAAAGTATAGCGGTAGGTGCTTAGGGTGTTTCTACACGGTGCAAGTAGCCCGCGCAAGTTGAGCACTTGCGCAGGTTACGTGCTCCGTGGAAACACGTAAAGCGGGTCCAGCTCCATAGCATTGTACACCCGCGCAAGTAACCCGTGCCGTGCCTCAACGTGCGCAAGATACATGCACCGTGTAGCACAAGGACGGATAGAACATTACTATCGCTTTGAGATAGGCGGTCTAGCTGCCGGTATTGATCAATATTTTACTTTCCATGGTTAAAATGTACTCTCTATGGCGATCGATGACTCAAAGATTTGTCTGGCAGAATGCGCCCATTGTCACTGTCATTGAGTTCTACCTACTCTGTGCTGTGGGTTGTTGTTAACACAGACGTATAAGAAGTTGTTAACATCTTCCGCCATGATGCTTTTTTATGCGTTTTTGCATTTTGTTTAATGTTCCTTCCAGAAAACAAAGCGATTTTAAAGAAATTGAATAATAAGAAACTGTTTATCGTGTCTTTATCTATTTTTTGGTATACTGTACAAAGACGTGGCCCAGACCTCATACATTTTTGGACATCACCTTTAACTCCGATAATGTTTATCTTAGCATATTAAGCAAAGATGAATTTTCTGAAGTTCTAAAAGTTTTAGATGATTCAGATTAGAACTTCTGACACTTCTTTATTTTCTTTAATGATCTAAGTTTAAAATCTTTCAAATCGTTTTATTTTCTGTTTAACAAAAATGGGGAAAAAAGTTAGCAAACGTATCATTTTGGGGAAAAGAAAGTTTGAATATGGGGAAATTTCAAAATCTGGACCTACCAACCCTGCTACTACTCTACTGACGTCTGACATTGACATTTTTGAGTTGAGTAGTGATTATATTCTGTTTGATTTTTGATTTTGTTTACTTACTTACATAAATATGTGAAAAACACCTAATTATTATTTGTGTTTATTTTACCAGAAAAAAAAGTTAGTTATATAACTAAACAAAATGTGGGTGTTCGGGTATGGATCTCTGGTTTGGAAAGTTGACTTCGCATACGAGTCTAAAATTGTAGGTTATATTTCTGGCTTCGTCAGAAGATTTTACCAACACAGTATAGACCATAGGGGAGTACCTGAACAGGTAAAAAAATTACATTTTTTTTTATGTTAACTATTATAGTTGTAGTTAGGTACTTTATTTCATTACTAGCGGCCGCCCGCGACTTCGTCTGCGTGGAAAGTTTTTTTGCTATCCCTCGGGAACAATACTTTTTTCGGAATGAAAAGTACCCTATATCCTTCTCTGTGTCCCCTAACAACGTGTATGCAAAAATTCACGATGATCGGTTCAATAGTTAAGACGTGAAGGCGTAACAAACAAACACACGGACTTTCGCATTTATAATATTAGTAACGAAGATCATCATTTCAATGAACCCTAAAACGCCCACTGCTGGTAATAAGCCTTCCCCAAGCAGAGCTGGATGACCCCTGTCGGGGACCCTAGGCAATGCAGTTCTCAGGGCAACTTTTCTTTAAATGTGAGTGAAGTCCAGTACTCGCAGACCGCCTGCCCCGGCTGCGTTCCGAATTGTTATATTAGTTTTAATACTCGATCATTACTAGAGGGTTGCCCCTAGGCAGTTGCCTATTCAGCCTAATGGTTCATCCAGCTCTGTCACCAAGTTCTGGCTATGTTCGGTCCTACGCTCCTTGCATCAAGTGGCTTCCCGCTCACATTACATACCCAAATAAAATCGCATGAAGTTATTGTAATCACTAGCGGATGGGGGGGGGGGGGGCTAAGGGGCTCAAGTCCCCCCCCCCCCCCCCAAATCATTTGGGTTCACCTAACAAATCTGTTGATTACCTTGGTAAAGCTGGCCCTCACCTACGTTAAGCCCCTCCCAAACGAAAATCCTGGATCCGCCACTGATTGTAATAAACATGTTTAGTATTTAGTTTACATACTAAATTACCTACTCTGTGGTTTGACACTTGACATTTTGGATTTTCCTAGTCTGTGATCGACCCCTTGTGAAAAATGTAATGCGCTCCACGCTTTTTCTGCATGAATTAAATATTAAAACAGTTTTTATGTACATGTGGTTTTGAAAATGTGAAAATAAACGAAGTGCAGTGCCAAGTCCATCTTTTCTTTACAACGCTTACAAAGCTCGCACATTTGGTCCTTCGAGTCGGATTTGAACCAGTGACCTATGGATTTATGTTTTATTATTTTTATGTTTTAGCCAGGACGGGTAGTGACACTGATACCGAGTGATGATCCAGCAAGCAAAGTATGGGGTGTAGCGTACAAAATAGGAGCAAATGACATAGAACAAGTCACCAAGCACTTGGATTTTAGAGAAAAGAATGGTTATTCCAAAAAAACTGTGACATTCCACCCAAATGACCAAAGTCTGCCACCATTTAATCTAACTATTTATATAGCAACAGAGGAAAATGAATCTTATGCAGGTAAGCTTTAAATAAAAATTAAACTATAACGACCTTACCACAAAATATTTTAAGACACTGTTCAACAAGTGTTTAAGGTACGGCCAAATAATCCTTAAAGTTAAGGCCATCTGAAATTCAAAAAAGTTGTCAGATTTGATAGAAACTAATAGCTTCCTTAAAGTTAAGGTGACCACCAAAGATTTTAGAAGTATTCGACCATTAGACACTGTCTAAATGTGATGCTGTCACTTTTTTGACAATATTGTTTGAAAGAGACGGCATCACATTAAGGCGAGGTGGTAGTGAAAATGGCGCCGCCA
The DNA here is from genome assembly GCA_928269145.1 of Agriphila tristella. Taxonomy (NCBI): domain Eukaryota; kingdom Metazoa; phylum Arthropoda; class Insecta; order Lepidoptera; family Crambidae; genus Agriphila; species Agriphila tristella. Next base: position 33,575,223 of record OV743435.1, on the reverse strand, counting down.
CTTCATTTATTTTTATTACTTGTAAACCAAGTCAATATTTAGAAAAAGCACAAGTAATAATCTCTTAAACTGTCTCTAATATTTTTAGAATAACTCTTCAACAGTTATCATTCTTTCTGTAAGTTTTAAAATCCATTTTAGCTCAAAGTGGCCACTTTTGGCAATTATTGATTTTAAAACTTACAGAATGAATGATAACTGTTGAAGAGTTATTCAAAAAATATTAGAGACAATTTAAGAGACTAATACTTGTGCTTTTTATAAATATTGACTTGGTTTACGAGTAATAAAAATAAATGTAGTGGTGGCGCTAGTTTCACTACCTACAGCGCCTTAAGAGATTCTTACTTGTGCTTTTTTAGGGTTCCGTACCCAAAGGGTAAAAACGGGACCCTATTACTAAGGCTCCGCTGTCCGTCTGTCTGTCTGTCTGTCACCAGGCTGTATCTCATGAACCGTGATAGCTAGGAAGTTGAAATTTTCACAGATGATGTATTTCTGTTGCCGCTATAACAACAAATACTAAAAACAAGAAAATAAATATTTAAGGGGGGCTCCCGTACAACAAACGTGTTTTTTTGCAGTTTTTTGGTACGGAACCCTTCGTGCGCGAGTCCGACTCGCACTTGGCCGGTTTTTAAATATTGACTTGGTTTACGAGTAATAAAAATAAATGTAGTGGCGGCGCCACTTTCACTACTACCTCGCTTTAAACAGTGTTTTTAAATCTTTTGTGGTACAGTAGTTTCATCTCACGAAGGCCCCCGTCGACACTCTTAAGGCAACACAATAAGGTTGAAACTCGTTAAATTCACACGCATTTGTGAGATAAAACTGCTATAAGGCTGTTAATGTTACTTATCCCAGATCCTCTTGTGTATAAATTTTTCTGCTTGTTCAATTATGTTTTTCTTAATTCCAGGACCAGCATCAGTAGAAGATATAGCGAAGCAAGTTATCAACAGCCGAGGTCCAAGTGGATCTAATAGAGAATATGTGTACAACCTTGCTAAAGCCATGAGGGAGTTAACACCACAAGTCTATGATGAACATTTATTTTCTTTAGAAGGAGCTGTACAAAAATTAGATTGTGATTACAAACATAGTTAACATTATAAAGAAATGAGTATTCAATGCCTGGCAAATGGTTGAATAGTGCTAAACATCCCCCATATTTATAGACTTTAAGCTTCCGCCCGCGACTTGTCCGTGTGGTTATTCGGAAAATCCCTAGGGAACCACAAACTTTTACATTTATAATATTAGTAGGATGTATTTTTTATTGACCGAACAATCTGCTTCAGCATGGGCAAATTATTTTGTACGTCTGCCTGTTCTTCTCTACAGGGGCCGTACCGGCTAATGCATCGATTATCGAAAAGTCTGCCGAGTTTCAACTTAAAACAGATAAATCAAAGTAAGGAATTTCGTCTTGTACTTTCTGTTGACGTAATTTGGAAGATATCGATGTTCGTGTGACATCATGAATTGGGGTTCGCCATTTTGGCCCAATTGGGGCTCGATTTATCTGTTTTAATTTGAAACCCGACAGACTTCGAAAATCGATTCGTTAGCCGGTACGGCCCCAGGTCGCATTTCTCAACCAATAGGGAATATGCATCAATTTTTTTAAAAATCTTAATCAAAAGTATAATGCTTGAGAAAATTAACTGTAATATTAAAACTTTTCTCTTTGCGTTTTGTTCTCGTTATATAGTTACTTGAAGTTAGCACGCAGCAGCACCCGCCGAAAACGCTCCATACAAAACGGTGACGTCACACATCACGTTTCAGGTGTGTTTCGGCGCGTTTAATATGGAGTTAGCCAATAATCTTCAATTATCTCCCTAAATTTTGCGTTTAAGTACATACGTGTCATACAAAATATTGTTTCTTATTCGATATTCTATCTGACTGTAAAGTGCATTATATCCTAAAATGAAAAAAAAAATTCGTTATTTTCCCCTGATTTCATCATGTGATAAAACTAAAATAATACATTTTTTTTATTTTTTTTCCTGTTCCATCATGTTTTTATACGTGTCCGCAGCGATCAAGCTCAAATTCATCAAAATCGGTGACTTATGCATATTCCCTATTCTCGTGAAATTTTGTGAGCAAGTTCGATAAATATAGGCTTTTTTTTGCCAAGTTTAAAAAAAAAGCTATATAAGCCATTTCGAAAATGATCAAAAATGTCACAAACACGAGATGTACAGCTCACAGAGCAACTAGTTTGTTTGTGTTAGACCATCTTTGTTATTATTTCGTGTGAATGTTTCACTACACTATTAGGGTGAACCACCCAATTATTGACACTTTAAGGGAAGTTACCCATATGTTGGTGCTTTTGTCATGAATAATTTTGAAAAAAATTACTGATTTTGTAATTAAATAATTTATAAACTATCGTTAATCAATATTGAATGAAGAAATTACCTAGAAAATAATATTTTGTACTTCAATTTCAATGTTTTGTGAAACAACACCAAAACACCAATTATTGACATAGATCTGCCTAATCTTGACACTAAAGAACCTAGTTATTGACACCCCTTAAACGAACATCGTTAAAACCCGGATTTAGTCGTGCTAGGTAGTAGGAATTCCATAATAGCAGGTAAAATATTATATTATTTCTATTTTGTTTGTTGCTACCTAGGTAGTAAGGTGATTAAGGTGAGTTAGAGTAATGGAAAGAAATGTTTTTAATAATCACGAAGACAACATTTATTAAATCTTTGAATACAATATAACTTTGTGTGTACCTAAGTGAGGTAATATTTTTCACAATGGTAATTTAACAAATTATTATTCTATCCTTAAGAATTAAATCTTTATTAAGAGCATTTATCACAAAATAACATTTGTATGCAAAATAAACCTAAAATCCTAACTCCTTTGGTAATGTTTCAGAGCTATATTGCTTCCTTTTGACTATGCCTTGCATGTTTTTTTTTTACTTTTCGGGGTTTCTTTTATGTTTGTTTTTCCCATATTTGCAGGAACATGAATAATCTAGAAAAAAAGAATGTTGAGGGTAATATAAAAAAATCTATTTACACAAACAGACACATACTTCACTTTTTTATTTGTACTAGGATTTATAATAATATACTTATATTAAATCCAGTTATTAACACCCCAAAAACCAATTATTGTCATGGTGTCAATAATTAGAAAAACGGTTATTGACACCGTGTCATTATTTGGAAAACGTTATTTGATTTTAATCAGTTCTATAAATTATTTTTTCTTGATGGAAAAACAATGTAACAGCAAAATAACAATAAAAGTAAATTATTTATACGTCATTTCAATTATTGACACGGGGTGTCAAGATTAGGGATTCGATGTTAAAATTTGCCAATTATTGACACCAACTAAATCTACTCAAATATGTTACAAAAGGCAAATTTAATGCTATTAACTATTAAAGAAATTTACAATTATTCAGGGAAAACTAAATGTCACTTCGTTACCTATATCATATTTATCAAAAAGCTTAATTAAAGGGTACCAACCTGTTGTGAAATCGTTTGTTATTACCTGTTTTTCAACACACAATACGCCCTCACATCGAACGAATGTTTCTGAGATCCGCCATTTTGAGAATTGTGCTTGATATTGTATTGCCAGTGTAGAAAATAAAATAAAGATGCGTTCAGATTCTTTAAATTATATGGTAAGCATAGACGGAAATCTTAATATTTATTGTTTTTGGTGCTTGTGTCAATAATTAGAAGGGTGTCAAGATTAGGACAGTCCACCCTATTTTGTTATCACAAAACCCAAAACTGCTTGTTAATTTCTTTATTACCACATCATCATCATCTTCATATCAGCCGCTCGACACCCACTGCTGGGTATAAGTCTCCCCCAAGGATCGCCACGACGATCGGTCCTGCGCTGCTCGCATCCAGTGGTTTCCCGCAACCTTCACCCTCACGTCGGTCCACCTTGTGGGGGGCCTACCCACGGAGCGCTGTCCGTTGCGCGGACTACCTATACATAATGTTTTTATTCTTGTATTGTTATTTTTTGTTAGATTTCATAAATGTGCTTTTATAAGGGGTAGTTCCTTGCAAATTTTTTGTGCAATTGTGCAATATTAGTTTATAATTAAGTTAATTAATAAAGTGTTGGTTAGTAATTCACTTAAAATGACTAAGTAATGACACTGACATGGGTTATTTGTAAAACACCAGCAACATAAACAACAAAGTTTGTTCTACAGAGTGTTTGGTAATAGCCTTATAAAGCCGAATAGGGTAGATAGGGATCATCAAACTGAACAACTTGTACTATGAGACCAAGTCTGAAATTTGAAAAAACAACAGCTGTTTCATACAAAAATTTTAACGAAGATATCAAGATGAAACAGCAGATTTTTATTTCGTGATTTCAGATTTGGTCCCATCGTAAAAGTTGTTCAGTTTGATGGTCCCTATCTACCATATTCGGCTTTATAAGGCTATTACCAAACACCCTGTAAACAGTGTTTCTTTCAGACAAAATTCTCCGGGGGGGCAATTAAGATGTTCGGGGAAGCTCTTCCATCGATCACTACACTAGTTTGCCCGTCTACCTACCTACACACAACTCATTTTTCTCCGGGGGGGCACTAAGGCTGCTCCGGGGGGCAGCGCCCCCCCGAAGTAGTACCTGAAAGAAACACTGCCTGTATAACCTTCCCGAAAATGTTTAAAATAGACTTCAAAATGTCCGAACAGCTGATTGAGTTTTGTATAAAAAGTCGAATATTTTTTGGCTTTTTGTGGAATGTCGTAGAACAAAATGTTGTTTATGATGTTAGTAATCCTCTCCTGCGAGGTTGTTGGTGTTTTACAAATAACCCTGTAGGTAGTAAAATAATCTTCAGCCAATCATTGGCACTAAAGATATAATTTTTATTATCAGTTATTATGTGACGATTTTAAAAGTTATCACGAAAGACATTAATTTTATAACAAATGTAACTCAAAATTGCTTTTCATATTTTTTGTTGAAGAATAGAAGATGTCCATCAGAGGAGCTCGGTGGCGCAGTGGTTTAGCGCCTGGCCCAACGATTGCGGAGGTTAAGCAACGTTCGCGAGGGTCGGTCATGGGATGGGTGACCAAAAATTTATTATCTCGAGCTCCTCCGTGCTTCGGAAGGCACGTTAAGCCGTTGGTCCCGGCTGCATTTGCAGTCGTTAACACTCACCAATCCGCATTGAGCCAGCGTGGTGGGTTAATGGCCCGTCCTCCTTACCACCCATAAGGAAGGCCTGGGCCCCAGCAGTGGGGACATTAAAAATGGCTGATAGAAGATGTAGATATCCTTAATTCAGAAATAAATAATTTTAACTAATTAGTTTTCATTTTATGAAAACATGGGCATTTATAAACATTTCTGAAATCATGTAAAAATTACCTATTAGTTTTGTTATATAAAAATCTGTTATCATTATATTTTAAGTCCATATTACTCGTATGTGATGTTGTGATAATATTTATTAACATCTTCAAAGCGATATATTTTCGTTGAGGATTATGTTACAGTATCAATAATGATACATGTTTAATAAAATAACAATTAATAAAATAAATAATTTATTTCATTTCAAAAAGGTAACATTGTCGTTAAACATTTACAAAAAATAATAATCTGCGATCGTAATATTAATAGGGAAAAGGTTTTTTTTACTATAAAATTCATAATACGTAAATGTTATTAATGTTAATACTTAAGGAAAATGGTATGCAGTATGTTTAAACATATATTATTTGTACAGCCGATGATTTAGCAATATTATTGTCAACCTACTTTTAATGAGTGTGTGCTACACTAGCACTTAGTTTATAAAAATAATTTGCCGTTAAACTTGAATAATTTCATTCTGTACATTAATTATTATACAAGTTAAAGAAGTTAAAGTAATGTAGTTTACCATACGCAATCAAAATACATTTAGAGTTTGGCAGATAGGGAGTGTCACATGGCACTTATGTTTATCAGTTTTACTGATAACCCTCCACTGCATTGAGATAAAAAATTATACGATATTTTTGGTCTTCATTATTTTTACAGATACTAAATAATATAATACAAAACCACATTAACAACTACAATAATTCCAATAAAAGTGTTCTACTTATAGTATCAAAAGATAAAAAGCACTGACGTCATGTTTCACAATCACCATGATAAATTCTCTTTGGCAGGCTTGCAGCAATGCAGTAAAGTAATGGTCACATCACAATGGCGATCTTACTTATCCTTCTTTCTGCCGAGAAGTTTGTCCAAGAAACTGCGTTTCCTCTTTACTTTCTTACCGTTTTTAGTATTGGTTTCTAATTTCTCTCCCTCTTCAGTTATCTTATTTATTAGAGCAGGAATGCTGTCAGTTTGTTCTATAGCTATAGTTTTCTTGTGAGCAGATTCTCTACTGATTTGTCTTTGAATAATGGATAGTTCTGTCACGCGATCATTCTTTTCCTCCAGTTCTGATAGAGAAACATCATTTGATTCGTTTTCTTTCTTTTCGTCTTTAACATCCTGAGTTTCAACTTGGACAGAAAAAGTTTGTGGCCCGTTTTGAACTACGTCAGACTCCGGCTTCGGCTCTTCCTTCTTTTCTTCGATAACTTCTTTAGTAATACTGATTTCCTTTTGCTCAAACACATCATCATCTTCACCAGATTTGTTTTTCTCTTCCACGTTCTCGTTTTTGGTGTCCTTTTCCACATTGTCAACAGTGTCGGCACTAGAAGTAGATTTTGGAACAGATGCAACAACCCTGGGCTTAGTCGGTGGCAGCGTCCAGTTGACGGGCTTGCGCTGTGGTGAATATCTCTTCACCAACTCTTCAAAAAGCTTCTGATGGTCAATCTTCGTGGGCGAGTTGCTAGATAAACTATGATATTTCGGTCTCAATTCAGGGTCTTCGTTTTCTTTCCCGTCCGTTTCGCTCGACCCAGCGATAACCACTCGTCGCACCTGTGGCGGCGTCCCGTAAGGTTCAGCGAATGGAAATTTGTATAAATTAGGGCTTTCGAACTTGTACTTGAGCATGGTGGTCCGGCCGGTGGGCAGCGAGGCGCGCGTGCCGGCCCTAGTGAACGGCTTGCTTTCCGGCTCGTGAAGGTTCGACGTCAGGAAGTCTCGACGCATTTTCGAAAGGCGCCTAGTTCTTTCAATAGCACTGTACCTGTTGTCGGCATCGTCGCTCTGGTTTAGATCCGAGGTGAAGTTGTCGGAGTATTTCCGCGGGCGGTAATCGAAGGTGCGTTCGTCTGTTCCCGTTTCACGAAAACTCGAGGAGCCGGTGGTGTTTCGCTTGAAGTTTGAACTATTGTTGCAGTGGTTGGAGGTGTCCATATCCCGGTAGGTGGGCACCATGCTGGTGGGCGAAGAAGGCAGGAACACCGTCGCGTGCTTACCGAACACCTCGCGCCGCTGACTGAACGCGTCCAATCCGATTATTTCCCGCGACTTCACACTCGTCGTAGGCGATTTCGTGCCCATTTCCGTTCGATTAGAAACCGCAACACTTTTGTTATTGATACTATTTTCCTGTAAACTGTTGTTATTTCTATTTTTGTACACACATTATGACTTCACCGGTAACATCGCGGAGCACACGTCTGCAAGTTAAATTGGACAATAAAGGTGGCTCGATCGTCCGTAAAAGGCGAACCGTTTGCGATATATGCTGGCTGATCAATAGAATGGATGCGATAAGATACGGGCGTCGTGTAGCGAAGTGCTTTGCCTGTTTTTCTTTATCTTTCAGCCGAAACAGTTGAGTAAATACTACGGAGCGAATACAATCGCGTTCGTAATTACCGCTGACTGAGTGAAAGCGACGACGCGCGCGCCGATCGCCCGACGACTCATTATGTAATGAATATTAAAACAAACGTCCCAAATACGCTTCAGCTTAGCGCTTAGCGACTAATCACTTATTTTTCCTATAAACTATGTTTATCCTTCAGTAAATATTTATGGAATAACGCTAATTATTCTAATTAGAGGGCACTAATGAAACTGTTTGAATTCGTTCATTTGCTAACTACAAAAACGTTATTGTTACAGTAAGTAGGTTTTCGAAAGCCCAAGGTCAATATAGTGTCTAAACATTAACCTACTTAGGGTAAAATTCCGTCAAAATAAAAGCAATCAAGTAGATATTGTAATCTGGATACTTTCATTGACCACCCAGACTAGAAGTCGGTATTGAAAAAGTTTATTTCCCAGGAACCGAACCCGAAACCTTAGCGACGCAGAATCGACTGACGTTAGCGTAAATTCGACTATAGAGTCGGTGTAATTAGAAATTGTAAAGAAATTGATAATTATTTACTTACCTCTTTTTTAGAAAGTTTATTACCTAATTGTTTATTAGTACCTACCTACCTAGTAAGTAGTTAACACTCGACTTCAGAATTTGTGCCCTACTGACTATGTATTCTGTGCTACTGTTGAGCGTGTGATTGTCCTTGTGTATGTATGTTAGTAGGCGTCCCGAACGAACCTTATGTACTATCCGCGTCAATTAGTAATGCGCCTGGCGGCCATGATTTTAACCTCAAAAACGAAAAACAATTGTAATTTTCTCATATACCTAGACCCTTTCTTATTGAAAATAAGAATTCAATAATTAATATATGTATTATATTACCTATTAGAATTTTACTGTTTTTTGTAATTTTTAGTTGCGGATGACGATGATGTGTATGTTAATTTGACAAGGTTCCAGCGCATTACCAATTGACGGGGATAGTAATGATAACGAGCAATTATAGCCCATATTCCAATTGCATACGTTTGTGAGAACAATCAACATTGTTTTAGTGTTAAAAAGCCTAATTTGAGATATTATTTTTTTATATTATGTTATGTAGTTTTTTCTTTCAAACTACTTATGATCATAAGTAGTTTATTAGGTAGATTTTTTATTCACTAGCGAAAATCTTTATCTTCATCCCTTCATCCCTCTGTCTAACCTATTAAGTGGTTGTGAAGACCCAAAGATATACTTACTTACTGCACTTCACCACAAAGTATACGTAGTGTGACTTCACCTAGAATTTTCACCTTTCGGCCGCCATGGTAAATGAGTATCACAACTAGTTACGAAAAAGGACTGACCGTTATTTTTCGACCACTGAGGAACGGAATCCGATCGACTGACATTCTTATTTACCTGCCGGTACAGAGTCAATCATTATTAGGGGGGAGTGAATTTAAATTAATCTTCTTTTTAAACAATTAAATAAGAAAATAACTGATTCATGATCAAGTAACTTTGTTTGAAGTTCACCTAAACTGACCAATGGTTAATTTTAAACCCAAGTTCTTGAATGTCAAGTTTAAAGTTCATTGAGGAAAACCAATATGTATAATATGACCCACAATAATTAATAGATTGTTTTGTTTATAAAATTATAAGTCAGTTATTTTAAATTAATGATCAGGAAAATTATCATAATATTAATTTTCCTACACATATTTAATGGCTGTATGTATTTTGTTCGACAATTAGACTCTTTTGAGAGCTGCTGAGATCAAGCCATTGCCAAAATATTTGTATAAAATCTGTATTGATTAGCCAGGTCCTCAGTGATGAGGATTCCGGGTGTAGTGCACCTTCGGCCTTACAGTCACTTAACATCAGGTGAGGTGAAGGCCAAGCCTTAACCCGTAGTTTCATAAAAAAAGCTATTGAGTATGCCTATATCGGAAAATCCATAACACCACAGCAAAAAGTATCTTATGTTATAAGCAATAAATACAATTTTTACAATTTGTTATTCAAAGTTTGGGCTGTGTTCACCGCGACAGCGGAACATCGGCCAAACTCCAAACTTAAATGCAAATTAAGTTCAATGAGATCATAGTCTTATACATTTGCATCGAAACATTGACACAAAAGGTGACCGTGGAAATTTCGAAAAAAGCCTTGAAGCGTGTCATATTTTTGCGATGACAGTGCGTGGTTATTTCTTTTGTTTATGAATTTAAGACCCAGACTAAGGCCACTAAGGCTGGCTACATACTGACGGAATTCCTTACATACTATCGAATGCAGCTAATCCATACAAATCTATGGACCTACCACACATATGCGAGATTCTTTCGTACGGAATTTTCTTACATTAACGATATTCTGTTCCGAATTCCGAATCCGGATTCCGTCTTTATGTGGCCGGCTTTAACAAAAAACCCAGCAGAATATATGTTTTATGATTTACTAGTAAATGTCTTACTGGCAGCATTTTATTAGAAAAAGATAAAGATGGTGTCTTATGTACTTTCAGTGGTATCAGCCCAAGAATCTTATTAATATTCTATTATAAGATTCTTGTATCAGCCCAAGAGTATTTTATATCCGATTTAATTAGTTTCCTGCAGCACTAGCGCCACTTCCCGCAAAAAATTATTACCGTGTACAAATACACAATTTATTAAAAATCCAAGCTGAGACGGTCCCCTCGGCAAATATCAATAAGTAGTTAATTAAAAAACACACAAACTACATATAATTTACTGTGGTTTTTCTCGACGAAAAACCAAACGACGGTAGTTTTTAGCTTTATTCACCGAAACTGCAGACAATTATTTTGTCACCAAGTTGTGTATAAATAACAATTGATATTTTGAGAGAAGGAATACAAAATGCGTTAAGACAAACGGTATATCGAAAGATTATACCTTATTGTATCAGCTTCAAATGAATGGGAAAGGGCTAAATTAATTTTGATGAAAATAAAGATAAATATAGAGTTAATATTTCTATGAGATAATGTAGAAATATTGCATACAGCAAACTTAGAATTATTAATATAGAAAACTTAAGACTTTTAAATATTGTGTAGGTGTACAAGGTTGCATAACCAAGTTATCATCTTATCGAGGCGATAATGAATGACTTACACGAATCGATAATTCCGCCGATACGGTGGATATCAGTAAATGGAATATTTCTTATCAATAACGACATTCATTTTGTTAATCATTTGTAAGATTTAATTTTTAAATGCTTGAAAATTTAATCGTCGATTATAAGCAATGATTTTCAATTTGAAACAAATCTTGATTGATGCGATATTCTATCCTATGTAAATTAAAAAAATATAGTAGCCAGTTGAGCTATTATTGAAATAAATACGGCCCGAGAATGTGCCCTGAGGTACTCTGGTTTTCAGATAGAAATGAAAGCATTTGAATCCAAATATGTAACAAATTAAAAACGGTTTTGTTTTGATTTAATGGTGATTTATTTCATTTATAATAATAGTAATAATTTGAGATTATAATATTCTTAGATTCTACTTACACTAATTTGAGAATGTTCACGAAAACACGTAGCCTATGTCTAACGAGTAATAACAATAATATTCAAGACTTTAGTATCTCCTTCATAGCAAGTTCAATTTTAAGTTGTATGCAGGCAACTCTCTCTTGGAAAATTTGGTTGATAAGGTTCAGTCTTTTTTGCTCCAATAGCGCGTTCTCTTTTATCAGTTTTTGCTTTAATTCTTGTTCTTCCGGAGTGTTAACCTCTTTGTTTTCTTTATTATTCTGAGCAGATTCTTGCTTATTCTTTAAAGCAACATGGCTCCTAAGTTTCACAATTTCGAACTGTTCAGAGTTGATTTTAGCTTGTAGCAAAGATTTCAGCTGAAGATATTCGGCGTTTTCTAGTTCTAAACGGAGCACTCTTAATTCTTTCTCAGTGAATTTTGGTTTTTCTACGGGTGGTTCTATTGGCGTTTCTACTTTGGTCGTTTCTTTAGATTCCGCTGTGAAATCAAAGTTGTCTTCGAATTCGGCATCGAAAGGGATTTCTTGTTTAGGGGATTCTATATCTGGGAATTTTTCTAGAAACTTGTCTGGAATATTTTCTACGAATTTGTCTGGGATATGTTCTGGAAACTTTTCTACGAATTGATCTGGAATATGTTCTGGGAATTTTTCTACGAATTTTTCTGGGATATGCTCTGGGAACTTTTCTACGAATTTGTCTGGGATAATATGCTCTGGGAATTTTTCTACGAATTTATCTGGAATATTTTCTGGGAACTTTTCCACGAATGTGTCTGGAATATGGTCTGGGAACTTTTCCACGAATTTTTCTGTAATTTCCGGGAATTTTTCTTGGAAAGCGTCGGATGTTTGTGGCGTGGGCAAGGGTTCGACATCTGCTTGTGTTACGTTCGTTTCGTTGGGTTGTGAGTTTCTTCGTACTGATTCTTCTTCATGTTTTTCGTCTACCGATATTTGCGTTGATAGCGAGTTTGGTTCAACTGACTTCTGAACCATTCGTAGTTTTCTCTGTGAACAAATTAATAATTAAAAATACTATTGATTGTATCAGGCATCACTTGGCGGAAGTCACATCGTGCGTAAACCAACACACGCACGTGATTTACGCACGATCCAACTCCTGAGGATGCTCCGGGTTGGAGCGAAACACGTGTAGTCTAATGGTGAAGGTGCAAGATGTGTCGCTGTCTTGCTAAATGCAGGTATTGTGCAGTGATATTTTGTGGTGTGCATCTGTATTTTTTGCGGACGGGCGGACGGTGCATCTTGCATATATTTTTTGCGGAAGTTGTAGCTTACTTCCGCAAAAAATATATGGCACCCCCGCCCGTCCGCAAAAATACAGATGCATATATTTCTTTTTTTCACAACTATTTATTAAGTAAACCGTGTATGATTTTATTTTGTTAACATTTAGGACCTCAAACACACGAGCAGCATTTATATGAACTTATTATTATTATTACGATATGATTAAATTGACAATTGACAGTGATCTGCTGCAACTTCACTTGAGAATGTATGGCAAAGAGATTTTTTACAGATTAAAACACGTCGTGTTGTACCGCAAGCGCTCTGAAGTTGCCGTAGATCATTGTCTTTTGTCAATTAATCGCATTGTACCTTCAGTTGTGTAACGATTCAGCTAGAGCAAAAATGCTTTTGTATGTTTGTCCCGCTGTGTGTGTGTCCACTACGGGTCACAATTTTCAATCGATACTCGTGAAATTTTGTGGGTAAGATATGAATTTTTTATCGATTCAGTTTTTCGAAATTATCGAAAAACACTTCAGCTATTTCAAAAAATGATAAAAATAATTTTTTGAAATAGCTGCTACCGTACTAAACCACTTACTACTGCTTGCGCAACTCTGTGCTCATGGTCACCGCATCGTCGGGGAAGTCCGAAGAGATCGACAGAAGTGGTGGGACGTATCTGTGGAGAGCTCACAGAGCCACTAGTTACACTGATCTTACCTTCAGTTGTGTGACGATCCGTTGCGCCTCCCACAAGCGTTGGTCGCGCGCCGGGGTCACGAACCCGGCGTGCATTTCCGCGTGCAGCTGGCTCAGGAGAGATTCCTGCTTGCGCAACTCTGTGCTCATGGTCACTGCGTCGTCGGAGAACTCGGGAGGAATCGACAGAAGTGGTGGGACGTATCTGGGGAAAATTTATTTCATTATTTCATAGGAAAACACACAGTAACAAAGTAACATTTTTGGGTAATCACACAGAAGAGATATAAGTACTACGTACAGAAATGACACTCCTCGCCCCGCCCCAGAATCAATTACCTCACCCCACCCGCGAGTTCGTGTGCCGAATATTATGCTCGTTTAGTCGTGTTTGTCGAACGTCAATTTATTTTGATATTCAAAGCGATGCGTTATACATAACTTTTTAGTCTTGTTTGTCAACTGTCAACTTATTTTGAATTTTTTATGTTTAAAGAAATGCGTCGTACGAACTGCACGGTAACCCTAGAATTAAACACGACTCGACGACCTCCGTGGTCGAGTGGTTCGCACGCCGGTTTTCAAGGCGTCACCATCTATTGAGGTCCCGGGTTCGATCCCCGGCTGGGTCAATGTAGAAAATTAACTTTTCAATATTGTCTCATGTCTGGGTGTGTGTCATACCACCGTTGTTTCTGATTTCCATAACACAAGTGCTATAGCTACTTACTTCGGGATTGGAGCAATGTATGTGATGTTGTCAAATATTTATTATTATTATTTATTAAACACACAGTTGCGCGTGTACAGAACCGTCATCTGTTTATAATAGCGCGGTTGTATAGTGTCCGGGGTGTGACACGAGTCATTCTATGATGATTCTAACTCGGAGGACCCGAGTTGAAAAAATTGCGACTCGGGCCATCACTACTCGACTGAGTCAACCGCGAGCAGAAGGCTAATATAAAAGTTTAAACGCGGAGTGTGACTGATCTGGGAAGTTTGACAACCTCTAAAATCTTGGCAGGTATTTGAATTGGGTGTGTATCGGAAAGTCTAAAATTAGAATGTCTAAAGTTAAAACGGCGAAGTTCAAAATGTCAAAAATTTAAATTCAAATGGTTTAAAATGTCGAAAGTCGTTATGTACAACTTCAAAATTCAAAGTATCAAATACTTGACGAGTTAAAATATCAAGGTCATTAAGTTTATGTTCACAAAGATTTATGTTAATTGGGTTGGAACTTAAAACGAATCGCTTCCTTTGAGGCTAATTGAGGTTGTGGAGGTGTCTTTGGGCTTCGCCTGAAATGCTTTATAGCAAATTTAGCTGCCGGAAATGAGACTAAACTAGTCGACTGGGGCTTAGAAACCGTTGACCGCAGGTCACGTGATGGGTGCGAGCGTAGCGACGAGCATATTAGGTTGACATGAACCAGCGAGCGAAGCGAGCATGCCACGGTAGAGGCCGGCGAAGCGCCAGAAAAAAATCTGTTTCAAACTCAATGGGGATGGCAACGCAAAGCTAATTGTAGATGTAGCTGCGTACGCTTGTTCCTAAGACAGTAGACGTTCAGAACAAAATGTATGGGAAAATAGATATTTAAATTGTGGTTTTTTTTACCGAAAAAGGCCCATTGACCCAAAATGGATATAAAAGACTATTCTACAATGCAAATGCCTGAATTTAAAGCCAAATTAAGACATTTTTATTATTACAGATTTTATATTTTTTTTCTATATCCAGATTTTTCGGAAATTTGTAAGTGCCAACATTTTTAAAGCCACAGTAAACACAGTATTTAATCATTTTAAAGCTTAAAAAACGATTTTTTAACTAAAAGTCCTTTGTTTTCATAGTTCTCGTGGAACAAGCGTACGCAGCGCCATTTTGACAGTAGCCTTCCCCATTGGTGGATTTTGTTCGGCGGCTACTGGTCTGGATCAGCGACCGGCAACGCCACCGGCTACCGAACCAGGGAGCGGCGCGGCTATGGTGATGTGCGGCACAGAGACTCACACGCAATTATTTAACCTAATTCATTAGGTACCTAAATGAAAGAAAGGCATAAGTAAATTCCATATATTATACATTATAATACGTATTTGGAATATTAGACATTAAATTTAATTCATTTGTACTTAGACTTTTTAATTATGAATCAGACCGCTTTATATTTTCGTTTACGATATTTTGAACTTTCGACATTTTAATCGTCAGAGTTTCAAATTTTCGACATTTCAAACTTCGCCATTTTAACTTTTTAGACTTTCTTATACGTACCGATTTGAATTGCTATAGTTACATCTCTTTCTTGCTATTTACCAAATAAAAGAGAGGCATTGATTGGCAAAATTTATAAGTCCGTAATAAGGCCAGTAGTTATGTATGGATCAGAATGTTGGGCTATGAAGAAGATGGATCAAAGTAAATTACATGTTGCAGAAATGAAAATGTTGAGGTGGATGTGTGGTGTGACGCGAATGGATAAAATAAGGAATGAGTATGTCAGAGGAAGTCTGAAAGTAGCACCAGTAACAGAGAAGCTGACAGGGAATCGTCTGGCTCGGTTTGGGCATGTTATGAGAAGGGATGAAAGGCATTTTACTAGAAGAGTAATGGATATGGATGTTGAGGGCTGGAAAGTAAGAGGAAGACCGTAGAAAAGATGGATGGATTGTGTGCGGAATGATATGAATGTGAAGGGAGTGGATAAGGAGATGACGAGTGACAGGAAGGAATGGAAGAAAAAGACGTAATGCACCATAAATTGGGATAAGGGTAGGGGGATGATGATGATGCATTGATAGCCACTCAGAAAACTGGCAAGTTTATATTATACTAGCGGCCGGCCGCGTTTTCACCCGCGTGGTTTCCGTTCCCGTGGGAATATCGGGATAAAAAGTATCCTATGTTTTAATCTGGGCTGTCTACTATCTGTGTGCCAAATTTCAACCAAATCCGTTCAGTAGTTTTTGCGTCATTGAGGAACAAACATCCAAACCCACAAACTTTCACATTAATAATATTAGGCCCCGTTTTACACGGGGGCTTGACGCAACTTACTTGGTGAGCAGTATATCGGGGAACAGCTTGCCGGCGCGGCCGACCAGATAGGCGAGCAGGTGGGCCGACATATTGAGCGCGGGGCCCATCGCCGCCACCAGCGTCTGCATCGTCGCGTGGTTATACTGGAAACGACCAACATAATTATATTCATCTCATCATGAGGTCATTTTAAACGTACCATCCAAATTTTGAGGATGTGTTCAGTCCATGAAACTGAACAACTTTCTCTGAGGAACACATGGTCAAATATGTAAAATAAAAATCGACTTTCCATACAAATCAAAGAGATCACGTGATCAATTTAGTATGGGATGACCAACATTTTGTGGCGAAATTTGACACATGTTTCTTACAGAAAGTTGTTTAATTTTATGGACTGGACCATAGCCTTCTATATCTTCCAAGCCCTGAAGTTGAGCAGAACGGCAACATCGCATGTGGTCAAGCACATAGTATAAAGTTATTTTAAAAATTGTTTATTATTTGTTTTTCCTATATTATCTATGTTTAAACTAGTTGTAAATTGTGATGTAAGATTATTTCAATAAAGTTTTATATTTATTATTATTATTTATTTATTAGAACATAAGGTTTGAGTCAAATTATTTGAACTTTTTGGGGGTCCTTTAGTACGATGAGCATTTTGATCTAAGCCTCCTGTAGCAATAAATCTTACATCATTGGAAAGGTATTTAAATTTGAAACACTTTATTGTATTACTATAAACGTCAACTATTAGTACTTTGAGAGTTATAATTATAACGCTCTAAACTTGACCAATTTTTTTAACATTAATGACCTGAAACTCCGCAAATACTAACAATTAATAGAAAGTATGTTTGCAGCAAATATTTGTCATACAAAAACCTTTCTTATGATATATCATTCATTTCTATAGGTGTGGTAGATCAACTCCCATAGACAATAAACCACTTTTATACTTTAATAACCTTTAACTCCAAAAGTATTAACAATTGATTTAAAGTATATTAACATTAAATATTTGTCTTTAAAAGAACTTTATAATGATATATCACTTATTGCTAGAGGGCGTGTTAATCAACTCCCTGCTGAAGAAAATCAACAAAAAAGATGATATCTTTGACAGCCATTTTTTCCTGGTTAACATTGATATTTTTCTTATTGATTAATATACAAAGCATTTCAATAAAAGAACTAAATTATTTTCATATTTTAAACCTCACACGATTACTAGGAATAAAAATATCGACCTCTTAAAATTGAAATATTCCCATACATTTAGTATGGAGACTGGCCGACGACATGACCACGAACTGACAGTAACAGACGTTGCCAAACTTATGTTCACGGCTTGCAATTAAAGAAGGCTATGACTGGACACATCCTTCTTTGGATGGTAAGTTCAAAATGACCCGATATACAACGTGTTAATGAATTAACGCAAAATGAGAAACCCGTTTCTTCGGACTATCAAACTGAACAACTTTTACTATGGGACCAATTCTGAAATCGCGAAAAAATAAATCAGCTGTTTCATACAAAAATTAATAACGAAAATATAAAAATGTATAAAGCAGCTGATTTTTTGTCGCGATTTCAGAGTTGGTCCCATAGTAAAAGTTGTTCAGTTTAATGGTCCGAAGAAACAGTTTTCTCATTTTGCGTTAATTCATTAACACGTTGCATTAATTTTGTTACAGACCTATCGTGCCCCTCTAACACTGTGATCAGAATAGGTAGTACATTTTTTCGAGATTTAGTGACGTTCTCTTAATATGGATAAGACTTGCGTGATTCGGGATTTAAATAGGTATAATATTGTACATATGTTTTGTTTAACTTATTATGACAACCATACTAAAAAAGGTAACAATTTTGCACGTTCTTAAGAAGCTTTCTCTCTGGTCCTTTTCTTTACTCACGTGCTGCGGCTCCGCGAAGGCGGCCGCCTGCTCGAATGGGGATGGCAAAGTTAATAATAATTGTAAGTGTCGCTGCGTACGATTGTTCCTAAGACAGTAGACGTTCAGAACAAAATGTATGGGAAAATTGGTATTTATTTTGTTTTTTTTTACCAAAAAAGACCCATTGACCCAAAATGGATATGATAGACTATTCTACAATGCAAATGCCGGAATTTAAAGCCAAATTAAGACGTTTTTACTCTTACAGAATTTATAATTTTTTTCTTTATCCAAATTTTTCGGAAATGTATGCCAACATTTTTAAAGCCTAACAAAGAATTTAATCATTTTAAAGCTTAAAAAAAACGTTTTTTTTTGTCCTTCGTTTTCATAGTTCTCATGGAACAAGCGTACGCAGTGCCATTTTGACAGTTGCCTTCCCCATTAGCTGTGTAGCTGTCACTATACACACTCTGCTACTACATAATAGCAGTAGTTTAGTTACCTGTTCATGCGCGAGCACTGACTCGAAATGCACTATAATCCACCCCAGCAATGTCCTGTGCGTGTGCGGTAGTCTCGCTATGAGCGCTCTAACGGCGGGCTCGCGCTGTGACTCCACAATATTAGTCGCAGCTGTCACTATACACACTGCCACTACATAATAGCAGTAGTTTAGTTACCTGTTCATGCGTGAGCACCGACTCAAAATGCACTAAATCCACCCCAGTAATGTCCTGTGCGTGTGCGGTAGCCGCGCTATGAGCGCTTTAACAGCGGGCTCGCGCTACGGCTCCGCGATATTAGCCGTATACTATTTCTGCAGCTATTATTATACACACTGCCGCTATACCAATAGTGTTACCTGTTCATGCGCTTCAAAATACACTAAAATCTACCCTTGTAATGTAATAAGTGTTGGCAGGTGTACCACGGGCGAGCAGATATCTCTTACTATCTGTATGTAGCTGTTAGTGTAGCGACTGCCATAGTTGCCTGTCTAGCTTCCTATGTAGTAAGCATCTCTGTGTGTGTGTGTGTATCGTGATCCTATGGGATCTGACGCGTTTGACATCAATTTTATTATTATTTAAACGTTCCTACAAAAAAGTGAAGTAAAAATCATCCTTACCTGTTCATGCGCGAGCACCGACTCGAAATGCACCACGATCCACCCCAGTAATGTCCTGTGCGTGTGCGGTAGTCTCGCTATGAGCGCTTTAACAGCGGGCTCGCGCTACGGCTCCGCGATATTAGCCGCATGCTATTTCTGCAGCTATTACTATACACACTGCCGCTATACCAATAGTGTTACCTGTTCATGCGCTTCAAAATACACTAAAATCTATCCTTGTAATGTAATAAGTGTGGGCAGGTGTACCACGGGCGAGCAGACATCTCTTACTATCTGTATAGCTGTTAATGTAGCGACTGCCATAGTTGCCAGTCTAGCTTCCTATGTAGTAAGCATCTCTGTGTGCGTGTGCGTGAGTGCGTGTGTGTGTCGTGGTCCTATTGGATCTGACGTCACTTTTATTATTATTTAAACGTTTCTACGAAAAAGTGAAGTAAAAATCATTCTTACCTGTTCATGCGCAAGCACCGACTCGAAATACACCACGATCCACCCCAGCAATGTCCTGTGCGTGTGCGGTAGTCTCGCTATGAGCGCTTTAACGGCGGGCTCGCGCTGCGGCTCCACAATATTAGTCGCAGCTGTCACTATACACACTGCCAATACATATAGTCAGGAGGCAAATATTTAATAAGTCGTCTCCTTCACGATTTTCGTCGGACTCTCTTCTATATACCTAAAACTGGTATGTATGTGTTCCTTGTGCTCTACAAAACACGAAACTGACGGTTTTAAGAGGAGAAAGTGGGGACACGCATAGCTATGACGTCACAGAGATGGCGCCGACCGTAACAAGTTTTTCTTCATTTCTCGAGTTTTATTGCATCAATTTCGGTGTTTGATATGTCATTTGAAAGGTTTTATAATTGTCTACGATTGCTATTTTGAAACATACTAATTTAGTTTTGTCGTTTTTGAAATATTAACAAAAATATGATTTTTTTTCATAAACTTTTTATTATTTACAGGTTTAAACTAAATATAGAAAAAGATTTGTGTACCTAAGTTTGTAATTTTATAATAAAAAATTAAGTGCGTTTTCATATCTTCTCAAAAATATAAACATCATTGTAGTGCAATAATAAACAAACAAGTTGTGACCAATTCTGTAAGGAGAGTACTCATATTTTTTTTCATTTTCTTTTTATTTAATTAAAATTTTCTTCATTTCTCGAGTTATACTTCATCAATTTCAATGTTTGATATGTCATTTGAAAGGTTATATAATTGTCTATGATTGCTTTATTGACAGCTACTAATTTAAGTTTGTCGTTTTTGAAATATTAACAAAAATATGTTTTTTTATACACTTTTTCTTATTTTCCAGTATAACTATAAATAAAGAGAAACATAAATGTGCCTAAGTTTGTATGTTTTTAACAAAAAATAAAGTCGGTTTTATTGCCTTCTCAGAAATATAAACATGATTGAAGTGCAATAATAAACAAACAAGTTGTGACCGATTCTGTAAAGAAAGTACTCATCTGATTTTTTAAAGTTCTTTATTTCATCAAACTTGATATATACTCTAGAAATTAAGAATAACTATTCTTAATTTCTAGAGTTCTACTGCATCAATTTTGTTGTTTGATATGCCATTTGAAAGTGTATGTAATTGCCTATGATTGTGCTTTTGAAAACTGCTAATTAGGTTTTGTTGTTTTTAAAATATTAACAAAAATATGATTCTTTTTCATACACTTTTTCTTATTTACCGGTATAACTAAATAAAGAGAAACATAAGTGTACCTAATTTTGTATGTTTTTAACAAAAAATAAAGTCGGTTTTATTGCCTTCTCAGAAAAATAAACATGGTTGTAGTGCAATAATAAACAAACAAGTTGTGACCAATTCTGTTAAGAAAGTACTCATCTGATTTTATCGCCGTTTTCACTATTGATTTTGAAATGATAAGTATTTAAGAGCTGTGAAAAAGTAGTTGTGCTTTTTACAAATTACAGTATACATATAATATAAGTTTACTTTTATATGTATTATAATATCACACATCAAGCAATTCAGATGTACTTGCTAAGCTATTATAAAAAACAATGTACAAAACCAAAGTATTATTTATTGTAATTACCAATAATAACCAATAATAACAGTGCAAATAAAAACTATTCCCAATGTGTAGTGAAAATCACTTATTAAGTAGGGAAATTATGAATGAGATAATGTGTTTAGTGAACAGAGCATAGCAAGCAACATATAAGTACTACTTATCAATATCAAGAAAGTTATGCTGATTAAAACATAATTAATTCTTTTCCAATCCTATCATACGTTTTTGCTTTGAGCGTGCACAGTCGCATTTCGTCGTCCGGCAGTCTGTCTTACACTGGCACGATATGAGCTCGATATCTTGCAGACATATTGGATGGAGGTTTCAAGCTTGTGATGGGAATTAGGGAATTGTTATATAACCTCCAGCCACAGTTTTCTGGTAAGAGTAGGGTTTGGACCGGGATATTCGCAGTTTTCCAAATAAGTAAGTCTGGTAATTAGCTCTGTGTAGATGGTGCTTCTGACTTCTCTAGAAGGTGGTAATTAAATTACCACCGGTTTTCTCAAATGTTAAAAACCTAGACAAACTGAAATTACCAAGATATCAAGCTCATATCGTGCCAGTGTAAGACAGACTGCCTGACAATGAAATGCGACTGTGCACACTCAAAGCAAAAATGTA
Source organism: Agriphila tristella (assembly GCA_928269145.1). Classification (NCBI taxonomy): domain Eukaryota; kingdom Metazoa; phylum Arthropoda; class Insecta; order Lepidoptera; family Crambidae; genus Agriphila; species Agriphila tristella. The sequence continues at coordinate 33,553,171 of OV743435.1, read as the reverse complement.
TATTGAAAGGAGTATGCCATATTAGAAAAGAAATATTTTAATCAGCATAACATTATGGATGTTGATGAGTAGTATATGTGGCTTGCTATGCTCTGTTCACTAAATTCGATAATTCAATTATGTCAACATTATCTCATTCATTATTTCATTGTTATTTTCTATTTTGTACAATGTGATTTACGTAAAAATAAGTAATTTTCATTACACCTTGGGAATAGTTTTTATTTGCACTATTATTAAGATTACAATAATACTTTGTTTTGTACATTGTTTCTATATTAGCTTAGCTTATATTACTTCTAATTTACTGGATGTGTGATATTATAATATGAATATCCTACTTCCTACTAATATTATAAATGTGAAAGTTTGTGGGTTTGGATGTTTAGATGTTTGGATGTTTGTTCCTCAATCACGCAAAAACTACTGAACGGATTTGGTTGAAATTTGGCACACAGATATTAGATAGCCTAGATTAAAACATAGAATACTTTTTATCCCGATATTCCCACGGGAACGGGAACCACGCAGGTGAGACCGCGGGCGGCCGCTAGCATGAAGTTATATTACATCTGATATTATAATAAAAAAGTAAACACATATTAGATTTATACTTTAATTTGTAAAAAGCATAGCTTTTTCTCTTAAATACTTATCATTTTCAAATCAATAGTGAAAACAGCGGTAAAAATCAGATTCGTACTTTCTTTACAGAATTGGTCACAACTTGTTTGTTTATTATTGCACTACGATCACCTTTAAATTTATGGAAAGGTAATAAAATATACATTATTTTTGTTATACATAAACATACAAACTAAGACACACTTATGTTTCTCTTTATTTAGTTATACCGGTAAATAAGAAAGAGTGTATGAAAAAAAACATATTTTTGTTAATATTTCAAAAACAGCAATACTAAATTAGTAGGTTTCAATAGAATAATCATAGAACATTATATAACCTTTCAAATGACATATCAAACATTGAAATTGATGCAGTAGAACTCGATAAATGTAGAAAAACTTGATGAAATAAAGAAGAAATTGAAAAAACTAGATGAGTACTTTCCTTACAGAATTGGTAACAACTTGTTTGTTTATTATGGCAATACAATGATGTTTATATTTTTCTGAGAAGATATTAAAACAGACTTTATTTTTATTATAAACTTACAAACTAAGGTACACAAATGATTTTTTTAATTTAGCTTATACCTGTGACTAAGAAAAAAAATATGAAAAAAAAATCATACTTTTGTTAATATTTCAATAACGACAAGACTAAGTTAGTAGATTTCAAAAGAGCAATCATAGACAGTTATATAAGCTTTCAAATGACATATCAAACAACGAAATTGATGCAATAGAACTCGAGAAATGAAGAAAAACTTGTTACGGTCGGCCGCCATCTTTGTGACGTCACAGCTATGCGTGTCCCCACTTCCTCCTCTTAAAACCGTCAGTTTCGTGTTTCGTAGAGCACAAGGAACACATACACACCAGTTTTAGGTATATAGAAGAGAGTCCGACGAAAAATCTCAAAATGCTTCGTCGCCACCTAACTAATAATAGCAGTAGTTTAGTTACCTGTTCATGAGCAAGCACCGACTCAAAATGCACCACAATCCACCCCAGTAATGTCCTGTGCGTGTGCGGTAGTCTCGCTATGAGCGCTTTAACGGCGGGCTCGCGCTGCGGCTCCACAATATTAGTCGCAGCTGTCACTATACACACTGCCAATACATAATAGCAGTAGTTTAGTTACCTGTTCATGAGCAAGCACCGACTCAAAATGCACCACAATCCACCCCAGTAATGTCCTGTGCGTGTGCGGTAGTCTCGCTATGAGCGCTTTAACGGCGGGCTCGCGCTGCGGCTCGGCGATGGCGGCCGCCTGCTCGAACTGGCTGTGCAACTCTTGGGTCAAGATCGACTCGGGCAGCTCACTGCAAGAGATACACTTTTCAAATATTCGCTCGTACCACAGATTACATAATACTATACCTCATCCCATACTAAATAAATGGCCGTCGTAAGGCGACTATCGGGGCGATTAAAAATGTTTTTTTGTAGCATGCTAGATGGCACCGCTATCGTCGCAGCATGCATAGCACAGATAGCAACAAACTTTACCAAATTATCAACGCAAAAAGCAGAACAATCTTATTAGTACAAATTATTGCCGATAGGTGTCACTCAATTTTTATTGAAATTTGTTTAAAATAACCCTTCATTTTACTGCTTCACTACAATTTTGCATTTGCTGATTTATTTAAGAAACAATTTAAAAGAATCATTACTTTTTTTATCTGTATTTGAATATTACGAAAACAAATCGAAGCAGGTACCGTCATCTAGTGAAGTAAATTTAAACTAATTCTAACATTAGTTTAAATATACCACAACATGGCGGTACCTGCTAGTGCTAACTAAGCCACGTCTGTTGTTCCTGATGAGACCGCATGCTCGTACTATATAAGGTGGTACCAAATTATCTGATGATACTTGAACAGGTGATAGTGTTGCTTAAACTGAATAACTTTCTCCAAGGAACATAGGTCGAAAAACGAAAAAAAATTTTCACACTCCCATACAAAATGTACTGGTCAGCTGACCGACTTACTATGGAAAGGCGAAAAAAAAAGTTCGTCACCTGTTTAAGTATCATTAGATAATTTGGTACCACCTTATATAGGGTCATTTTGTGTTCACCATCCAAATTTTGAGGATATGTTCAGTCCATGAAACTGAACAACTTTCTCCAAAGAACTCATAGCCAAATATGTAAAAAAATCGACTATCCATCCATACAAGTCAAATAGTGATCAATTTAGTATGGGATGACCAAAATTTTGTGGGCAAATTCGACACATTTTTCTCAAAGAAAGTTGTTTAGTTTCATGGACTGGACACATCCTTGAAATTTGGATGGTAAATTCAGAATGACTCGATATCATGTATACTTGCAACTACAAGTGAAGTCTTACAGTGGTGGACGGATAACTAGACACACTTTTTTTTTTAAGTATTTATTTAGAAACTCAACAGCTTTTTTTTTACAATCGTATCTTATATAGCTTATAATATTATTACTTATCACTAGTCAATTTCATACAAACGAGGTAACTTTGAACCTTTGGTTCTCCGCCAGGGATCGATCTAAGAATACTTATAACTAATTCTGTTACTTGACAAATCTCTTAAGAATAGCGCTAGCCACAGGCACGTCCCAGTGGTAAGGGAAGGTGGGCCCGCGGTCCGTGTACAACTTACGGAATTGCTGCAGCTTGACTGAATCGTATCACAAACTTTTTACGAAACTAAAATCAATATTATACCTCAAAAGTTGCCATATCTATGCAAAAAAATGCTTAGAATTTAATCTGTTACCTGATAAAACTCTTACCCCCTGGCCACGAAAACGGCGGCGGCGGCGAGAGGCGACGATTGCGGGGCGGCGAGCGGCAAGAGGCAAAAACAAATGTAGGAACATGTACGAGGTATGCCACGCTTACCGCGGCAGCGGCGAGAGGTGACGATTGCGGGGCGGCGCGAGTCGAGCGGCGCGCGGCGGCGGCGAGAGGGGCGGCGAGAGAACGAAACAAATGTACTGGCGAGTATGGAGGCGGCCACAATCCCGAGCGGCGGTGAGCGGCGCGCGCGGCGGCAGCTCTTGCACCGAGCGACCAAATCAAACAGTTTTGTTTCTGCCGCGCGTGAATATGGAAACGGAGCAGTTATATCGTTGTTATTTTGAGTTTTTTAGTATGTAATCGAATGTTTCTGTACCTGTACGTGTACCTACTCATTATAAAGAGTATGGAATTCGCCAAATTATTTTGATGTTTTGGGTCAATCAACTTTTATTTGTCCTATGGTTTTGATCAAACATAAAAGTGTAATCTTGAAATAAAAAATAAAGGAAAATTTTAGCTTATAATTAAATAAGTAATTAAACTTAAGAAATAAAGTATCTATCATTTTGGTAACATAAATAAATATATTATTTACATACTTACTTGTTCGTATTGTATAGGTTGCCCAGTTGAAATTTACAATGAAAAGAGACATCGATATCAACTGGACAACCGTTAAAATACGAACTAATATGTAAACAACATATTTATTTCTATTACCAAAATGATACTTTATGTGTTACATTTAACCCAAACCATTATTTAAGTATAAGATAGTTTTACAGAAAAAATATACAATGTTTGGGGACAGGAAAACTGATAAGACACTTAAAGTTGATCGACCCTTTTATTGACTGGATGTACTCCTAACATAAGAATATTTTTTTATTTATTCTTTTGCTCCAAATCTTAGTTTTCCATGAAGGCAGGCTAGTCAGTAGGTACTGCCATTTTCAATAGTGCCATTTTAAACTTGTGTTTAATAATACTAAATAAAATAGGTATGTAATTTCTTGAAAAAAATCGACTCGTCACCAGGACTGTCTCAGGCGGGAATCGAAGCCGCGACCTTCGGAAACCCGGTTCAATGCTCTTCCAACTGAGCTACTACTGAGTCACGAATGTTTTATTAGTATATTATTTATAGCATTGTGTATGCTCAATCTTAAATTTAAAAACTGTGTAAATAAGGCCACCGCTGCCGCCGCCGCCGCCGCCACTAGGTGAGCCGTGACATACCACCGCGCACCGCGCCTCCTGGCTCTGCCGCCAGTTTTGCCGCGGCAGACGTGGCCAGGCCCTTAAGTATAGCGCAGGCCGGCACGACCCAGCGGTAAGGGAACGTGGGCCCGCGGTCCGTGTACAATTTTACGAGTTGCTATAACATAATCTGATAAGGTGCCTATTGTTCTTGTGTTACCACATTCATTAATACTTGTCACTAAACACAAAAGTAAGTCTATATTTTAATCTCTTTACCTACCTAATAAAGCTCTTCAATATAGCGCAGGCAACTGGCACGTCCCAGTGGTAAGGGAAGGTGGGCCCGCGGTCCGTGTACAGCTTGCGAGCTGCTGCAGCTTGACCGAATAATATCACAAGTTCTTATATAACCATATTTTATAGGGGTTGTTCGTAAAAGTTAGCATATGTTACTTACCTAATAAAGCTCTTAAGTATAGCGCAGGCAACTGGCACGTCCCAATGGTAGGGGAAAGTGGGCCCGCGGTCCGTGTACAGCTTGCGGAGTTGCGGCAGCTTGACCGAATAATATCACAAGTTCTTATATAACCATATTTTATAGGGGTTGTTCGTAAAAGTTAGCATATGTTACTTACCTAATAAAGCTCTTAAGTATAGCGCAGGCAACTGGCACGTCCCAATGGTAGGGGAAAGTGGGCCCGCGGTCCGTGTACAGCTTGCGGAGTTGCTGCAGCTTGATCTTGTCCGCCTCGCCGCGGTATATCTGCGGGGATTTCAGTCCGTTTGCCTGCAAATAGGATTTTTGGATACTCTATACTAAATAATGCTTTGTGTTTGTCTGATTTATCGTAACAGCTCATTAAACCAATGTAGGACGTTATGAAGACTTATTCTGCACACTAACGCAGCCACTGGAAAAAAATCATAATCCTTACTAATATTATAAATGCGAAAGTCCGTTTGTTTGTTTGTTACGCCTTCACGTCTTAACTAATGAACGAAAAACGGGACTGTTGCCGTTTTTCGGGATGAAAGGTACCCTATGTCCTTTTCTGAACCCCTGACAACGTGTATGCAAAATTTCATGATGTCAAATAATAAGCTACTCCCGCCGCACGGCAATAAAGTTCAATTTCAAAGGAAGTAGATTGTCCTCGCGCGGATGGGCTTTTGTACGTTTAGTACTATTAGGTATATATTCTATGATAATTATAGGCTACTTTTTATCCTGGTCGAAGGTTCCCTAGAAGGTCCACGTAGACGGTGTGCGTTACCCCAGCAAAAAGTTGAGCTTTAGAGAGATGAGACCTTATCAGATAATTAGTGTGTCATGAGGAGAAATTTGTTTACTAATAGCAAAATTTGTGTGAGTTGTAGTTTTTAAGATATATGAGAAAAACAGATTTTGCTGGGGTCACGTTTTAAACATTACCCTGGCAAAAAAAGTTGTTTCAGCCTGGAACCAAATACATGAATAGATAGCTTTTGTTGCATAGTAAATGTTAGCAAATAGCAAAAATTGTGTGTGTTATGGTTCTTGAGTTATTTAAGTTTTTGCTGGGGTAACGTTTTGGGTTTTCCCAGATCTCGAAAACGGTTCAACGCAGAAGTTTGAAAAAAATACCACTAAGAGACCTTAATTTGTTTAAATTTGTTTGATTGTTAGTTTTTGATTTGGTTGTCGCAAACCAACGTAATTAAATGGTTTCGAAAAACAGAAAAAACGAATTTGCAAGTAAACTAGTACACTTATAATCAAATAAACAGCTGAAAAAAATAGCCGTGGTAGACACTTATTACGTCAAGAATTTAAGGCTTTGTAACTTTACACGATATAAAGATATAAACAAATTTGATAAATTTTAGACTGGTCGTACTTTAGCAATCGAATACACAGTTTCCATAACATTAAGACACATGGCATACATTAAACAAATTTAAATAATTGATTAACATTCCTTCCTGTTAATTTCAGCTTTCAATTACGCCTATCATGAAAGTTTTAACAAAAACAAGAATATGACAACAATTCTCTAATAAGCCGCCTAAATTGTAGAGGTCACGTAAAAGCGACCGCGCTATACATAAGCGTAATGTTAGGCCGGAAAACTTTGGAGTCTTTTAAAAAAAAGAAATAAACTTTAACTATAAAAAGATTTATTTAAAGAATTAAATTGGCCTTCAGATAATTAGTGGATTTTAATAAGTTTTGTGGAAACAACCACACCGGTCGCGGGATATGGGTAGACTGACTCGAAGAGGCAGTCGCCGATACTCGTGGGTGCCCAAATTGCTGCATCAGCATAAAACTGTAGATTCAGCAATTTGGGATACAATTTTTGGATATAACACCTCCCCCCTTAAGAATAAACTTCGGGTTAGTTTTCCGAAGTTTATTAAAACTTTACAAATCTATTTCATAATTTTGACTGAACATGAGGGGATATCGAGATTTGATCCTGATTCGGATGTTTTAGCAATTTCTTTTTTTCTAAATAAAACACTATTACTGATAGGGTGGTTGTTTCCGCGTTTACAAAATAGAACACTTATTTTATATAACATAAAACTTACAATAGCTAATACTATCACTATAGTTATAACAGAATAATGAGTACTGTATTTTACAATGTGTGGGCTCTGTTGTATTTTATCTATATCTATTACAATATCTTTTAACTTGTTATTTTCTAAATTAATATCTTTAAGTTCAATATTTTTTAGTTTTTCTAAATGCCAATTTTCCATTACAGAGTGGAGTTTGTTTAAATTGCAACATGTATCATTTATAAGACTAAATTCTGTAAACAATACAGGTGAAGTGATATTTAAAATATCATTCTGGGTAAATAATACAGTACTTTTAGTATAACCGGTACAATATTTAGGTAATGACAGAATTCCGACTCCTCGAATGTTAATCTCAAAAGATTTCTTATCTAAACAATCTAAAGTTAATTTTACAGAATTTGATTGAACAAAAATCCATTTGTTATTTGATATCGGTTGCCATAAGTCCAGTTTGCCAATTATAAATTTAGTTTTACATTCATTCGGGATTTTGTTAACAACTTTTATTAATAAATCACTCTCACAACTAGGTTTTACGTCAGACACATATAAACTTGGTACTTCACAAATATAATTGCTAGGATACAGTACATCACATTTTATTAAATTTTGTAAGGTATTATATTTAGTATTATCTTTACTTAGTATAATATATTTTGCATTCGGAATTATAAGACTAAAACTATTAAGTTCACTTATGTTATGGGGTACAGGCAAAGATGTAGTTTGGAACAACTTATATTCGTCGATAGTAACTAAAGGGATTTGTAATATAAATACAATTTTATTTCTTACATAATAACACAATACGTTAGATATTCTTTGGATAATGTTTATAGTATTAATATCTAATTGAATCGGTAGTTGCAAATTGTTCGGAAGGTGTTTATAATTATTAGTTAGTTCTTCTTGTAGTTTTGCAGGTGTTATTACTGATGGGTGAATGATGTTCTGACTAGTCAACATGACGGCGTTAGTTACATCTTCTACTTGGAAAGATAAGGTAAGTAGTGCTGTTTCTAGACTATTAAATATAAAATTTATTTCAGATTGCGTTTCCAGAACATTGAAGACACCAGTTATATTTTTGAGTTTCAAGGTAAGTTTCTCAATAGCTTGATTCATTTTTGCTTCATTTGTTTTTATTTGGTGTAAGGTTTTGTTGTAAGAAGAAATTATAGAAGAAGTAACTAGGATATTCTTTTTCATTAGCGATGCTAATTTTTGCTGATCGTTTTGTATTATTTCTATTGCTTCATTATATTTTAGCCCATCATTTTCATCTAGGTTACCGAATATTTGTTTAATAATACTTCCTATTCCTCCTATCCAAGCGCCACGTTTCATCCTATTCTCTAGCAAATGAGAAACAGAGTCGAACTGTTTTATTATATCATAATATCGTGTCGTTAGTGGATCCAGAATATTTTTGCATTCTATCTCTTTCATAATTCTAGCTTGCTCACATAGGGATTTAACTGTTCTTAAAGCTAAATTTATATTATCTAGATGTATATTAAAATGCGAAATGTCTATGGGCATTACGATATTTAACCTATTATTCTTAATTCTAACAGTACCTAAATAATCAAAATGTATTCCGGGCCCTGATGTTATCTGTTGAACATCATCTTGAATACTTTGGGACATTACCCAGCAAAAACCTGCCACAGCGACTCTGAAATACGATATTAATATAATTATATTCTACTTACTTGTTTACAAATGTATTATGTATATATTTAAATCCTATTTTAACTACTACTACTATATTACTACTTCTTAAACATTAACTTCTGCTAGCTTAACTTCGTCATAGTGATACTTGACGTGTCTTCTATTCATGAGTAAGGTAAGTGTATTGTTACCGTTGATTTTAACAACTTTATAGGGACCTTTCCATACTGGAGATAATGCTTTGCGGAGACGCAGATGATTTTTAACATAGACCATGTCCCCTGTTTTATATTTTACTGGATTTGAGCGTTTATCATAATAAGTTTTTGACGTCATTTTAGATTTTAATATGTTTTCGATGGCTTTTTCTCTTGAAAATTGCAGTCTTTGTTGTAGAACACGAACATAATCGCTGTATGTTGATTCTAAAGCAGTATCATAAACAGAAGAGGGAATAAAGGGTTTGTGCCCGAACAGTAATTCGTATGGAGTGTAGTTGGTTGTGCTATGGACGGTAGTATTATATGTTAACATTGCTGTGTAGACGTAGCGGGGCCAATTACTTTGATTTTCATTGACGAAAGATTTGAGATATTCTTTCAAGGTCGAATGGCTCCTTTCCAGAGCACCTTGGGTTTGTGGGTGGTACGGAGTTGACCAAAGCTGTTTTATTTTGAGAAATAAGCAGGTTTGTTTGAAAAGCTCTGCTGTGAAATTAGTGCCTTGGTCAGTCAAGATAGTTTTTGGAATGCCAAATTGAGAAATGAAATGGATAAGACATTCGGCAGTTTCTTCTGCCGTTGCATTTGGCATTGGGTAACCGGCAGAGTACTTAGTCAGGTCATCTTGGATTGTTAGGATATATTTAAGTTTATTACCACCGGCTTCAGGTAGAGGGCCTACAATGTCCAATGCGACCCGTTGAAACGGTTGCGTTGATGTTGTTGTTATTTGCATTGGAGCTCGGTTAACTTTTCTCAGAGCTTTATTTGTTTGACATTGTTCACATTTACGTACATAATTTTCCACATCACTACGCATGTTACGCCAATAGTACTTTTCTTGGATTCTGCTTAGCATTCTGTTACTACCTAGGTGACCAGAAATGGGTATGTCGTGATTTTCTTTTAGGATTCTTGGAACTTCGCTAGTACTCGGGTAAATAATAGTGTTTTTATATATATGAACTGTTATTCCTGTGTTATGGAATAGGTACATGATAATATTATATATTTTTATGAAATTGTGAGTATCAAATTGGTTGCGAAAATCAGTTATAGCAAATTCCAAAATGTTTCTTGATAATAATTCAACTTTCAGGTTTTTTAGACTTTTAAAGAGATCTTCATAGCTACTTTTATCGAAATAATGGACTTTAACGAAAAGAAGAAAGTAATTAATGTTCTCATTTTCAAATGGTAAAAAGGAATTTAATTCTCTTTCTTTAGAGAGTGATTCCTCAGATAATAAGCCATTAGCAATCATTTCTGATACATAGTGATTAGACTCATCAAGATCTAAAGATGTGGGTATAACTATATTTTTTACATCAGTCTTTAATAAATTTTGATTGTGTTCTTCGATTTTAGTGTTAGAGTTAAATGTTTTACTATTTAATGTTTTCAGGCATTTGGAATACGTGTCTTCATCACTAGGACTACTTGGAGGAGACCAAGGAGGAATTGCATCAAAATCATCGGGAATCTCGAAATCATCAGGAAGATTAAATCCACCAGGTAAGTTTAGGAGCTCAGGTAAGTCAATCAGCCCAGGACTTTCAGGATTTATAGGCGGAATATCAACATCATCTAGGTTAGTATCACCAATGGCGGCGTCACCGGCGGGGACTACTTCAGCTCCTGGTGAAACGGATGGATTTTCAGGATTACTTTCTGTGGTAGGTATTTCATTTTGTACAGGGTTTACGGGGTATCTAGACAGAGCGTCTGCGTTGCAATTTGTTTTACCCTTTTTATACACAATTTCATATTCATACTCTTCTAGCTCTAACCTCCATCTGATAAGTTTCGAGGCAGGATCTTTATGGTTAAAAAGCCATTTAAGAGGCTTGTGGTCAGTGACTATCTGGAATTTGCGACCATAAAGATATGGTCGGAACATTTTGGTTCCCCAAACAATGGCTAGACATTCCTTTTCTGTTACCATATAATTTAGTTCTGATTTGTTCAACGTTCTGGATGCGAAAGCGACTGGACGGTCTTTCCCTACTTCGCCTTGTGACAATATCGCTGAAATTGCATAGTTTGATGCGTCACAGGTGAGTATAAATGGAACAGTGAAATCAGGATAGCATAAGATGGGTGCAGTTACTAATTTATTTTTTAACTGTTCAAATGCAAGTTGTTGTTGGTTATTCCACTCAAATGGTATATCCTTTTTTAGAAGATTCGTAAGTGGCTTGGCTATGCCCGAAAAATCTTGGATGAATCGACGGTAATAAGAAACTAGGCCCAAAAATGATTTTATATCCTTTTGACATTTAGGAACAGGAAATTGGCTCACTGCCTTGACTTTATCGGGATTGGGTCTTAGCCCTTGTTCACTAATAGTGTGCCCTAAATAAGTGACTTCTTTGCGAAGAAACTCGCACTTATCGGGTTGGAGCTTAAGGTTGAATTTTCTCATACGTTCAAAGACATTACGCAGCTTTTTGATATGTGATTCTAAATCGAAGGAATAGATGACAATGTCGTCAAGATATACGAAGCATTGCATACCTTGTAGGCCGGAAAGGACAGTATTCATTAGTCTTTGAAATGTCGCGGGTGCGTTTTTGAGCCCAAACGGCATCCTGGTGAACTCGAAGTGTCCTTCAGGGACACTGAATGCCGTTTTGGGTATGTCTTGTGCCGCCACTTCAATCTGGTGGAAGCCTGATGCAAGATCAAGTGTCGAAAAATATTTACTTTTCCCTAATTGGTCAAGAATTTCGTTGATTTGAGGTATAGGGTAACACTCTCCTATAGTTATATCGTTAAGCTTCCGATAATCCACTACGATGCGCCACTTTCTTTTTCCGGATGCATCAATTTTTTTTGGGACGACCCAAATGGGTGAAGACCAGGGGGAAACAGAGGGTTGGATAATTTTTTCTTGTAACATTTTTTCAATTTGGGATTTGACTTCTTCCTTGTGGACTTCTGGGAACCTGTAGGATTTTACATTTATAGGTATAGAGGAACTGGTTGAAATTTCGTGTTGAATAGCAGAAGTAGAGGTTAGATTTTCGTCTGCCAAGTGAAATATGTCAGAATATTCAACGCAAACACCAAAAAGGTGACTTGCTTCTTCGTTATTTAAGTGCGACACGCGTAATAAGTTTAGAACTTCTTCTGTTCTCTCTGACGCACTCCTCTTAGGATTTGTTAGATACAAATTTTCTTCCTCTACTGGATATATTGTGAGCAAAAGGTTAGAGCTTATAGGTATTGGACTCTCGGAAACGTTAAGAACGGATATATTAACCCTGTTGTTGGGTTTTACTTTAACTACACAATTGGATACTAAGAGAGACTCAGAAATATGTTGATCTAGTATGATACCTTCTTGTAATTCTGGATTTTTGACTGTACATTCAATTACCGTTTCTGTACGTGGTTGAATAATATAGACTGGTTCGTTAAATAATAATTTTATCTTGTGTTCGTTTATTTCCAATAAGTTTGTACTGTAATTTATTTTACAGCCGTGTTGCATCAAAAGATCAGTTCCGATAATACCGTCATAAGGTAAGTTAATATTCTCGAATAAATGAAATTTATGAACAATATTAAGTTCTTGGTTGAGGTGGAGTTTCAGTTCAAAACAACCGAGGCTTTTAATGGTTTCATCTTTAGTGTCGATTCCTTTTACAGCTATCTTATCATCATTAAGTAGCGGCATATTTATCAAACTTTTCTTTTTCAGCACACAAACGGATGCACCAGAATCTATCAGGAAGGTAAGTGGTGTTTCGCTGGCTGAGGTTTCAACTTTAATATGAGGTAAGTATTTTTCTCTTATTATTATTTCGTATATTTTATTAGGATTAGGATTATTAATTGTGTTATCTTTCTGTTCCAGGAGACCGCGAGTTTGGGGCTGATTACCCTGTCCATGGGTCGATGGGGAGCGACCACGAGTTTGGGGCTGGTTACCCTGTCCATGGGTCGATGAGGAGAGACCGCGAGTTTGGGGCTGGTTACCCTGTCCATGGGTCGATGAGGGGCGACCACGAGTTTGGGGCTGGTTACCCTGTCCATGGGTCGACGAGGAGTGACCACGAGTTTGGGGCTGGTTACCCTGTCCATGGGTCAAAAGGGAGCGACCACGAGTTTGGGGCTGGTTACCCTGTCCATGGGTCGACGAGGAGTGACCACGAGTTTGGGGCTGGTTACCCTGTCCATGGGTCAAAAAGGAGCGACCACGAGTTTGGGGCTGGTTACCCTGTCCATGGGTCGACGAGGAGTGAGGACTTGTGTTTGGTGGAGTGGTGTCGACAAGGTTTATTAGACTTTGTCCCGTGCGACACCTTGACGGGACACTTAGTAGTTTAAATTATTATTATCAACTTGGTTTTGGTCAAGATCTTGATTCTGGCCTTCTTCAAGGAAGGTCACATGAGGGAAGGTCCTTGGTCTAAAGTTCGAAGTTGGAGGCTGAGCAGGAGTAAATGGTTGGCTACCATTATTAAATCTTCTGTTATTATTATTATATTGGCGAAGTCTGCAATTTTCAAGGACATGACCTACCTTTTTGCAATATCTGCAGAATGGTTGGTCCCTGGGTGGATTTTGATTATTATTATTATTAGTGTAGGTGTAGCTTGGCCTCGATGGAAGTCTTTGATTGTGAATTAAAGGATTCGGTGTTCTAGGTCTGGTATTATTAGAATTGTTATTGTTATTTCGGAAGTAAAATTGTTGAATCTTTTCTTCAGAAATAGCTTGATTAATTGCCTCATTAAGGTTTTTAGGATCACGACATCTGACGATGTTGGAAAGCCGAGGGTGTAGTCCCAAGGTAAATGTGTGAAGCGCTAACTCTTCCATCGCAGCCAACCTTCCCGCAAGTTCACTTTTCTTTGAATTTGAAATTGTCACTTCCGTTAGTAATTTTGATAAGCACGTCTCTACTCGTAACGAAAATTGGTTTACGGATTCGGTACCTTGTTTGCATTCTTGTAGATCGGTTAATAGATGGGCGTAGTGTTTCCGCTCGCCAAATTGGTTCTTTAGGAATTCTTTAAGAGAATTCCAGGAGTCGAATTCTTTAATGGAACATGCGCTTTCGGCTTTATCGTCTAACTGGCTCAAAATAAATTTAAAAACGATGTCTTCTTGTTGTGGAGACGCAAGAGAGATGGCATTATCACAATTTGTCAAAAATGCATTTAGTTTGTTACGAGAGCCGTCAAAAGGCTTAATAAATTTCAAAATAGCACTTAAGGGAGTTTCCGCTTTAGACATCTTGGATTTTGTGAAAGGACAAAAGAGAATAACACAGAATTTAAATGTAAAAATGTACCCAAAGAATAACTAAAATATTCTTAACATGTGCTTAAAATTATAAGTTGTAATATTCTTTAACACTTGCAACTAAGTAGCGTTGGAATAAGGCGACGGAAATACGTGGGCGTATAGTCTAAACACAGTCACGGCGGCCAAGGAGATAGCACGGGGAATACACGGCACTGATAATGAATTAATTAGATCACTCACAGAACAAGTTGTAGTTTCATTTGGATGATTTTCTTGATTATCAGGATTTCAGGAAAAGGATTCCTGCAGACCGCAGGAGTACACAGGCACCGTCAGCTTCCGGAACCAGGAACAATTGATGAATCTCGAAGTGAATGGATGGAGTCTACCCGGATAATATTTTTCACTTTGTACACTTTTCACCTTGCGACAGTTTTCCACTTTGCAGTTTTAAAGTATTTTGTTTTATTTCGGGGCGTTCCAGGGATTTCTGAAAATCCCCTTGAGCTGCCACCACTATGTTAGGCCGGAAAACTTTGGAGTCTTTTAAAAAAAAGAAATAAACTTTAACTATAAAAAGATTTATTTAAAGAATTAAATTGGCCTTCAGATAATTAGTGGATTTTAATAAGTTTTGTGGAAACAACCACACCGGTCGCGGGATATGGGTAGACTGACTCGAAGAGGCAGTCGCCGATACTCGTGGGTGCCCAAATTGCTGCATCAGCATAAAACTGTAGATTCAGCAATTTGGGATACAATTTTTGGATATAACAGTAACCATCTTAAATGAACGGGATAATATGGATCTTTTGTTAGTACAGTTGCGTACAAAGTTTGCTGGTCAGATTATCTTTAAATATAAAATGTACGTTAGTGTCGCGAAAACTTAATATTAGCTTGGCCGATTTTGGTTTTATCGGTTTAAAATGTTTGTCGTAGTTCCAGGGGAAGGTTTAAATGGTGAGAAATATACCTATATGGAAAAAATGCGAGGTAGTTTCCGTAAAAACTGTTCCTAGGTAGGAACAGTTTTTATGGGTAAATGTTTTTACCTGTCAAACATAGTGGTCACTGGATTGACATGAGTAGGTTTGGTATTAAAATAAAACATTTGGTTTAAAAAAACAGAAGCAACAATTTACTATAAATGTATATATTGATACTGACAAATAAATCACACTATAAATTGCTTAGCGAGATTATTACCTAATTAGGTTTAGATTATTATTTACCTTTATTTATGTAATGTTGAGTGCCTTCAAACTTTTAACTTTCATGAATCATTACATTCTTTTTAAAATACTATTAATCGCGTAAGTGTATTATTTGATATTAATAAACACGATATTAATTTATAAAATAGAAAACTAGTTGAATCTAAGCTATATCAATAACATTTTTCTTCATAACTGTACAAAACATCGGATACTAAGCTGCTAATTTACGAAGATAACCCGTACGTATGGTGCGGTCGCTTTTTAGTGACCTTTACAATTTGGTCGGCTTATTCAAGAATTGCTGTCTTAATCTTGTTTTTGTTAAAACTTTCATGATAGGCGTAATTGAAAGCTGAAATTAACAGGAAGGAATGTTAATGAATTACTTAAATTTGTTTAATGTATGCCATGTGTCTTAATGTTATGGAAACTGTGTATTCGATCGCTAAATTACGACCAGTCTAAAATTTATCAAATTTGTTTATATCTTTATATCGTGTAAAGTTACAAAGCCTTAAATTCTTGACGTAATAAGTGTCTACCACGGCTATTTTTTACAGCTGTTTATTTGATTATAAGTGTACTAGTTTACTTGCAAATTCGTTTTTTCTGTTTTTCGAAACCATTTAATTACGTTGGTTTGCGACAACCAAATCAAAAACTAACAATCAAACAAATTTAAACAAATTAAGGTCTCTTAGTGGTATTTTTTTCAAACTTCTGCGTTGAACCGTTTTCGAGATCTGGGAAAACCCAAAACGTTACCCCAGCAAAAACTTAAATAACTCAAGAACCATAACACACACAATTTTTGCTATTTGCTAACATTTACTATGCAACAAAAGCTATCTATTCATGTATTTGGTTCCAGGCTGAAACAACTTTTTTTGCCAGGGTAATGTTTAAAACGTGACCCCAGCAAAATCTGTTTTTCTCATATATCTTAAAAACTACAACTCACACAAATTTTGCTATTAGTAAACAAATTTCTCCTCATGACACACTAATTATCTGATAAGGTCTCATCTCTCTAAAGCTCAACTTTTTGCTGGGGTAACGCACACACGTAGACGACGTCGCGGGCGGCCACTAGTAATACTATAACAATAACAACCTGCAAGTAGTCGATGCTGTCGCGTACGACCAGCGGCAGCCGCCAGTCGTCATGGCACCTGGACCGCTCCACAGACTGCTGCAGCGGGACTCCAAAGATCGGCAGAGCAACTGGAATACAAAGGGCTATACAGTTATTTACCGCATTAGAACGAGACAACCATTCGTTTTTCTTTACAATTAAATAACACAAGAATAGGTCAATACATTTTTCTACAGACAGAGACAGAACGGAAAAAATATTCTGGCTTCATTAAAAATACAACCGTATTTCTAAATAAACAATTTCTAAAGTAGAAAATTGTATGAATATCGACACATACGCAGACGTTACAATTTCATTATTGTAAAGAGGTCCTATTTTCATTGAAGCTAGAAAATTGCTCGGGGATTAAGGTTTGGTTCCTCACCATTTTCACTTCTGAATTAAAAAGTATATCCATAATTTTGGGAAAACTAAAATGTTTTCTAGAAAGAAATATTATTTTAAAAAATTAATTCATAGTGAATGTTAATTAAGATCGGCCTTAATTCATTAAAATCACCCATTTCTTAAAATAATGAACATATCAAAAGAATAAAAATATCAATGTGGGGCTTTTATTTAAACATTTTTAGGTTGGCCATACTGCACCCAGTAAATGAAATAAACACGAACGTCACTGTTAATCATAATTAATTCTCGTAAATTAGACCCTATCGCCCTTTTAATAAGCGCTAATTAACCTTAATTGGGCTTACCATCGATAGTGAATCCGTCCAGAAAAGGATTCATGTTACAAACGTCAACCGACCGAGTAGCAAACTGCAGTAACACGTAAATTCATAAAACACAGCATTCTTATCGGTTAGCGGTTGCCTTGAGCGTGTGTAAGGTATTTTGTTGTTGTCATATACGTACGTACTCATTTTATCACTTTTTATCTTTGTTTGTTGGAATCGATGCTCAGGCATCGCAAATTACTCGATACAGATGATCGATCTTTTTATTTCACTAGTTGACTAAAAATGCATCTTTTGTCCTTTGTTAAAAAACGATGCCTTTAAATACAAGGAAAGCATAAGACGGAGCTCATACTGCTTCGCATCACGCTTTGCCAAGTTTGCAATGCAGATTTTAGTAGAAAAATCACGCGCGTGGATACGTTGTTGGTGTGTTTCGCGTTGTGTGGTTTTTATACAAACGTCACTTGCGGCAGTCACACACAACGCATGACGCACCGTGATGCATATAGATATTGCTGTCTACTATAATGATGAGGATCTAATAGTACGGGCGTATAATATGCTTAAAAAAACTGTACAGCCGGCCAAGAAAGTGGTCTAGCAGTTTTGACAAAACTTCTAACTAATATAGCAGTAAAGTTGAGCCTGTCACTGCGAAATTTTATTGTAAGGGAAAATTAACCTTGATGTCATATGACGAGCAAATGAACGTCAACCGTAGGGTACAATTTTGGCCGAATGTTAGTTCATCCTTAGAATAATAACAACCCACAACGATAGTATACCTACAAAGCGCAAAAGTGAGGCTAATAAAACTGAACCAAAATAGCTTAGTTTTCAGATTATTACATACGTTACCTAGTCGTACATATAACGAAAAAGTCTCAATCTCCCTACCTTTAGGGCATATTACTATTATATTTTAGTTACGACTAGGTAATGTATGAAGTAGGTATATAAATCCGAAAACAGCAATTTTGACGCAGTTTTTTTGCCTCATTTTACATACAATGACTCGGCGTCTAGGTGTTATTTTTAAGCGTCTAAATATGAAAAGTAATAAATTTTACCTCCCAAAGTGAATATCTCCTCAAACGGCACCCCCGACGTCACGGTCGACGGCACTTTGATCAGCTTCTTATCTTTCCTGTCTTTATCTTTTTCTTTCACCTTCTCTTTATCTTTTTCTTTCACTTTCTCCTTATCCTTGTCCTTCACTTTATCCTTTTTCTCATCTTTAAGCTTTTCTTTAGATTCCAATTTGAATTTTGCCTTTTCTTCCTTCTCCTGACGGCAAACAAAACACTAACTTAGTTTATGTTAACTATAGTCGAATAATGACACAATGAATATCACCATCCTTTATACTACAGTAGCCCGTAATACATTTAAATTACCAAAAAGGTTACCGCTCGCCGTTGTGATATAGTTATTTATTACGAAATTATAGATCCTTTAACCCAAGTTTTACAGATCGCAACCCGCCGTAACCTATATTTGTATATCTCCAAAAATGATATTTTTTTAGTTTTCGAGGTTTACCACATGGTTTAGCTATTGTCGTGTTCTACAGCTTTGTTTGATTGCCACTAATAATAGTAAGCCTATGGAAAGTGACCATACACAGATTAAAGACCAGATAAAGTCCATCCATTTTCATCTGGTCTTAAATCTGTCTATGGCTGCTTTTCATAGTCTTACTATTATCAGTGGCAATCAAACAAAGCTGTAGAACACGACAATAGCTAAACCATGTGGTAAACCTCGAATACTAAAAAAATATCATTTTTGGAGATATACAAATATAGGTTACGGCGGGTTGCGATCTGTAAAACTTGAGTTAAAGGATCTATAATTTCGTAATAAATAACTATATCACAACGGCGAGCGGTAACCTTTTTGATAATTTAAATGTATTACGGGCTACTGTAGTATTAAGGACATCATCCATTTTGGTCCAAATGTGAAAGTGCCGGCCAAAAAGCAAAAGTGCTTTATTTTGATAGATTTTGTCCACCTCAGCATTTCTTATTATGGCACCGAAGCTGTAGCATGGCTGTACTTGATTTTAATTGAGTTCAAAAAGTCTTTTCATACATTTTGACACAAATGTGAAGCGGTGCTACAGCTTCAGTGCCATAATAAAAAATGCTTAAATAGACAAAATCTATCAGAATAAAGCACCTTTGTCTTTTGGCCGGCATTTTCATATTTGGACCAAAAATTTATAAAACGTGGATATCCTTTATTACTTATATAATCTATTTTGCACATTCTTCTAATTCTTACAGCTAAGGAAGAGTTCTATTACATTAAATTACACAACTTGTTTCCGTCCGTGAAAGTGAAAAAAGTGGAAAATACATATTTCGCGTAATTTTACCTAATTTAAGGATACCTAGTAGCCTGTCCATCAACTAAGTCCAATATAAGTAACCCATCAAAATCGGGTCAGCGGTTTTAGGCGGGAAAATGTAGGTAACAAAAAAAGTAAACAGACAGACGGAGAAGTACATTCGCAAACTAGGTATATAAATCATCTCTATGTTGTTTGTTTGAAGTTTATGGTAATGAAATGAGACTCAATGGAGTCACATTTTGTAAACATCAACAGTAGGTAAATTATTATCATAGAACTCATTTAAATGCACAATGGAAACATACAATTCTATACATATTTATAGAATAGATACGTATCTCGTACGTCGCCGTCGTGGTGTACTTAAATGGCACCGGAGTTCGACCGGAGACGAATCGAAACCGGAGCCGGGCCGGAGTTCATTCAACCGAAGCACCTCACCTTTTTCGGTAGGTATTTGTGATGAATATGGGGTTGTTACTATGGAAATGCTTATGCGACCGCGCACCGGACTCCGCTCCGTGGGTAGGCCCCCGACAAGGTGGACCGATGATCTGGTGCGCGGTCGCGGTGCGCCGCTGGATGCGGGCAACGCAGGACCGAGCGTCGTGGAGATCCTTGTGGGAGGCCTATACCCAGGAGGTGTCGTGCGGCTGATATGATAACTATGAAAACAGGGTTGTTACTCTGACAAGGGGGCCACACTGTAGGTATTAGCGCGGTGTCTTGGTTTTGTTCCAGTCGAGCTCCGGTTGAACTCCGGCCCGGCTCCGGCCCAGTTTCGGGTGAAATATATTTATAAGTAAACTGTAACACATTTGACATACAGTTAACAATTATTTCGGCATCAAAATATTAGACCTAATAAATTCACCCGTGCCATCGGTAGCAATTTGAGAAAACAATACAATAAAAATTAACTGTTCTTGAAGAAAATCCAATTATTATTCAACGGTGTTGTAACTTTATCTACCTGTACCTTCCTGTCCATCAATTTGCGTGACACGCAAAGACTTCTAAATCAATTGACACGGAGTTTCCGCAATAAACTAGCATTTATTGAAAGATCGATGCAAAAAATCTATCAGCAACTTAACAAAAAGTCAATCTGAGTTCCCTTCTAATGTCTACAAAAGTTTCTAATTTTAGTCGTTTCGTTAAAACATAAAAGTAATGTCACGGTATTTTTCACATATACCGTGGTTTTTTCCTTTACGGTAAAAGGGAAGAATCCACAGAAAATAACGTTAATAGCGATTTCATTAGGTATGATTAGATTACTTTTATCATTAAAGATGAAAATCTGGTTTGAAATTTCAAAACATAACGGGTGTAACAAGACCTTGAACGAAGCCGAAGTCCACGTATTCCGCCCATCAGGATCATTTTTGTCTTTTAGACTATACCTGGGAAACCAATAGCTACTTACGAAGTTATTGAAGGTCAAAGTCAAATTTTTTTTTTCAATTTTTTTATGAAATCTTTTTTCATTCGTTATTTCCTACTTTTTGTCCAAAGAAACATTGGTTATCAAAATTGTAAGTATTTCGTAACAAACAATGGCTTCAAAACGTCGTCACTCGATGTATCTCATAGGAACGCACATAAACGCTGCCTTTTAACTCGGCCGCAAGCAGCTGTGTAGCATACACTCGCAGGCGCGGTCTGTTGTACGCGTTACATTGCGTGGTAATGTATGCAACACCAAAAATCAAAATCGTTTCCCAGCAATAATTTTGAACAGAAATGGTCCTGATGATGGGCAGAATACGTAGACGTCGGCTTCGTTGAAGGTCTTGTTACACCCGGTATATTGAACCAAACTATTAAAATGTTTTAATAATAACTTCGAACAAAAAGTCAAAGAATTTAAAATTATTTTAACGCAGAATAAATTGATTTTATTCCAATAGTATCTGCGTTAGTAGGCACTGTAAAATGTTTCTTCTATATTATCTGGATTTTACACATTCAGTAAAATCTAGATCTACTTATATCAGAAAAAAACACCTACGCAAAGAGAGGGGTGTTATAAGTTTGACGTGTGTGTTTGTCTGTGACTCGTATCTCCCAAAAGAATGAACCGATTTTGAGGCGGTTTTTTAAAAAAGTTTCAGACGCCCACTATTGGTTCGTTGATTTCAAGTTACCTACTGTTTTGTCGATTTCAAGTATTCTAGCAGTGTTTAAATAAAACTGATTCAATGAAACGCAGTGAACTGAACCGTATCAATTCAAGTACTCTAGCTACACACCCTATACAAACGTACCTAGCATATTAGTAGTAACTTTGAAGGTGACTGTCCCAGTTATAGGTCATAAATAAGGCTTTCTTTATATTAATAATTTTGGCTATTTTTAGGGTTCCGTACCCAAAGGGTAAAAACGGGACCCTATTACTAAGAATCCGCTGTCGGTCTGTCTGTCACCAGGCTGTATCTTATAAACCGTGATATCTAGACAGTTGAAATTTTCACAGATGATGTATTCCTGTTGCCGCTATAACAACAAATACTAAAAATACAAAATAAAATAAATATTTAAGGGGGGCTCCCATACAACAAACGTGGTTTTTTGCCGTTTTTGGTATGGAACCCTTCATGCGCGAGTCCGACTCGCACTTGGCCGGTTTTTTTTACCAAGATCTTGATCAATATGTTGATAACAATACAGAACACAGAAATCGATATTACCTACTTACAGTTATCTCATGTTATCATATTTTGTTTCAAAGAGTGTTTTTTTTTTAATATTAGAGTAGATGTAGACAAATAATGAATGATCAATATCAAAACGACCATTTATCAACAACTTATAGATTAATAAGGTATTAAGTTATCTTTACTTTATACATTCTGTCTTATTCAGAGTGCGTTCGTTAAACTGTGGTTAAACTAGAGCCAAAGTTAACATGGCGTTAGACTGCGGACTAACGCCATTTTAGCGCAAATCGTATTCAGAGTGACAGTTTAACGTTTAGGCCCACCGTTTAAGGATTAAAAGATGCATTGTGATTGGTTTACAAGCATTAAACCAGGTTTTGTTAGAACAGTCTTGCACCCCAGTTTTGTGAAACATCTTTAAATAAGACAGAAGTAGTTTTAACTTAGTTTGGAGAGGAACACCGCACCGGTTACTGTCAAAATATTGAATTTTGACATAAAATAAAATAGAAAAAAAAATGTTTTACGATTGTTAGGTACTTATACTTACTGAGAATAAAAGGCGACATAAAATTTAGTATTATGCCACTGCTGTATATGAAAACATGATTAAGGTCGTGGTATGATAGGTTTATCTAGCCAAAAGTATCGCCACAACCCACAACACTTGACCTACTTTTGAACATGCATGCATAGCTATAAAGTAGTGTTGTAATAAGAAATACGTGTACCTACGATTAACTGCGCTAAAGACTACAATGCTACAGACACTTAGTTAACTGGACGTGACAAACATAATACTAACGGATCTAATATTAAATAGTTAAGTAATAAAATAACTAACTTACATTAATATGGCTTCGAGGTAGCTACCAGTATGTAGAATAATAATAACGTTGTAAAATAATAAGCAGCGTTTTCCTATGAAAACGGTTCGAATCCGATTTTGCAGTCTTCAACCGAACGTGGTGATTATGGCTACAGAAGACTACACCGTTAATTTTTAAGTATATCTGAAAATGAAATAGTGATATCAGACTAAGGTCCGTATTATAGGACGAGACTCAAGCACTGCTTGCTGCTTGAGTACAGTTAGAAAGGGATGGTGCTATTCATCGCATATAGCGCCATCCCTATCTAACTGTACTCAAGCAGACATTTGAGTTTGAGTTTGATTCTGTAATACGAGCCTAAGTTTCTGAATATGAAAGCGAAGTTAAAAGTTAAAAATTAATAGTTTGAAAATATCGTAAAAAAATAGCAAGTCGATTCATTATTTACGTAGGTAAACAAGATGGTATCTTTTGATTACGCGGGTGTAATGCTATGAATGAGCTCTAAATCCAGAAATAAGTAAAATTTTGGGACATAAACAAACCTCAATATCTTGACCAATTAATTAATATTGAAACTTTTAACTGTACATACTCGATTAGGATAGGGAAGAGTTTCACTCGTTTAATTTTTAGATATACTTACTTAAAAATTAACCGTGTATACTTTAACGGTAATGATGATAATGATAATAATAACAATTTAATATTAAATGTTTTTGGTAGCACAGCACCACGTAAATAACGTCTCTCGAGGAGATTCTGAGAAGATCCTTGGGGGAGGCTTGTTCCCAGCGGTGGGCTTCGTGTGTTGGTGTTTGCCTACGTTCATTCATTGGCTTTCTTATGTAAGTCGAACTGTTAGGGCGCCTACGCACCGACAGCTTCCTAGATTAGTGTCTAGAGCCTAGATAAGTAACCAAGTAAAACGAACGTTCACGAATGTTCGCAACCGGCCGCACTGCGCACTAGGTGCCTCGATACATCCAGGCGACTACCTTGATTGTATCGTAGGCGCGAGGCTTACAACCAAATACTATGAGACCAATGCGACTATCCTAGCGACTCATCTACCAGTGCGGTCACCAAGTAACCTGGGGGCTAATTGTCTAATTTCAAAATCTATCGCAATCGCTTTCAGGATGTGATACATTGATGCTTCTTTTTGGCACAAATAAAAACTTACCAAAGAAATGCAGCAATGTGTCACATTCATCTGTCATATGAAAGCGATTGCGATAGATTTTGAAAATTAGACAATAAGTAGGCTGGATATCTAGACACCTGCCGGTGCATTCGCATCGCAGCCTTAAGTTGCTTACCCTCATCATATGGGTTGGATGCTTGGTACCCTTCCGTTCATAAACAGTTCATAAGAATTGAATAGTAATAGAATAGATATTTAAAAACTGTAAATAAAGAAGAGGTAAGTAGTACAAAATAGAGATACTGGTAATGTTCATACTTACTTACACAAAAATTGGAGTCAAATTAAAAAGGGAAATCTAAAACAGAATCAACTGATCGACTAGCATTGCGCTACAGGACGTAACGTAGGTGTAAGTAGGTACCTACTTCGATTCGCAATTATTTTGAAGGAAAACTTTTAGAAGACCGATATAAAAATTAACCATGATTTATATTTTTATGACTATGATTTTGATAACTAGATATTAGCGAATGTCTAAAAACAAGACAGTCTGAAAAATCGCTGGTTTTGGCCAGAAAACACAAACTTTCGCTCGTAAACAAAAACGAACCCACTTGAAAAAAAAAAACTATTCGATTACCGCCATTGCCGTTAAAAATGCCATAAAAGACATAACACCAAATTTTTCACACTTTCACCCACTATCACGCGATTCGAAGACACGAAAAAGTTTTAATAACTTATTCACAACACACCTTCGTGAAAACACTTCGCAGGTGATGCATGTTCCGCCGGCTACGTCCAACTGAGTAAACGAACGGTCACCGACAATTTACGCTTAGATACACAAGGTCGCATCGAAACTGAGTTTTATGCAAAAAGAGCAGATCATGTCACATTTTGTAACGAGGAGCTTTCTATAATAAACAGAGTCTATAAAACGTGGGTTGAGATTACCAACCGTATCAAGAGAAAGAATATAAAAAATATCATCTGCCTTTACATTACAATAGCCGTTGGCTATGGAACTTTTCACCAAACTTTTCACGCTGACTGCCTCGATTCGATTGCGTTGCGATGCGATGCTTTTTATTTTTTCAATTTCAATGCTACTATTCACTATTTCACTAGCTTGTCTTTGTCTACCTTTTTCCTGCTGTAATAATTCAGTCGCAGATAGGTAGGTACTAACTACACTGGCCTGCAAAAGTAAGTATCACACAGGCCTATATTCATACAAACGAGGTAACTTTGAAGCTTTGGTTCTCCGCCCAGGATTAAACAGGGTGTGATTTGATGATGGCCATTCAAAGAGTAAATGGAGGAGGCCCAGATAGTTGAAGAAACCCAATGGATTAGAAGAGTCGTTTACACCATAGACCGTACGGACTTTTTAGTATTACATTTTCCATACTTTTGATGTAATTTAGCCTGTTATTTTTTTAAGTTCAGCCCTGAGCTAAACGACTTTCTTAATCCATTAGGTTTCTTTAGCGATCTGGGCCTCCTCTATTTACTCTTTGAATGGCCATCATCAAATCCAAAGTTACCTCGTTACTCGTTTGTATGAATATAGGCCTGTGTGATACTTACTTTTGCAGGCCAGTGTATTATATATTTTGTGGTTCAGAAAACTTATTATGTTGTTAGACGCGCCCAAAAGTGTAGATACAATTTACCATAACGTTCCTTGGAGTGTCAGAATGTTGCAAAAAATGTTTAGTTAACCAGTACATACATCCTTTCAGCAAATAAAAGTGACAGCATCAGTTTTTAACCAGCCCCCTTAGCATGACGTTTAACTGTCAAAAGACAATGGATTTTGACAGTTGGGTATCGATAAAATGCTACCACGCGATATATATCGTGTTTCATCGGTCTTGCTAGGGGGGCAGGCGTATTATGAGTTTACGTCTACTATACTCGATAGAAAAGATTAGTTAGTTTAGTTACCGCCAGAGGCGCTGTGCTAAATAGAAGAGAATATAATAGAATAAACATTTACTGACACTCACATACAGAAAATAAAAAAACACAAAAAAAACAAACAGAATACAGGAAAAAAAACAAAAATATAATTTTAAATAACACTAACTAAGAACTAAAATGAGAACATAAAAAAAAATAGAATGTGAGGCCAATAAAAAGCCCTGTCTCAGCATTTATGCCTCTGTTAGTCTTCGCTGGGCAGAAAGAGCACAGAGGCGCTGTTATTCTGACAGGGTCAATTGCATACAGGCACAGTGCAAAAAAATCACGTTTTAGATATGGAGTTCTACCTTTGCACTTTTTTAAACAAATATCCTATTAGGATATTTTTTTTAGATCCAATATTTAAAAAATATCTTTGACATTATTATGTATTTTTTTTACTGTCACAGTGAACTACTTTACGAAATTATAAACACTTAAGTACCTATATTACGATAAACAGATTAAATCGATACAGTTCGGAACGAATGACAAGGTTACATGGAACAATAGAAGGCAGATATTTCACTAGATATGAGTCATGTTTTCGCAACCATATCCCGACCTTATTTCAACGAAATAAGGATCAATATAACTGTGACACATCGACATTGGAAAACGCGTAGGAGACAAAATGTCAACATGTAACATATGCGTACCTACCTACTATGTTTCTAATGTTTTATTCCAATGTAGTCTTTATTTACATCAACACTATTGAAGATGTAAAAGAAATGTATTGAAATGACACCTGTTAATGTAATAATATTATTGTAAGGTATCCTACTTAGCATCTACTTACTGACTTAGTAAAGTTAAGCCAATGATATTATACAGTTTAAAGTTGTACACATAAGAATTTCAGAATCACAACAATCTCAACGATCAAATGACTGTAATGCCAACTTTTGGGATGAAGGAAGACGTGGATTACTTAATAGTGGGTTTGATTCCCATATTTAATGGGCGATTGTATGGAAATACTATAGAACAAATATTAAGTTTTTAGAAGGTATGTAAGAAAAAGCTGCATTTTTATTCTCCAATTAATTTAAGCTGCGTTGACATGATCAAAGTACACTTGGACCAAGTAGTTTAAATGACTACTTGGACCATGTAAACGAGCAATTAAACCGCACTTGGATCAAAATTCTAATCAAAGTAAACTTGGACCATGCTCTGCTTTCATCCAAGTCTGCTTGGATGAAAGTAGCGTCCGAGTAGTCGTCAAAACTACTTAGTTTTGACGACTAATTGGACGCTACTTGGATCGTGTAAACGAGCAATCCAAGTGCACTTTGACGTCGCCGTATACAAAAAAGCTACTTTGTCCAAGTTACTTGGTCCAAGTATACTTTGATCATGTCAAGTTTGTTTCCGAGGGATAGACAAAAAAGACTATCCACGCAGTCGAAGTTGCGGGCGGTCGCTAGTTGATTATATTTTCTATTGAAATTACCGACAATACTGCCAAATGTAAATCACAATTCACAACATTTCCAAATGGTAATAGTACATTATGAGACAAGTTAGCTTAGGTTGCTCATTGCACACGAACACGAGGATGTCGGTTGCAGATCGAGCCGCAGCAGGCGAGGGCGTAACTCAGCCAAGTGTGCAATAAGCAAGAGCTCACGAGTTTCATACGACGTTTTTCAACACATTTGCGAGGAAAAACAAAGTAATTTACCACAATTACCACACAGCAACAAATACAACAAAAACAAAATATGAAAATTATGGGAAAACTGGAAAAGGCGCGCAGGTTTTTTTTTCACACGCCCAATGCAAGAATATTTTGCGAACAAAGGGGTGATAAAGCATACAGCCTACTTAAAATCAAAATTTTAATTTTAAGTGATAAAATGCAAATATTTTTGTATTTTATAACAACATTGTGAATGATGAATAATTTGATAATAATAAATATTTGTTTGACTTAATTCAGGACTTACATATTTGTTTATGCCAAAAATGTATTTGAAGTTGTAGCGGCATAAAACCTCTTTGTTGTTACTAAAAAAATAATGCTCTGTTTACTCATAATACTCATATAGAACTTGCAGTAAGGTACTTATTTAACTTTGTAGGGATAATTCTATAACCAACTAGTGTTTTATATATTATTGCACGCGTTTGTTATAGCTCGGTTTATGGCCCTAAAAGCGATGTATTAAGGCTCACTTACGAGCAAGTGTGTTGAAAACAACATAACTTGTGTAGTAAGTAGTTCTACAGGTACCTACTTGTATTTTTGTCATTCAATTAGAAATAACTAGGCATACAATATTAGTATTTGCTACTTAAACAATTAAATATAACTCAGTGACAACATTAAAAAAACAAAAAAAGCAACTGTTTAAATACCAAGAATATTTATTTAATATTATTCCTTATGCCACAGAATAGATATAAGTACTACAACTAAAGCTTTATGTCTTAATCTAATAATAAATTTTACAAAGATAAATTACACTTTCAAAAAAATCATATTAAAGAAATAATTATGAGAACGAGCTAACTTCTGTATTCTCTCTATTTTGTGGTACAGATTTGAAAGTTAGTCTGATTATCCTTACGTATCGTCCCTCGTGATTCACGTGAGCCTCGAAGGGGAGGGGGGGGGGGGGGGGGGTGTTATTCATCACAAAGCGGGACTGGGTGTAGTAAGATATCACGTGTATTTTTTTTTCGTTGAACGCGAGATTTAACGGTGTGATCTTGTTGACTCGCCGTTGTCAGGACGATTTCCGGCCCACCGCGACAACCGACGCGATTTACCAAAATTTGTACTGAAAATTATTTAGATTATTTTACAATAATGTTTTTTCAATACAGACAGTTGCTCGAAAATGTGAGCTTACGATGACAGTACCGCACGGCGTGCGTTAAATCGATTTTACCGCACGCCGTGCTAATTTCTTTTTCTATTACAATTTCAGTAGGTACCTATCTCGCAAATGTATTGAAAAACGTCATATGGCAAACGGTTGTTAAGGTTTTTTAAAACTCATTACCAACCTTGTATCATAAACTATTAAATTTAAGATTTTTGCATTTATAATGCTATTTTTATACAATACTAAATTATATACTAGAAAAATACGACTCACACCAGCTCAATTCTCAGGCGGGAACCGAACCCACGACCTTTGGATGTCCAGTCTAATGCTCTGAGCGCTGAGCTGAAAAAGTGACTCGGTAGCTCAGTAGTCAGAGCATTGGACTGGACATCCAAAGGTCGCTGGTTCGATTCCCGTCTGAGAATGATCTGGTGTGAGTCATTTTTTTGAGTACATAATTTAGTATTGTATACAATAATAATTGAGCATGCTTAAACTGGTAAAATGCAAACTGTCTTTAAAATTATGCATTACAAACAGTATAACATAATAATAAAAAAAACTTTATAACCAGCCAACTAATTGTCTGGCTCAAAATCTATTGCTCTCAATTTGGCAAAATGCTACGTCCATTGCTGTGGCATTACAAGACACTGTGACAGACTGTCTTTGAGACCCAGTGATGGATGTACACGATTGCCAAATTAAAAGCAATGGTGATAGATATTGAGATAAACAATAAAGCCCCTGATTGTTTACACTGACCTTATCTTTTTCTTTAAGTTTTTCTTTCTTTTCTTTTTCCTTCCGTTCTCTTTCTTTCTCTTTCTCCCTTTCCTTTTCCTTCTTCTTCTCTTTCTCCGTTATTTCTCTCTGCTTTGCAGTGTCGTCCAAAACTTTTTCCTTGTCACGTGATTTCTCCCTTTTTTCTTTACTCTTGGTGGGGAATTTGAATGATTTTGTCTTCTTTGATTTTGAAGGACTTCTAAGGAAAATTATAAGATTTACACACCGTGTCAAAATTAGGTGATTAATGCCCGGTTTCTGAGGTACTTATCGGTGGTTTATCAGAGGCTTAACTTTATCAGAAGGTCTACATTAACTGGTTAAAATTAATTTAAAATGTGGACTCCTCCCATTAAATTAAATCTCTGATAAAGTACCTCAGAAACTGGGAGTTACTGATCTAAGCTTATGGTTAGCTCTATTTTTTCTTATTGTAATTTGTAATATATATATTACGAAATATTTACACCCAACCAGTCGAGCATGGATGGTTTCGAAAAGGAAATTGATGAAGTAATCAATAGTGACCAGCAGCTGACTCCACCACTTGTACCGGTAACTCCAAAAGAACTCGCACGGACGATTCAACTCCTAGAAAATAAGAAAGCACCTGGATTCGACTTAATAACTGGTGAAGTGCTTAAAAGGTTACCCAAAAAAGCCTTGGTCTTTCTTACAATGCTATTTAACTAACGCAATCCTTAGAATACAGTACTATCCAAAACTTTGGAAAATATCACAAATTTGCATGACTGCAAAACCTGGAAAACCGCCAAATGATCCCGGTTCGTATAGGCCAATAAGTCTTCTGCCTATACTGTCCAAAGTATTTGAAAAAATTCTCCTAAAACGACTAAAACCAGTACTCGAAGAAAACAAAATCATACCAGATCATCAATTTGGCTTTCGGGAAAGACATTCAACAGTGGAACAAGTACATAGAGTGGTTCACAAAATCAGACAATCGCTAGAGAAAAAAGAGTACTGCTCAGCTGTATTTTTAGACATACAACAAGCTTTCGACAAAGTCTGGCACAAAGGACTGTTATACAAACTAAAGATCCTCCTACCAAACCCCTTCTTTATGATACTGAAATCCTATCTAAACCAAAGACAATTTCAAGTTAAATACGGAGAAGAATACTCAAAGCTATATAACATCAATGCTTCAGTACCACAGGGATCAGTTCTTGGCCCAGTGCTATACTCAATATACACAGCAGACCTACCCACAACAGACGATGTTGTAACTGCAACATACGCAGATGACACAACTTGTCTGGCTAGCGATACTAACCCAAACGTAGCTTCACTCAAACTACAAGAACAGCTTGATAAGATAGATGCCTGGCTGCAGAAGTGGAGAGTAAAAGCTAGCGCAAGCAAATCAACACAAGTCACATTCACACTGCGAAAAGGTGACTGCCCACCAGTTCATATGGGAAATGGCGTACTACCGAGCCATAACAGTGTAAAATATCTGGGGCTACACTTAGATAGAAGATTGACTTGGGCAAACCCCATCAAAGTAAAAAGGAAAGAAGCAAAATTACAGTTCCAATCGCTGCAATGGCTGCTAGATCGCCAATCACATTTGTCCCTAAGCAACAAGGTCCTGGTCTACAAAACCATCATAAAACCCATATGGACATATGGTATAGAGCTTTGGGGCTCAGCGAGCAACTCCAATTTAGAAATCCTCCAGCGATTTCAGAATGTCGCGTTGAGAACAATATCTAGTGCGCATTGGTTTGTTAAAAACACTGAAATACACCAATATCTGGAGATATCAACTGTTAGAGAACAAGTCAGTAAAAGCAGCAAAAACTACAAATATAAACTTAGCTCACATATGAATGAATTGGCCAAAGAACTCCTCAATGAAAATCAAAACATAAAACGCCTAAAAAGGTGGCAAATCTTGGACCTAGACCACAGAAGTTAATTCTATAAATCTATACAGTGCCAACTAATGGGACGGCACTCACAATTTGACTACCTTGGAACCCATCTGATTATGGCTGAAGAGCCGATTGCAGATCAAAAATGAACACAAAAAAAAATATGTAATATCATTGATGAATTGGGACAGACAGGGGGTTAAAAACCTAGTGACTAGTACAGTACTAGCGGTACTCCCATTGGAATTCTCTTCTTATGGTTAATATAATAGGAAGAGTTTTCCAATGGGAAAGTGCTCATATTGTGGAAATAGATTGCAGTTAGAAATAACAATAAAGAGTTAGCTCTATTTAAAAGTCAAATCTGTGTTTATAACACTCAGGTGCTTATTTCACAGGTTCCAGTTAATTTACTTATGGGATAATTTCATTGAAAGTTCATTCCATAAGTTAAATTGAAAAGTATGATAATAATAATGTCATCGGCCCCAAGATTACATATATCTGTTGATTGAAATCACAGTTGCTGCTTTAAGTAAGATAGTTGTCACATTGGTTCTTACTATAGCAGCAATGTAACTGCAGTTTCAAATGTAACTGTCAGAGTTGATTGCATCAAAGTTACAAAATGAAATAGGCCCTTACGCTACTGACAGCTGTTTAGCTACTTCATTACCAGTTTCTATGTTGACAATTTAGTATACAAGTTAAAAACCACATTGAATTTGGTCCTTTCGTTTGGGAACTATGATGCCACAGATTCACACAGGTACACACATTAAACTTACACCCATCTTATCATCAGGGGTTAAAAAAAATACACACAAAAACACCACACCTTGCAAACATAACACTACTATTGCAATTTTATTGTTTTATCATAAAATTAGCAACTTAGTATTTTATTTTGAGAATGAATAATTGATTAATACAATGTGACTTTAAAATGTAGGATAAGACTAAATAAATGAGCAATTCAATTATCCTAGTCTTAAATAAACAAAACGTTTATTTGAATTAAGATAAATAAATACTAGAAAAATTTAATCACCCACCAGTGACTCTGTAGCATAATAAAATTGGTCGGTGCATTGGGTCAGAATCCCAAAGGTGCAGGTTCGAGTCCCGTCTGAGGTGCTATTTAGAAATGACTCGAACATGCACCCTTGGAATTCCGGCCCAATGAACTGAACAATTATGCTACAGACAGAGTCACTAGTGGGAGCAGCAAGATTTTTTAGTAAACTTTTTACTTTCTCGCTGAAAACCGGCGTTATTCCATCAATGTGAGGAGATACTCTCAACATTCAAATGACTATAAAATGCAAAAAAATCTAATATTTAATAATGTTTATCTGAATACTGACTTAGTGTCTGTGTCTTCTTCAGGAGAGCTTTCTCCTTCTAGAGCAGCATACCCTCGGTCTTTCTTAGACTCTTTCTTGTCTTTACGACGGCCCAGCAAATCTTTCTTGCTCGGTTTCTCGTGTTCACCACCATCACTAACTGTAGAGGAAAAATCAGTTTTAATAATCGCTAGGTATTTGTACTTCATAACCTAATTTAGAATAACAGTCTCATTGTTTTAAATCACCTGTTTATCATCAGAATCATGAGTAAATTTAAGGAAAATAATATTGGGAATTAGTGCACTTTACTTACAATCACTTTCATTACTTTTGCGGCCTGCTTCTGAGGCGTACAATCCTGGAAAATCTTTTTCTACATCAGGGCTTTCGAAATCCATTACTTGGTTTCCTTTCCTTATTATTAGGTACCTATTTAAAATGGAAGAAAATGAAAAAATATTTATAAATCCATCACGCGTAGTTTGTTTCCAGGGTTGGTAGATCCAGATTTTGAAATTTCCCCATATTCAAGAATTCTTTTCCCCAAAATGATACGTTTGGCAACTTTTTTCCCCATTTTTGTTAAACAGGAAATAAAACGAATTAAAAGATATTAAACTAAGTTTATTAAGAAAATATAAGAAAATAAAGAAGGTATCGGAAGTTCTAATTTGAATCATCTAAAACTTTTAGAACTTTCGAAAATTCATCTTCGCTTAATATGGTCAGATAATCATTATCGGAGTTAAATTTATACTCCAACCAAAATTCTTCCTTGTATATTTTTCTCCCCAAACTTTTCCCCAAAGATTTCATTTCCCCAAAATTTCGCGAAGACCGTTATTTTTCCCCAAAAATGCGAAAAAAACCCCCAACCTACCAACCCTGTTTGTTTCGCCCTAGGCCCCTAGCTTGTCATAGGGACCGACCGAACCCACTTTTCGCCGAGTATCGAGACCAAGACCGAGACCGAGATTAAAAAAAAGGCTCGGCCGAGACCGAGACCGAGATTTTTGATTTTTTTTAAATGGTGCTATAAAATGGCGAATATTGATAAAAAACACATTTAATTTAATTAAAATTCTTTATTTAATCACAATAGTGCTAGGTGTACCCAAAAAAATCCGCAAATCCATGTACAGCAAAGCCGTTTGGTACGGCACTTTTACTTGAGCTCAAAACAATATTTTGGACTCGCAGTTCTTAAAAAATCTTTCCTTAGAAGATGAGTTATTATGGTGTCATCTTTTTTGTATGGGGATTTTTTTTCTAAATCCTAACGTGTATAAAGGAAGAGCTTGCTAACCATCTTGTATTTCAAAACATTTTCAAAACATACAATGTTTGGGCTCCATCAGATTCGATGTGGTTAAGTTATTTTTTGTAAAATACATCTTAAATTAAAAGATACTTAAATATTATACTCATATCAATCCTCAAGATAGCAATTTTGTTAATATTTACATTTAGTATTTTTTTTTTCTAATTTAGGCCCAAACTTAAAAAAAAAATAGCATAGTATTTTTTTAAAATGATTTTTGGTTTAATTTAAAACAAGTGCTGAAATGTAATTCTGAACATACTGAAACATATTTTTAGAAACAGCTCAGAAATCCCTTTCATTCGATATCACACACGATAGGTTACATAACATAATAAATATATTTTTTTATCATACATAAATCACTTTGTAAAAGCTTTGTAATCTTTAAAAACAAAAAATTGTGGCATGCATAAGGCACCCATTACACGGTAGGTTTTGCTGTCAGTTTAACCTCAGTCACGGGCTGTGACTGACGATTAACCTACCGTGTAATGTAGTGACTGTAGGTTGCATGATGTGATTTGTTCTTTCCATCAGTCAATCAGTCAAACGTAATTCATGACTGATGGAATTTGACTGACGCTTGCATGACCATGTAATGGCTGCCTAACATGCGTTAATTCCAATGACGCATGCCTCAGCGAAGAGGAAAGAAAAGTGCACGAGTGTAATCTCAGGGGGGTAATTATGTAATTTTGTTGCAATCAACTCTGACAGAAATCGCAGAGACATTGCTGCTTCAGTTAAGAACCAATGTGACAGCTATCTTACTTAAAGCAGCAATGTAACTGCGCTTTCAATCGATTTCAATCTAGAATTATTAGCAACAGACTTACGTGATCAACCAACAGGCCTACGTAAATAGGTACTTATAGGCCGAGATTCTCGGCCATTTTGGCCGAGACCGAGACCGAGACCGAGACATAATTTTTGGCCGAGACTGGCCGAGACCGAGACCGAGATCTCGGTCGGTCCTTACTTGTCAATCAAATAAATGTCAATGTCATGTCAAAGTCAAAACTTATGTAAAAAAGGCTGCGGTCCGCATAGCAATAATTTCGATAATGGCGTTTACAACGCAAACGCGCGGTCCACATTCGATATCGCGCTTAAATCGACAGTTAGTGAATGCGGACCGCTCGTAAACGCACTCACATTTTATTTTAACCTCAAATCAAGAAGCTTACTCCCAATGGAGATTGCACGGCCATATGTCATAGTGAAGATTGAAAAATGGTTCACGTGACGGCGTATCGCTATTTCTTTCTTTTCGTTTTACAATACGTTTTCGTTACTCACGAACGAACGAACGACGAACAACGAACACGTATTGTAACACTAAAGAAAGAGGTAGCAATAAGCCGTCACGTCACTTAAGGACCTTTTTTCAATCTTCACTATGACATATATATGGCCGTGCAATCTCCATTGGAGGGAGGTATAAGCTTACAAGATAGAATAATTGCTAGAAACTCAGCGATTAGTCTGCTTGAATGCTTCAATTGATAAGTTTGACAGTTAGTACGTACCGTACAGTGACAGTGATAGGAATATGACATTGACATGACAGACAAACAACAAAACAAGATGAGATGTTTACTAACTACCCCCGCGTTCCAAATCACGCCAACAGCGCTGTTAGCGTATAATCCATTAAATTAGGTAGGTACACAAATACCCTATTTGTGTAATATTTTGTGACTTTTTAATTTGGTCGGATTCGCGCTCACAGCGCTGTGAGCGTGATTCGGAACGCGGCCTACGTGTCATGAAAATAAATTAGATAAAAATTAGAAAACTATTTAGGTTTTTTTTACCCATGATTTGGTATTTATTTGGTTTTTTATTCAAGCTTTATCTTTTTTATTTATACTGTGTCTTTACGTTGTTTTTTTTGTTCGTCTAATCGCTTTTAGTATAACTTGTGAAATTTTATTTTTAGAATAAAAATTATCATTATGTCGTGGTTCGCGGACCTCGCCGGGAGAGCGGAGAACCTACTGAATAACCTGGATGAGCAGACTGGCGTTGCTCTGCGGAACCATAACGTGAAGTCGAAAAAACAAGACGGTCGCGATCGTGATTATGCCCTCATCAAAGAGCAACCATGGACGCAAGCGAAGCGCCCGACTGCTCGCAATATGAGAAAAGCGTCAAAAGCCACCGAAACCAAATCCAGTAACTTTGCTCCAACCAGACAACTGTCACCAACTTCTCATAGCCAATCAAGGTCACCAGTGAGAGACAGCAGTTTGGTGTATATCAACCGACCGACCAGAAAGAAATCACCAACCAGGAGACCGGTTACCCATTTCAATTTGAATCACTGTCCCGATACTCTTGTTGGTGATGTGATGGACAGTGAAGACGAGCATTACGATTTGAAAAAGAGAAGTAAGTAATGTTTATGCCAATTTTATAAAATACTAGCAGCCGCCCGGGACTTCGTCTGCGCGGTATGGTTTTT
The DNA here is from genome assembly GCA_928269145.1 of Agriphila tristella. Classification (NCBI taxonomy): domain Eukaryota; kingdom Metazoa; phylum Arthropoda; class Insecta; order Lepidoptera; family Crambidae; genus Agriphila; species Agriphila tristella. Next base: position 33,516,117 of record OV743435.1, on the reverse strand, counting down.
TGCTATCCCTTGAGAACAATACCTTTTTTTGGGATGAAAGGTATCCTATGTCCTTCTCTGTACTCCTGACAACGTGTATGCAAAATTTCATCACAATCAATTCAGTAGTTAAGACGTGAAGGCGTAACAAACAAACAAATAAACAAACAAACAAATTAGTAAGGATAAAAACAACTACATTTTATTGAAGTATCTTGTTATTTTATTACCCTTGAATTCTTTCTATTAATTTGTAATGAAAACAACTCATTGGTTTGCAGTAAAGTAACTGATGACAGTTTTTAGGGTTCCGTACCCAAAGGGTAAAATCGGGACCCTATTACTATAACTCCACTGTCCATCTGTCTGCCTGTCTGTCCAGGCTGTATCTCATGAACTGTGATAGCTAGACAGTTGAAATTTTCACAGATGATATATTTCTGTTGCTGTTATGACAACAAATACTAAAAACAGATTAACAATAAATATTTAAGAGGGGCTCCCATACAACAAATATGTTTTTTTTGCCATTTTTTGGCATGGAACCTTTCGTGCACGAGTCCGACTCGCACTTGGCCAGTTTTTAGTATTGAATATTATGATATTAGATGGGACATCAATTTTGTAAGTCTTTTGTAGTCTACTTTCTACAATCTGTATTGTAGAAATCATTTAATATTCAATCATTCTAATGTTACAGGATACAGTCTACCAACAGATCTAGAGTTGTTAAGCACTCGTGAAATAACATACAAGATGCAAAATTTGGAAGTAGAAAATGCCATGTTGAAAAATGAACTTAATGTAATGAACAGAGAAGTATCAGAGTTGCTTGAACGTTTGAGAAAAACGGAAGATGGTAAATTTGTAGTAAATAATATCAGTAAGGAGTTATTTTGATACTTAGCATGATCTCACTTTGGACACTGAAAAGGGCCATACCATAATATTATCGAGTCAAGTCATTACTTGATTGCATTCTTAACACTATATAAGGCCCTTCTTAAATAGTCCACAAAATTTTAAAAGGTCAATGTTAAGATGAATAAATAATGAAAAATATTAGAAAAAATCGGCTCACCCGTAGCAACTTAGACGGGATTCGAACCCGCACCCTTAGGATTCCGGCCCAATGCACTACCAATTATGCTACCAAGCTGCTGAGGGATGTGGCGAAATTTTCTAATACTTTCCACGCTTCCGCTGAAGATCAGCGCCATCTCACCAATGTGAAGAGAACTACTTCGACATTCGGTTGTAGCACCCTTGCAGGTGCCAGACAATCAATTAAGGTGAAACAGTACAATTTTAAACTTTTAGATTTTTGCATTCACAATGCTATTTTTATATTAAGATGAATAAATAATGAAAAATATTAGAAAAAATCGGCTCACCCGTAGCAACTTAGACGGGATTCGAACCCGCACCCTTAGGATTCCGGCCCAATGCACTACCAATTATGCTACCAAGCCGCTGAGGGATGTGGCGAAATTTTCTAATACTTTCCACGCTTCCGCTGAAGATCAGCGCCATCTCACCAATGTGAAGAGAACTACTTCGACATTCGGTTGTAGCACCCTTGCAGGTGCCAGACAATCAATTAAGGTGAAACAGTACAATTTTAAACTTTTAGATTTTTGCATTCACAATGCTATTTTTATATTAAGATGAATAAATAATGAAAAATATTAGAAAAAATAATATTTTTCTACTGTTTCACCTTAATTGATTGTCTGGCACCTGCAAGGGTGCTACAACCGAATGTCGAAGTAGTTCTCTTCACATTGGTGAGATGGCGCTGATCTTCAGCGGAAGCGTGGAAAGTATTAGAAAATTTCGCCACATCCCTCAGCGGCTTGGTAGCATAATTGGTAGTGCATTGGGCCGGAATCCTAAGGGTGCGGGTTCGAATCCCGTCTAAGTTGCTACGGGTGAGCCGATTTTTTCTAATATTTTTCATTATTTATTCCTCTTAATATAAAAATAGCATTGTGAATGCAAAAATCTAAAAGTTAAAAGGTCAATGTGCTCAGGCATTCAAACTACTTTTATTACCCGACTGCAAAGAAAGGGTTATGTTTTTCGCGCGTATCTTGTATGTAATATGTAAGTATGTTTTTATGGTACCAACACTGAAATCGCGAAAAAAAACAGCTGTTCCATATAAAATTTAAAATCGAATAGATCAAAATGTATGTATTGAATTTTGTGCACTATTTAAGAAGGACCTTATATTTATCATATCAGCAAATCTTTTTTATCTTATCTAATTAATCTCTAATAATTACTAACAAACTTTAATAGAAACATTTTTAACAATTATAAATAACCATGTCCTAATCATCAATGGTGTTATTATAAAAGACTTACTTTTTTGACAATATTGTTTGAAATAGACAGCATCACATTTGAACAGTGTCTAAGTTAATTAAACAGGTGTTTAAAAATCTTTTGTAATAACACCATATCTGTCTTAAACTCATTTTTTTGATAATATTAACTATGATTGCATAAACTTTATTATCATTATTTTAAATGTAAATTTTTTGACTTTCAGCTTTAAAGCACAAGTAAACTCATTTATTTTGTTTTTTTATGTTTAGAACTTGAAAAAAAAGAATCAAAGTTGGAAAGTTCTGATCTTCAAAACAAAAGGCTGAATTTAGAGATAGAAACTCAGAACTCGCAGCTTGTGCAATTGAAACATAAGATTTACGACATTACGAACAACGAGATTCTGACCCATAAAGAGAAGAATGATACACTGGAGACTGAGATCAGTATATTAAAAGACAAAAATGATGATTTGGAGGAGAAGTATGTTTCAATTTTGTTTTTGTTTTTACATTTTGGATATTTGCAAAAGTTAAATCTCTTTTCATGTTGCATACATGCAACCACAGAACATAGAAGTAGATAGAAGTAGTATGAGCTCAATTTAGTATGAAAACCAGTGTAACCAAACAAACACATTAAAAATCGAAGCCAAGCCCCCCATTTAATAGTTACATGCTACGCACACACACTTTGTGAACACATAATTGGATAAAAAGTAAAAATGTATAATATCCAAAAAGCCACAAATCACAAAGTTTATTTATTTAGATTCAGTCGTATTACCATAGCAACTTGGTACCAAATTAAATAATACGTATATTTATAATGCTGCTACTCAGCCGCAAGATGGCGTAAGCTAATTTTAATAGTGCGTTTTACCACCTTATTTATTAACACATAAAGTACTTTAAGAAAATTTAATGAGATAAGGGAAACCGGGTTGGTTAACATTCTTCACTTAGCTTATCCTAAATAGTTTCATATCAATAATTCGTGTAAACCCTATTTTATAATTCGGTGGAATCCTGACATTTCTTAATTACTAGGCAAAAAATATTTGAATTTCAAAATTCAGAAACCCAAAAAAATATTTATATATACATAATTAATTTATATATACATAATTATACGGGATGGACCCATATATCGGATATCGGATGTTTCGAAAAGCAACACTTACAGATAGATACCTCAATGGTGAATTCCACCACCATCCTTTACAGTTAGCTACCTACCATAGGGAAATCTTAGTTTCAGAGAGTACGCGGGAATTATAAGTAATCACCCTATTTACAGCAAATAAAGTTATTTGTATTTATTTGTATTTGGGATCTGTGACCAACAAGACCTGACAGCTGCAGCTTCAGCATGTCAAGCACGTTCTGCGAAGTAACAAATTGCCAGTACCACGCCTCCCCTCCAACCCAGAAAACGTGTCAAGCCAGCCATAGTAGAACAACGCCATTATACCTTACATGAAAGGTGTCATTGACAAGATTGTAGGTATTCTGAAGAGTGTGTCTATCAAGACCTCAAGCCGACGAGGAAGATAAAGCAACTCTTACGACCTGTCAAGTGCAACATACGTTCCGGACTACAGCTGGGCCACAAAAAAAAAAGTTGGAAATCAGACTTTTTGACTATGCCATGATGAAGTCGATAATTTGTCGGAATTTGTCGCCAAAAACCAGGATTTGTCGGTCTTGCGTTTAGGAGATACGTGTGGCTCAGCTGTAGAGACGTCTCTACAGCTGGGCCACACAGGTCTCGAAAACGGAAGGTCGTAGCGAAAATATGATTACTCGTATGTGTAGCCGGTAATTTGTCGGATTTTGTCGCCAAAAACCAGAGTTTGTCGGTCTTGCGTTTAGGAGATACGTGTGGCTCAGCTGTAGAGACGTCTCTACAGCTGGGCCACACAGATCTCGAAAACGGAAGGTCGTAGCGAAAATCTGATTATTCGTATGTGTAGCCGGTAGTTTGTCGGATTTTGTCACCAAGAACCAGATTTTGTCGATCTTGCGTTTAGGAGATATGTGAGGATACGCTGTGGAGACTTTTCTACCTGGATCTTGAGAAAGGAAGGTCATAGCGAAAATCTGATAACTCGAGTGTGTAGCCGTTAGTTTGTCGGAATTTGTCACCACGAATCAGATTTTGTCGATATTGCGTTTAGGAGATATGTGAGGATACGCTTATACAACCTTTCGTTCTCGAGATCCAGGTAAAAAGGTCTCCACAGGTATTAAAGGCAACATAATAACATGCAGTTTGAGGCATGCATAAAGAAAGTGACGTTATGAATGATTTGAATTATATGCCTCCGACATGCCTCCGACTGCATGTTATTATGTTGCCTTTAATATTTAATCTTGTTTACATCTTTTCAGTTGACTTGTCTTTTTATGCAGGCGGGTTTTTTAAATTTTTAAATTTATTTTTTTATTTATATCTTTTTAGTTATTAACTATTATATAATACAGTCATGATATACTTTTTTGAAATCCTTATAAAAAGGCCTTTAATTTGACACCCATATTGTAGTATTCTAAAAAAAAATTTTTTTCCACTACGTATAACAGCACCGTACAGCCGCCATGTTGGTTTTTTAAAACGCCACCTTCTTAAGAACACTTGGGCTAACAAGACAAATCTAACGATATCTTAGTCATAGAAATCCGTTCAGCCGTTTGAAAGATATGAGGTAATAAAGAATATTACATACAAACAAGAAACGCGCGAAAAACATAACCCTCTTGCAGTCGGATAAAAATTAGCAGAATTGACCCCCAGGAGTGTAGTATTCTAAATCTAAAAATAACTATAAAACGTTATTTTTATAAAATTTAATGGCTACATGACCAATTTCAATATTACATTTTAACTAAGAATTTTTTTCCTCTCATTTCTTGAGACTTCGCAGCCTTGTAGGGGAAGCAATTTTCATTAAATTGCCTCGAATGATTAAAATCCTTGACAATAAAGTGCTAGCTTCCCGGACTCGCCCATAACGTACTATTTAAGTTGACTAAAATTCCGTGCTGTTTTTGCGTGTTTTCAGTGGTGAGTGTATCAAATCAACTGTTATTTAGACGTTTATCATTTACTTATCAATTTTTTGCTATAGTGATAATACTTTTCAACTCTTCACAGTCACATCTTTTCTCGGTCTCCCCTATTGAGTGACATTTCCGCCATTCTATATTTTAGTGTTTATGAAAGTTCAAGAATATGTCAAATTGTGTGTTAGAATATGGATCATAAGTGTATACCGCATAAAGGTGGATATTTATTGTTATGAATTTTAAAAGGAAAATATCAGTTGAATTTTTAATTAAAATCAAAATTAATGAAATAAAGCTCGCCTCCGATATTTTATGCACCCGTTTGCTAAATGATATATGTGGATATCGATTTTGCTCTTTTATATAATGCACCTCGGCATTTTTATATTATTTTTGAAGATTTTTTTGTTTGGCGTTCGTTCATACGACTGACGGAGCAAAATTCAAAGATGTGCGGAGCTTCGCAGATCTGATGTTACACGGGTGCCGCCCACATGCGACTTCTACTGGGGGAAAAAAAATCTTTATTCTGTGCATGCAACATACAATCATGTGGCCTGGATTGAAAAAAATATTTATTCAAACAAATGTAGAAATAATTAAAGAATATTTACATTAAACAGACTTTTTTTACTGACAAGACGGGAATGGGCGTAAGAAACTTTATCAGCTTTACCAGAAATCAGAAGTAACGAAATTTATAAACTAATGCATCTATTTATAATCTATGGCTGACTGACAGCCAAATTTCCTTAGATCACTTTCACAATAGGCGTTTTAGTCGTGGCGTAAGCTGTGTATCGGACAGCTGCGCGACGGACGGTCTGTCATATGTACGGATATGATAGACGTACGGTTTACGTCGTGACTAAAACGCTTATAAATGTAAAAGTGCACTTACTGAAATGGTATTGATATTAACTATGAGACACACCCAGAAACCCCAAACATACAAATCCTTGCTACAGTACGAGGCATGTAACTTGAAATCGGGTAGGGATTGCGCGAAACGCGTATTTTGGCGCGGGCGGCGGGAGAGGGGCGCGCGCTATTGGTCCCTCACAAGAGCACATGCGCGAACTTATCCCCACTCCGTCGAAAAAAATTCAAGATACGTGCCTCGTACTGTAATACACAATCTATTTTATAATAACTCCCATTCCTCTATTCCAGATTGAAAATTCTTGCTGAACAATCAAATGAGAAAAATACTGCACAAATTAAATTAGAAAACGATCTTCGACACACACAATCGGTCATCAGCGATCTTCAAGCCAACCTGGAGAAATCAACGGCTGAATGTCACCGGCTAGAGAAAGACTGGGAAGCTTATAAACTACGGGTGAAGGGGATGTTGTTTGCCAAAGATAATGAGATCAAAGCGTTGCAAGAGGGCGCCACAATGTTGGAGAATACTAAGACTTTGACTGAACAGCTAGAACAGTTGAAGTAAGTTTTGAATTTGGATCTTTTTAACCGACTTCAAAAAAAGGAGGAGGTTCTCAAGTCGACGGTTTTTTTTTTTTTTTTTTTTTTATGTATGTTTTAACATAGCTTCGTCAGTTGTTACCCGATTTGTACAATTCTTTTTTTAACTCAAAGAACATAGTTCGTGTGTGGTCCCATAATTTTTTTACAGAGATCTGGCCAGTGGTTTTTTCATAATCCTGAAAAATATCAATTATTTAGCTCGCCATCGCACGAGTTTTTATGGAATTTCGGACATAACTTCTTTGTTTATGAACCGATTTAGATGATTCTTTTTTTTATTTGAAAGGGTATACTTCAAGAGTGTTCACAATTTAATTTCATTGTTATTGGACTTCGAACTTCGAAGATACATATAGGAACTCTTCAAAATCAAATAGTATAAGTAAAGTGATTTAGGTTTTGGTAAGTTTATGGCAATCCAAAACAAACCAAATCATGGTTTACGATGCAACGTTCTGGACTAGACTTGGACTACGATGACACAACGGAACTCCTCAAAAACAAACAGCGTAAATTTGGAAATTGAGTTCTGGGCATTTTACCATTGAAAATATTATAATATAAAGTTAAAAAATATTTACACGCTGCGCTTACATACCTACCACTAAAAAGTTGAAAATAAAAAAGCTTTTTAAAAAAAAGAAAAACCGCCTTCAAAAAACTGAAAACAAAAACAGCTTAAAAATTAAATACCTCTAAAAAGCAAGAAATAATATTCGAATCATTCGTTACACATATCAATATGAATAAAACACGTCTAATGAAGTCGGGTGGGGCTTTAAGAAAAAAGTTTAGTTGTCCTCCAGCCCCACCCGACTTTAATAGACGTGTTTTATTAATATTGATATGTGTAACGAATGATTCGAATATTATTTCTTGCTTTTTAGAGGTATTTAATTTTTAAGCTGTTTTTGTTTTCAGTTTTTTGAAGGCGGTTTTTCTTTTTTTGATACCTTTTATTAGAGTAATATTGAATTTTAGGGTTCGTTCCGTACCATAAAGGTAAAAAGGAAACCTTATGATGTGAGTCAGCTGCCTGTCACAGCTGGATGGATGTCTCAAGAACTACTAATGTTATCAACTTGTTAGATGAAGTTTTCCCAACTATTTTTTTTTATTATGTCCAGAAAAGTCACATGAATGATGAAGTGACATTGAGTTATGAATTTTAAGTATGGGTATTATGCCTTGAAAGTAAAATGTTTTTTAGGGTTCCGTAGTTCCGTACCCAAAGGGTAAAAACGGGACCCTATTATTATGACTCTGCTGTCCGTCTGACTGTCTGATTTTCTGTCTGTCTGTCTGTCACCAGGCTGTATCTCATGAACTGTGATAGCTAGACAGTTGAAATTTTCACAGATGATGTATTTCTGTTGCCGCCATAACAACATAATAATAAACTAAAAAAAAAATAGAATAAAATAAATATTTAAGGGGGCTCCCATACAACAAACGTGCTTTTTTGTCGTTTTTTGCTCAATATTAATAACGACAACAGGTTGACAGTTAAAATTTTCACAGTTGATGTATTTCTGTTGCCGCTATAACAACAAATACTAAAAACAAAATAAAATAAATATTTAAGGGGGGCTCCCATACAACAAACGAGATTTTTTCCGTTTTTTGGTTCGGAACCCTTCGTGCGCGAGTCCGACTCGCACTTGGCCGGTTTTTTTTGTATTTGTTAGTTAATTGTTACCTATATTCAACCCAAAATTATGATTATAAACAGATTATTATCCAGCATTTGTGTTTTCTCATTTGATTAGAGGATTTTGATCCCAAAGTTTGCTAAGTGTTACATAGTTCTTAATATTAATAATTACATCCTACCTTAATTTTAGAGAAGAGCGTGAAGTCCTATCAGAGGCTGTAACCAAAGTCCGTCAAGAATGCGATGGCATAAAGCAATACGTGGAGCAGCTCGAGTCAAAACACACCACGTCCGAGAGGGTGGTGTCTGCGCTCAGGGAGGCGTTGAAGGACGAGAGGGCGGCCAATAATAGGACAGAGGCGCAATACTTGGAGTTGGAGAAAGTGAGTAATATAGCTTCTACTTCGTACTATTATTTACTAGTTTTCGCCCGCGACTGCGTCCGCGTGCGCATTAGGAAAAACCCTTGGGAACCTTAAACCGGGATAAAAGTATTATATGTTTTAATCCATCCATCCAAAGTATTCTATGTTTTAACTATCAGGGGCCGTACCGGCTAACGAATCGATTATCGAAAAGTCTGCCGAGTTGCAACTTAAAACAGAAAAATCAAAGTAAGGAATTTCGTCTTGTACTTTCTGTTGACGTAATTAGGAAGATATCGATGTTCGTGTGACATCATGAATTAGGCTTCGCTATTTTGGCCCAATTGGGGCTCGATTTATCTGTTTTAATTTGAAGCCCGGCAGACTTTTCGATAATCGATTCGTTAGCCGGTACGGCCCCTGTTTGCCAAACATCCAAATCCGTTCAGCCGTTTTTGCGTGATTGAGTAACAATCATCCAAACTTTCTCATTTATAATACTAGATTCCGCCCGCAACTTCCTATGTCCTTTTTCTGTACCCCTGACAATGTGTATGTAAAATTTCATGATGAGTGGTACATACACTGTACCCGGAATCCTCACCACTGAGGAACTGACTATCTTCTAACTGCGGGTAGCCAAAATGGATCAGTTGTCAGATTTATATCCTTCATACATGACCTAATCGTAACTAAAATAGTAACTAATCCCCTAAAGATAGGGAAATTGAAACGTTTTCATTCATAAAGGTATTATTAGGCCCTGTCCTAATTGGCCATCGGTCGTGCGATGGTGCGTCCGTCCGATGAAACTAGTCGTGCGACCGTGCGATCAAACCTAGTGATATCTATTGAATGTCCTAATTGACGATCGCGCGATCATGCGATGCGTCTATTGTTCAGTTCCATCGCACGATGAAATCGCAACGCATGATCGCACGACCGATGCCAATTAGGTAGGACAGGGCCTTCGGTAACGTATGAAGGATAAAAATCAGAAAACTGAGCCATTTTAGCTCAGTTTTATTTGCCTCACTTTGACAATGCGCTTTGTAGGGAACCATCGTTCTAGGTTGTTATTATTCTAACCCCCAGATCCAATAATCAATCCACAGATAAGGATACGCCTAATCCACATAATAGTTGGCTAAGCAACTGTCGCTATTTTTTTATTAATATTTACCGTTACATAGCACTAATCTGGATTAGGCCCATCCCTATCTGTGGATTGATTATGGGGCCAGGGGCCGTACCGGCTGACGCATCCATTTTCGAAAAGTCTGCCGGGTTTCAAATTGAAACAGATAAATCGAGCCCCAATTGGGCCAAAATGGCGAACCCCAATTCATAATGTTACACGAACATCGATATCTTCCAAATTACGTTAACAAAAAGTACAAAACGAAATTACTTACTTTGATTTCTCTGTTTTAAGTTGAAACTCTGCAGACCCGTCGAAGTTCGAAAAGTTGGCTGGTACGGCCCCTGGTCGTAAGCCACTATTATATTGGGTCATTTTGAAGTTACCATCCAAACTTTAAGGATGTGTCCAGTCCATGAAATTTTTCTGTAAAAAATCATCAACTTTCTGTAAAAAACATGGTGTCAACGCCACAAAATTTAGGTCATCCCATACTAAATTGATCACGTGATCTCTTTGATTTGTATGGAAAGTGAATTTTTATTTTACATATTTTGACCATGAGTTCCTCAGAGAAAGTTGTTCAGTTTCGTGGACTGGACACATCCTCAAAATTTGGATGGTACGTTCAAAATGATCCGATATTTCTTTGCACTAGATCCCTAATCTAATTTCTAAAATTTTAGGAACTGAAAGCTTTACAAATGGAGACTGCACAAACTATATCCAGTCTACGCGCAGAACTGCGAGACAAGGACAGCGAGATTAGCCATCTCCGCAACGTGAGCTCATCGGTGCAGCTTTCCGACACTAGTGCGTTAAACGTGGCCGATTATGACGTCACACAGGATTCCGTGGAGAGCGACCGAGTGCATTACTTGACGGAAGCACTGGTTCAGAGGCAAACCAAGATTGACTCACTATTGGCTGATAAAAATATGCTGAAGATACAATTGGAGAAGCTAGAGGTATAAGGGATGAATGGAGAATGTTACTGGGTCTGTTAAATCACATAATCCAATAGCTTATGGGACCGCATGAACAACTGTGAAGAAATTTTTGCGATATCTCTTAAAACAGAAAAGTTATATGGTCTAGAATACTGTTATTTTGTGTGACCAATGACGTCATTGGTCATACAGGTGAACCTTACGCCGTACGTAATAAAGCACATATTTCAGTGCGCTTGGCATTTTCTTCAAGCTTTTAAAACTTCGAAACTACTCGCTTGATTTAAATGAAACAAAAACACATGTATTGCTAGACATTTAGCTACATGATCATAAAGTTTCAAGTGATTTAACAGATCCAGTAACATGCTCCATTATATTGACTCACGCTACACGAAGCCAGATCGGCTAATCCTTACTTCCTTACTATACAACGTGTAACAGAAAGGGGGTATCAACCCGAAAGGAGGTCAATGTACTCGTAAAACTGAAAACAATCCTGCAGAAAAAATAATCAAATAAAAAAATGGTTGAACTCTCCTCCATACAAAATGTTGGCGGCAAATTAAAATTTTCTATGGAGAGTCCAAAATGTTTTTTTGGGTTTGATTTTTTTCTGTTGCAAGGTGTTCAGATTCAGGACTACATTGACCTCCTTTCGGGTTGATACCCCCTTTTTATTACACATTGTATAATATTCTAAATATGAAAGTCCGTTTGTTTCTTTGTTACGCCTTCACGTCTTAACTACTGAACCGATAATCATCAAATTTTACATACACGTCAGAAATACAAAGAAGGACATAGGGTACCTTTCATTCTAGTATTGTTTCCGAGGGATAGTTAAAAACGCAGACAAGTCGCGGGCGGCCGCTAGTCACTGATACATACCGCGCATGTACGTACTATGGGCAACAGTATCGCTTAACAACCATATTCGAGTGCGCGCGTATCGCCCCTGCACGAACTTAATGTTAACTTACTTTCTCCAATTAATTTTATAAGCCACAATTAGCAGCTTTACTTAAATACGTTCGAAGTAATATCGAACTAAAGTACAAATCAGCGCGTGCTCTAGCGTAGTGGTTACACCGTATCGCATTGCCCGCGATCAATGAAAGGTCGGCATTTTGTTCGGACGTTTGACCTACGGCGTACACAAACGAAATAGGGCTAAATATGTAGGTAAATGTATCTGCTACTCAGTGGTATAGGTCGCATGATGCAGGCCATGTTTCATTTTTTGTCATTATGTCATAGCTTTTCAATAATAATAAAATAAAATACATGAATAAAGAGAATAAAAACGTTTATTATACTTGTACCACTCATTTCCACAACGCTGAAAGTAAAAACTTCTGTTTTATTAACAAAAGTTAAATAACATTGAACATATACTCACACACATACTGTAAAATAACTTTTTTCTGCCGGTCGGTACATAAAAAAATAATACATATTTTGTAAAGTGGAATTGAATTCTTCAATTTAAAACTGGTTTGGTTTCTGTACGCGAATTTTCATCAACCAGGTCAATAAATATGCCCCATGACCTTTGAGATCTTTATTTTTAAAATCTTTCTTTAAGAAATAATATGTTACTTTACCGACGACACTTGCGCGGCAGACCTACAGTTCATCGATGCCGAAAAACGATCGACTTGTTTTCTTGATATTTACTCAAAAAATACGAAATACGAAAAAAAAACCACAGTTGTGTAAATCACTGCTTTGAATAACTAAAACCACAATACCTACGGGTTGATAATTTGAAAATCATTGTTATGTAACTAATATTTATGAGTTTGCGTTTTTTTTAACCATTTTCCTTGTTATTTTGTTATTGGGAATTCACCACACTTGATTTATTTAAATTACGCGATAAAACAGCTGGTAAACGCATGTGGTAGTCATTTCTTATGAATAAGTATTCAAATAGAATGGATTGATAACAGTTTTGCGGTTTTGTTTTGGATTTAACGAAACCAAAATTTTTGTGGATTTTGCAAGCGATTCATAATAATTATGATAATAAAATGAACGACGACCGAACGAAATTATTTGTTACCGTGTACTAAGTAATATCACAGAATAGATAATAGTACTAGCGTACAGAAGTTGCACTTTGGAAAATCGTTTAAATAAATTGTGACTCTTGCTCCGGCACAATAAAGTGCAATTCAGGCCGCACAGCGCTCCCTTGGCTCCAAAACATGCACTTAGTAGTTGCCTCTCTTTCTATCGCGTAGGTGTTACCTTTTCTGACAGTGACAGAGCGCTGGTAATATGACGCATACAATTATTCCTGAGCCCGTATGTTTTTTGACAAGTCATTTCCATACATACCTACAGTACATTTAAAGTGGAAGAGAAAGCTCTGAATGTAGCCTTAAGCCTTAAATCAGTTTTGGTAGGTAAGGCTTATTTCAAGTCCGCCTGGCTAGCTACCACCATCTTACCTAAGTCTGAAGCCATAACAAGAATTAAAAATTGTTGTGTTGCGGCAGTTAGAGGTAAGATAGCCAGTTCCTCAGTGATGAGGATTCAGGGTGTAGTGCGCTTCCACCTTCGGCCTTATCGTCACTACAAAGCACTATCCCGTTGTGCACAAAAAAGACTTTTAATTTGCTTAGAAAAAAATTTTTTTGTTGATATTGCTCAAATGATGTAGAAGCGGTCTTCTTGCTGCAAGATGGAACCACCGGTCCTCACCTTAGAATTCCGAACAAGTGTAATATAAATCAAAATATTATATTCACTTCTCAAGCTTACGCGCTCACTAGACATGAAATAAAACAATTTTTAACGGATACTAGCGCGGTTTTATTGAATGTTCTTTGGTAATTAGTTGGTATTTGGTTTGATTTTTGGTTTTCCCGACGTTTCGGCACCTTTGCAGCTGCCGTGGTCCCTGCCGCAGTCCCCCGTGACCACGGCAGCTGCAAAGGTGCCGAAACGTCGGGAAAACCAAAAATCAAACCAAATACCAACTAATTACCAAAGAACATTCAATAAAACCGCGCTAGTATCCGTTAAAAATTGTTTTATTTCAAAATATTATTCTAACGGCCGAATACTCAAAGGCTTCTTAGCTAAAATCTTAAGTTAAGGTCTCCTTAACTGTAAGAAAACTGTCAATTTCATAGAGTTTCTGTCAAATCTGATAACTTTTTTGGATTTAAGGTGGCCTTAACTTTAAGTGGTTTTAGTATTTGGCCGTAAAGTCCGATTTAAGAACCATTACGAATAAAGTACAGTTTACATATTAATGAAGATAATAATCTACATCTAGTAACTAGATTACCTTCATTATTATGCTGATCTTGAATATGTCATATTTTATACCATATTCGCTACATCACGACTACATAATTAAAATTCTCACGAGATTGATGTACTTAGTTTATTAACCACAATCTCTGTAAAGGCAAATCCAATATCATTACATAGGTTATACGTCTAATTCCTTAACAGGAAGTTATTGAAGTACCTAGTTGTCTAACCCTATTGCGATTCTAAGGATAAGCATGATTAGTGATGATGATGGGCGATGGGTGGCCATTAAGTTTGAAAATAAAATGATTTTACTTGCTCAACTCTTTTGCTTTTCACATTCGGTTGCTAAAATGCTTTTATACGAAACGTGTAGAAGCAGGCTTTATATTACATTGGTAATTTAGGTGATCCTACTTTACAAACTGTTTGAGTCTTAAGGCCTCCTCCTATCTGACCGGTATCCTGTACCGGTGGCGGGAACGATATGCCGATGAGTATGCGAATAACGCGCTGTTTAATTCATAGCGGAACTTTACCCCTACCGGAGGTGGTAGCTGTACTGGCGCGCGACGCAAGCACCGCTTGTGCGTCCGCGGGAAGAGGTATAAGTTTCGCCGAACTCGCAGTACGTATCGCGTACCCATCAGGTATGCGGTACCGGTTTCGGGACAGCTACGAAAATTCCATACAAATTAACGCGTGGGATATCACTCATTGCCGCTATCCACGGCGGTAGCGGATACCGCTCCATCATTTGAGTAGGCTTTAATCGGAGGAGCTAATTTTTTGGGACGATTCAGTATTCGGAGGATACACCACACATACACTCCACCAAGAATTATTTCACTGTCAGTATCCCAAACAATTCTTTATCAACAATTTCAAATGAGTTTCGCTTGAAAAGTATTAATTAAAATATATTAAATAGATAACACTTATTCTAGTCAAAATACAAGTCGGAGTTGGCATCATCCCGCGTGAATCACAACCACGTAGTTCACTTGCAAGACAACGAGCGGCGCGCGCGCACCCAGGCGGCCGCCTCCACGCTGTCCGGGATATCGGTCAAGATCGGCCTGATGATGAGGCGGAACCCTGTCTTCAGGATGTTCATCGTGGTTTATATGGTAAAGATATTATTTAGGACTCAATCAAGTAGGAGTGAACGACGGGCGCAGCTAAGCAGCCGTGTTGCGTTGTTGGAGATATCAGTCAAGATCGGCCTGATGATGAGGCGGATCCTGTGTTCAGTATGTTCACCGTGGTTTATATGGTAAAGATATTATTTAGGACACAATCAAGTAGGAGTGAACGACGAGCACAGCTAAGCAGCCGTGTTGCGTTGTTGGAGATATCGGTCAAGATCGGCCTGATGATGAGGCGTGTAGATTTATACATTTTGGTAACCGAAAATTTTGTATTTAGTACAGTTGCCGCATATAAATTGGCAAAAGAAAATTGAGACAAAAGATGCGCAGTAGCTACGAACACTGTGTTTTAGCTACTGCGCATCTTTTGTCTCAACTTTCTCTTGCCAATTTATCGGCCGGCAGCTGTACTTACTACAATAGTAGACGGGCGCAGCTAAGTAGCTGTGTTGCGTTGTTGGAGATATCGGTCAAGATTGGCCTGATGATGAGGCAAAATCCTGTGTTCAGGATGTTCATCGTGGTTTATATGGTGAGTATGTAGATTTGTATATGTCACCGGCAATGTATGATACGCAGGCATTGTATACAATGCCTAGCCCTTTTAGGCAATGTATGAAATAGAATGAATATTATTGTCTATTTCACTCATTACCTAGGCATTGTATACAATGCCTGCTGGTCCACCGGCAATGTGTAAAATAAAAAGATTTTGATCGAGGGGGGGCTCGAGGGGAGGGCTCGAGGGGGGCTCGGGGGGGCTCTAGGGGGGCTCGGGGGGCTCGGGGGGGGGGGGGGCTCGAGGGCGGCTTATTGAGTTTGGAACCGAACCTGCTTTACTCCTGTAGGTCCCGGGTTAGGTTAGAAATTTAAGGCGAGCGCGTAGCGCAGCGGAGCGTGAGCCTTAAATTTCGAGGTTATTTTTTTATAACAGACAACAGAAATAAACTTATTTTACACATCGCCGGTGGACCAGCAGGCATTGTATACAATGCTTAGGCAATGTATAAAATGAATATCATTTCATACATTGCCTGATCGTTTCAGGCATTGTATACAATGCCGGAGAATACACATTGCCGGTAACATATACAATGCCTAGGCAATGTATAAAATGAATATCATTTCATACATTGCCTGATCGTTTCAGGCATTGTATATAATGCCGGAGAATACACATTGCCGGTAACATATACATTTTGGAATCAGAAAAGATGTTGTTTAGTACTACAATCAATTAGGAGTGAGCGACGAACGCAGCAAAGCAGTCCTGTTGCGTTGTTGGAGATATCGGTCAAGATCGGCCTGATGATAAGGCGAAAAAACCCACATGATGCGGATCATAATTGTATAGGAGCTAATGGCGAGCGTGTGCCTTTTACACGATTAAGCAATATGTAAAAAGATAGCAAAAAAATAAAAAAATACGACACCTCTGCTGCATATGGCACACTTTGTCCGTAGTTTTAAAATCTATACTTTTTCGTTTGCATCATTCAAAACTCCTTGATATTTAGACGATCACAGTGTATCATTTTAATACCATTTGCACACATTATAATGCAAGCATTCTTTCACAGATCTGCCTACACCTATGGGTTCTAACGGTGCTGTTCACAAGTACTCCAGATGGTCACATGACGAGGACTGTTAAGTCTTGAGTTAGCTCTTCTGCTAGTTTTGTCTCAAATCTAATATTGTGCTTACAAATAATAAACGCTCGTGTTGTGTGTCTTAAGGTTGTAATTCAATTGCAATCTTGTAGACTTCTTTGAGAAATAATAGAAAAATAATATTTCGCATTGCTCTCTAACTTATGTCCTAATTTCTTTGACTGAAAGTTGGTTCGATGTACTCCTTTCTTATTTGAGTAGGCCTAGACAATATCCATTATTCTATTCAAAGATAGTAAATAAAAACTGGTCTTATTTATTACTAATTGACTAAATGCCAATGATTGTTATTTGTAAACATAATATTAAATATAGTTAAATCTAATTAAGCTTAATGATTAACAGACGTTTAAGGCCGAAACCCACCGCGTCCGAACGAAGAAATTTTGCACGTCTTAGCCCACGTGCATGTACGTACGTACGTGTACGCATTCGGTGGGTTCCGGACTTTAGGTGACATGAAAACAGATGAAATTAATACCAATAAATAAATAAATAATAAATAACCAGTAATACTTGACAGTGGTTTCAGAATAGATATTTTTTCTTTTATTTTTGTACGAATTATAGTTTTTAAACCGCACAAATCTAAATATTTTGAAATAAAAAGAATTGTATAATAATTATGTTTTTTGTGATAAAAACAAGCAGGCAAAGACATAAACTATGAATTCCAATAACGGATTAGAAAGTATTATTATGATGTTTTTGTGAGTATTTGGTGCTAGTATGTAAATAAAATTTTAATGTATAAAAATGTATATAAATTTTAAAAATGTCAGCGAATCTCGTTGTTCGTTCATGCCATGCTATGTACCTTTCTAACATTCTTGTTTAGTAATCCTGAGATTAAATTATGTGATGTACCTATTGTTATAGTCTAATTTCTGAAAGAAGATATTTCTTTGTTAGATCAGCAAAAAAATAAAAATATAAAAGTCATTAAAAAGTCTTATCTCATACAGTTTGTTTCATGATTTAAACTGTAGATGTACAGAGTCCAGAGAGGCAGCTAAACAGTGAGTTTATTAGAGAATAGGATGAAACCTTGTCAAAGTAAATCGATAATTAGTTAGTTTAATTAATCAACTAATTATTTAAATGTTATCTTACTTGAAGTTGCT
The DNA here is from genome assembly GCA_928269145.1 of Agriphila tristella. NCBI lineage: Eukaryota > Metazoa > Arthropoda > Insecta > Lepidoptera > Crambidae > Agriphila > Agriphila tristella. Next base: position 33,497,914 of record OV743435.1, on the reverse strand, counting down.
GCGACAAAAATTCCCTCCTCGGATGGGTGACACGGTGACACCATGTTTTTGGATATCCCTGTGGCTAGCCGGCGTACCGGGCGCGTTTCAGTTTGACAAGGTTCCATCCCATTGTCATCGCGCGTCACACCGGTAATTGCGTTCCTTTACCAGTGATAAAGTTTACTAAGTGAACGCAAAGTTAGTGAAGTTTTTAGCTATTTCTGTTTATTTAAAAACACTATTGTTTGTTACCCTAAAATGAACTGTTATTAAGTATGTATTTTTATGTTTTTTATTTGATTCACCAACAATGAATAATGAAACAGATTTCTATCATAAATTGAACGCTAATAACCTTATATTAAAAATGAATTCATATAAAAAATAATTATCGCTAAACACGAAAAAAATTGTAACAAACTTTTATTGCTGATTATACAATGTGGGGTTTGTCTATTTTATATTGTTTTTGTTAAACGAAAAGGTTCAAATAAATAATTATTTGTACTAAAAGCTTGTTTTTTTTGTTTTTTACCATTGCAAAACACTGGCTGATATAAACATATCCATGGCAAAACCAGGCGCGGTCGCAGCCTGAAATTTTGGGGGGGGGTCACTAATAAATTTTGTAAATTTATAGAAGCAGTGCCGGTTTTAGCACTACCAGCGCCTTGGGTAATATTTCTACGGGCGCCCCCTATATGCGATTCCAAGATTTTCAATTTTCCGCGCAGCGCGTTTTTTTAGTCAGTTTCACATATTAATCTTGTAATCTTGCTTGTTTATAGTAAAAGTAACGGCCGCGCAGCGCGATTTTTTGTCAGTTTCAACTACTAATCTTGTAACCTTGCTTGTTAGTGGAAAAAAATGGCCGCGTAGCGCAGTTTTTAGTCAGTTTCATCTGCTAATCTTCTAATTTTGCTTATTTCAGTAAAAAACCGCCGCGCAGCGCGTTTTTTAGTCAGTTTCATCTACTAATCTTGCTTGTTTACAGTAAAGAAAAACGGCCGCGCAGCGCGATTTTTAGTCAGTTTCAACTACTAATCTTGTAACCTTGCTTGTTTATAGTAAAAAATGGCCGCGCAGCGCAGTTTTTGGTCAGTTTCATCTGCTAATATTCAAATTTTGCTTATTACAGTAAAAAAAAACGCCACGCAGCGCGATTTTGACGACCTCCGTGGTCGAGTGGTTCGTACGCCGGTTTTCAAGGCGTCACCATCTCTTGAGGTCCCGGGTTCGATCCCCGGCTGGGTCAATGTAGAAAATGAACTTTTCAATATTGTCTCAGGTCTGGGTGTGTGTCATACCACCGTTGTTTCTGATTTCCATAACACAAGTGCTATAGCTACTTACTTTGGGATTGGAGCAATGTATGTGATGTTGTCAAATATTTATTTATTTATTTATTTATTTATTTTTAGTCAGTTTTATCTACTAATCTTGCTTGTGTATAGTAAAGAAAAACGGCCGCGCAGCGCGATTTTTAGTCAGTTTTAACTACTAATCTTGTAACCTTGCTTGTTTATAGTAAATACCATTTTGGTGCGGAACCTTAAAAATGGCCGCGCAGCGCAGTTTTAGGTCAGTTTCGTCTGCTAAATTTCTAATTTTGCTTATTAGAGAAAAAAACTACCGCGCAGCGCGATTTTTAGTCAGTTTTATCTACTAATCCTGCTTGTTTATATTAAAAAATAGCCGCGCAGTGCGATTTTTTGCCAGTTTCATTCGTCGCTTGGTCGCTATCACCAGGCAACAATACGATTGATAGTCGACCGGTCGGTGGTCGGGCGTTTTCGGCGCCCCACACACGAGGACGCCCAGTGCAATCACACCGCTTGCATCGCCCTACTGTCGGTACTGCTGTCAAATAGAAGATTTCTATTTGACGTTTACGATTTTGGGGGGGGTCATGTCCCCCGTGACCCCCCCCCTCGGACCGCGCCTGGGCAAAACGGTCTTCGTGAGATAGAATAACTATGAGTACTTATACTGAAAAATTCTAGTAGTTAAGGGATACAATTCTAGTTACCTAGTCAGGTTGTAGATTGCGCGAGCGGGCAACTTTTGACCTTTAACAAAATTACCTATAACTTTCTGAGCGAGTAGCTCAACAAATAAATAAAATTAAAAAATATTAAAAACACGACTGCCCTGCCAAAACAAACTAAAAAGTTAAATAACAAGTGTAATTTGCACTCGGGGGACCGTTTTATGGATCAATTTTTGATTAAAGAGGTCCCCCGACTGCAAATTACATGTTATTTAACTTTTTAGTTTGTTTTTGGCAGGGCAGTCGTGTTTTTAATAAAAAAATTAATTGATTTTTATTTTACACATTTTAGTGACAAATATGTAGTATTGGAATGTGCTCATCAAGGCCTTTCATTTGATGCCCATATTGTAATAATAATAGAAGAATTTTTTCACTACTCTTGCTCTAAAAGTACGTCATTGTAAGGTACAAGAGCCAGGATAAAATAGCAAAATTACCCCTAGGGGATAAAGTTTTTTCTTTTTTAATGTTTGTCTATTACCAATGAGCCTACTAACTATAACGAAATAGTAGATTATACAACAAGTGAAAAAAGAAGGAATTTAGTTCGAGGTAGGTACTATGTTGGATCCCGAGAGCAGCGAAGGATTCCAGAGTTGAATCCCGAGCGTAGCGAGGGATTCAAAAGTAGAATCCTGAGCGAAACGAGGGATACAAAGGACTGAGATGAATTTTTTTTCACAAGTTGTGTACTCTACTTTTTACCATTGACTGCGAGAAAACATAATAGCAGTACTTACTATTATATATTATGATAGGTAATCGGTAATTTAACCGTTAGAAATAGTGAAACTATAAGTTTTCCAATGACATAAAACAATGACAACAAACAAAAATAATGGGAAATTACATGATCAGTCTGACATCGTTCCATTTCATCAGTTTTCATCACTTTGAATTTTTACAGACTGAAGATAGTACCAGACTGATGGAATGGACTGATGCAAGACTGAACATCTAATCTCCCTCTAATATAAAGAAAAAAACCCAAAGAAAAGACACTAAAAAGAACCTAATTAATTTTGCGAGATATTTTTTTAGAAATGAACCCAAAGATAAGACACTACAAAGAACCTAAATAAAATTGGCGGGATATATTTTTTTTTAATTGTATAACTATGGCTTTATCTATGGAATAGCTCCATACTTTCAGCACGTTTTTTTTTGTACATAATACATACGATGCGCGCTTGTTCCAAATTCAAAATATTTTTACTCACTCGGTGAATAAAACAGTGTTTTATTCACTCTTATCGTTGAATTAAACGCACTTTTTCGAGTGGCAATGGTAAAAAAGTCTTTATTCATAATCACGAATAAAGACTCGCTCGACTTATACTGTTTCTAATTTTTATTTTTGAAAATGGAACTAAAAGCAGCGATCTCTTCGGTGAAACCATATACTCTGTGACTTCAAAGAGAATGTAAAATCACTACGTATTATTTAAGAGACGGGACTTCATACAAAATTATTGACACACCAAATGTCAAAACAGGGTTCTTCGATCGCTGCCAACATTCAAGCATGGTCAAGCGATGAAGACCAATACTACCAACATGATATGAAAAACATAGTGATGCCCTGTACGGTGTACGAAAAATATCGATATCGATGACGTCTGTAGGTAGCTGGGGGGACCACTCCCTATATCAGCATTTTTTTTCATTTTGTTTTAGTAATTGATTCCATTTATTTTGATCGCATATAACAAAATAGGGAATAATAAATGAAACCAATTACTAAAACTAAATTATTAAATAAAATGAAACAATACAATACAACACATAAATCTTTAATTGCACGAAACAAGTTGGCATTATAGCTATTTATTTTATAAATTTTAGTTAAATATTACATAGTTTTGGAATGTCTTTATCAAGGCCTTTCATTTGATAACCATATTGTAGTAATTAAAAATGTTTTACACTATCAAATGGCGTCATGCAGCCGCCATCTGCGCCTATAACCTTGTAAAGCAGTTAACAGGCAAGAGACCGCACAGGACCGGGAATCCTTACAAATCCTTACTAATATTATAAATGCGAAAGTCCGTTTGTTTGTTTGTTACGCCTTCACGTCTTAACTACTCAACCAATCATCATGATATTTTGCATACACGTTGTCAAGGGTACAGAGAAAAACATATGGTACCTTTTATCCCGAACAAAGTATTATTTCCGAGGAATAGCAAAAAAAATATTCCACGCAGACGATGTCGCTGGCGGCTGCTATTTGTGACATAAACTCGTTTCGGAAACCTAGTCTCAATCTATCGATTGCTGAGGCTGAGTCAAGATAAATATCATAATACTCATAAAAATTTAAATTTTACTTGATTGAGTAGCTGGAATTGCCACCGTAATTCCCACTTCGGGAGTCTCACACACTGGCACTGGTTTTAAAGCTAAAACACAAATAATTTATTTCAGATAATTTAAAAATAAATATTATATAATTTTTAACGTTAGAACGACCAAACGCTATTCAGTTACAAGAGAATACGCACCTGCATGAACATAAAGGAAAATCAGCTAAAACATCAGACAAAGGTGGGGCAGAAGGCCGTTTAAGCCGTATTGTAGAAACTGCATGCTTTTTAAGTTGTGTTTTTTTCTTTTTAAAGTCCTTATCAGTAAAATGTTTCCTGCAAATAAATTTATTTTTATGCAATTTTTCAATTGGTATTAAATTTTACCCACTGTTTGCACATACAAAAATATCGATAAATGATCAGTGATGATCACACAACACTATCTACTAGGTAAACCATTGGTAATTTTATTACAGGGCTTTTATAAAATCTTTGCTTTTATACTGATTTTATGCTTAATATAAATCAAGATGGATTGAATTTCTTTAGTTTCATTCATACCAAGCTTCATCAAGAGGAAATCTTGCCATAAAAAATCTTTTTGTACATCCTTTTTTTTGGTCTTCATGCCACATATTTCACACTTCCTATAAGTATTTCATTACAATACCGACCTAAACACCGTTTATAAGCAAATTTAGATGAAACTACTGAAAAATCAACAAAAATAAGACAAAAATCTTAATTTATAATCTTCAGTTATCACACAACTTTTCAAAATATCCCGCCATTTGTAGTCTATGATATGCAATGTAACACTGACAGATGGAAGAAAGAGACATAAAGAAGAAAAAAGAGTGAGATAAATATAGCGGCCATTAAAGTTCTGCCCCGTTTCATAGAAACTTTTTTTCTTCACGAGTTGCGATAGACTGTGTGACTTGTTTGATCGTAGAATGCGTGCATTGTGTTTCTTAGCTGCGAAATCTTTAGAATTTTTCTCTAATACCAAACTGATTGAATTGTGTGACTGTAAGTAATAGGAAAGAAATAATTTTAATCTTTTGCCGTCAAGCACAAATCATTTATTTAAATACTGTATGAAAGGTTTATGAAGTGGAGGATAGAAAAACGAGTGGATTCGTTTACGGAAGTATAAACTAAGTATTCAATTTTGTATTTTATTTTCTCGCAATCGTAGTGAAAAGTAGAGTGTAACACACGACGCTAAAACCCATTGTAACTCGGTTTCTATTTATTCCCTCGCTAAAGCTCGGGAATAAAACTACCTCGTATGGAATGGGTAATTTTAGCGTCTTGTATAACAATCTACTATTTTTTATCGCATTTGAAAATTTGAAAGTGGCGTCTTACAGTCGCCATATATATTTTTTTTAATATATAGCCAGTGTCACTCGGGATACTGCAAGGATTCTAACGATACCCCATACATCCAAATCCCCCGCCCCCGCTCCAGTTAATCTAGATGACGACGGGACCTTCGTATGTTCACCCCCCTAAACACCCTTAACAAGTTTCTGAAGGAATCTCTGCAACTAACCCGCTCGCGCACTCTACACCCACTTTTGAGCCATTCGTTGACTGCCCAGAGTAGGCATGTTTTGTGGACCCACCAGTGGGGCATATTGGTGAAAACACGGTTAATAGGGGTTTTTTGCGAATTCGAGGATTTCGAGCCTTTAGGCCAGGGGCAACTATACTATGGTTTTGCTAACATTAGGGGGTTACAGAATCGGAACAGTTCCACCAAACGGCCGTCATTAGTGTTTTATATGTAAGTAATTGGTATATTCAACGATACTAATTTTATGAGGATTCTTGTATGAGTGTCTTATTCCTGGGAATGAACTTGACACTATTTGCAGATCGTTTACCTGTTTATTTTGGTATTTCCGTCGTAGTTTTTTATGGAGGTGATACTTGTCGATTCTACGTATTGTTAAGTCGGTTTACGTTATAATATATTCTGTACGTGATCGAAGGCACATCATCATCATGACAAAATTCACGAGGTCCCTTCGCTTGGCATTCATTTACCAAATTTTGAATCACTGGAAACTTTTTCCTTATGTGGAAAGGATGATGTAAAGAAGGACGCCCATTTCTGACCTGTCAAAATGCAAACATACTTTTGGTGTAATCGGGCACGTCTTTTTGCTGTTATGTGTGACGTATTTGTTGAATACATTGCTTTTGCCTATTTATATTAGGAGGTAATCCTCCTACCTATTTATATTAGGAGGTAATCCTCCTACCTATTTATATTAGGAGGTAATCCTCCTAATATAAATAGGCAAAAGCAATGTATTCAAATAATATAATACCCTAATGGGTAAGTGTAATAAACGTAACCTAGGCTAACACTATAACTTCCGCAAAAAAAATTTTACATTGTTTCTTTGGGAATTATTCGAAGCCAAAAAGTATCTTTCTTGTTGTTCCCATTTTTTTAAGTAGTACCTACGTAGGTTCTACCTAAGTACCTAGTGTCTTTCTGGTATCTACATCTTCATAGGGTTTTCATAAAAGACACAATTCTGATAAGTATGAAGTTTTCAGGAAACTGACGTAAGGTAAATGTCCCATACTTCGGCATGTTAAGGCTCTTACGACTTTGAGATTTTTTATAAATTTAACTAAACATGATTTCTGTTTGAAACCTTTTGTGTCATGAATATTGTATTTTGACAGTAATTTAATGCATAAATCATGTAGTTTTAGCTTGAATTTATTTTTATATTAATTTATTTGTCGACCTCTTGATTGAACCCTGTTTCGTGATAAAAATTTGGCTCTGCTTCTAAGTTCGTGATTTCATGTCCCTTGTTTCGGTATAAAGATTTTTACATTGAATTATGATAATTTATTAATAAAAAAACAAATATTTGAAGGGTTTCATAATCAGAAACAATATGAAGATATTTTTAAAATAAAAAATATGTGAGGGCATTTATATTTACAAAATAAAAATGAAAACAAAATTCAATAAGTATCTGTTTTGTTTGAAATTTTGTTTTTTTATTTTCAATAATAAAATTATTATTATCATATTATTTTAATATACTTTCGAAAATAAATAAAATCAATTTAATAACAACCAAAGCTATACTGGTAGTACCTACCAACTTATCCGAATTTGACTTAAAATCGTAAATTTAGGTCACCTTCTAACTCGAAATTATAGGAATTCTGGTGAACAAAACATATACCGAATTTAGCTCAAACTTCATTAAATACATTATTTGTTTTTTAACTTATATTTAAATTATCTTAATTATTATATAAATAAACAAGCATGAAAAATGTCTCTATAATATCCCTGATTCGGTAGTGACACGAACTAGGGGCACAGAATAGATAATGGACACACGAAAAATAACATGACCGCTATTCCGTGAGTCGATTTATTGCAATTTTAAAGGAATTATATGCTTGCATATAACTTTTTTCTTAGTCAAATCAATTGTTAAGGAACGCAAAAAAGCACTATTTAAAGTTTTATTCAAATGGCTCATAACCATAAATTATTATAATTACTCATAAACTCATAATTATAATTATAACTCATAATTATAAATTCATAACTTACCTTTGCCTTTCTATGAGCTTAAGAAGTCGAGCGCTAACCTTACGATGGTGACAAGGAATACACGCCACACAGCGGTCCGTGGCCGAATGCAGAGTTTCAAACGTCACATTGCTCTCAGTTTAGTCGCCAAAATGTTGGTGTTTGATTTTTTCGACAGTTTAAATGATAGAGATTTTTACTGATATATAATATAAATAAATAATATATAGATTCCTTGTTTTCCGCGCCAGAAACAAAACTCACGAAATAATGTACTATCACGAAGTAATGGCCCTTTACTGAGGGAAAGATTTTACATGTCTAAACGTTTACTATCGCGTTAACATTAATATTTTAAATTCACTGCCACAACAATACATAGTTCTATGTGACGTTTGCACCTTGCCAGCTGTTCGTTAAAAACAAACAAACAAGAAAGCGTGAAACATGAAAAAAAACTGATTGCGTGGTAAAAAACCAAGATCTTCTCGTATACAAATGTCAGATGTGACGCCATCGGCATCCCTTGGGTTTCTCCCAATAACCTTCGCGTTAAATGCTTTATTTATGAATACGGGATGTCCCAAAATAAAACGTGTGGTGGGGATAGTTTATTTGTAAGAATATACAAGGATGTAACTTTTACGTACCTACTTATTACATAATTATGACTGCAATTTTGTTAATTATTGTACACATTTAAATTTTTCTCTGTATTTAAGTAGGTAGGTACCTAAGTAGTTTGATTTTCCATTTCCCGACATTTCTATGATAGTTGCATAAATGCTACGGGTGAAAATCTGTGAAAGTTTGCAAAACTATGTGGGTAAACACATGACTTTTATTACAAATAATGCATATTTGATAAGGCCGATCATAGATTAATCCTTATCCTTACTAATATTACAAATACGAACGACGGGGACGGGGACGGGGACGGCGGCAGTATTAGATGAAGTTCGATATAACGCACTGAAACTGCAGCGGCGCGACAGTTTTGTCCGTTAGTCAGTCGGCAACCATTAAACGCGATGGATGAAATTAATGTAGACATGGTCATAGTGTCACTACTTTGCGAGCAAGAAGAATGGCTAAACCCTTTTTTTCTCGGTGGGAAGCCACACAGGTGTTCCACGGGTCAGAAAGGCTAATTCCTTTGCAATCTCAAGCCAAATGTTAGTTTTTCTCGTAGTATTCATATTGGTTTTTTTTTGTAAATCGTATAGCCTGGATAGTACTAACTAATAAAGTTCTAACCTGTATGAAATATGAAGTGACGCGTCGCGGTGGCGCTGCTTACTATAACGCACCTAGCGGCAACGGAACTGCGCGTCGCGTCGCGACACCGCGCGACATAAGTAGTTGCATAGTTGGTCAACTTTGTCGCGCCGTGGCGCGTCGCGTACTCGCGTAGTTCCGCTGGTTCTATCTCATAAAATGTGATACAAATAATATTTGGCCGTGTCGCGTCGCGTCGCTCCGCTGCAGTGCAGTTCCGCCTAGTGCGGTCTTACCTTTAGCCACGATCCGACCAGCGAGGTCCGCAAACGCATAGCCTTCTATATCTTCCAAGCCCTGAAGTTGAGCAGAACGGCAACATCGCATGTGGTCAAGCACATAGTATAAAATTATTTTAAAATTATTTATTATTTGTTTTTCCTATATTATCTATGTTTAAACTAGTTGTAAATTGTGATGTAAGGTTATTTCAATAAAGTTTTATATTTATTATTATTATTTATTTATTAGAACATAAGGTTTGAGTCAAATTATTTGAACTTTTCGGGGGTCCTTTAGTACGATGAGCATTTTGATCTAAGCCTCCTCTAGCAACAAATCTTACATCATTGGAAAGGTATTTAAATTTGAAACACTTTATTGTATTACTATAAACGTCAACTATTAGTACTTTGAGAGTTATAACGCTCTAAACTTGACCAATTTTTTTAACATTAATGACCTAAAACTTCGAAAATTCTAACAATTAATAGAAAGTATGTTTGCAGCAAATATTTGTCATATAAAAACCTTTCTTATGATATATAATTCATTTCTATAGGTGTGGTAGATCAACTCCCATAGACAATAAACCACTTTTATACTTTAATAACCTTTAACTCCAAAAGTATTAACAATTGATATAAAGTATATCAACAGCAAATATTTGTCTTTAAAAGACCTTTCTAATGATATATCATTTATTGCTAGAGGGCGTGTTAATCAACTCCCTGCTGAAGAAAATCAACAAAAAAGATGACATCTTTGACAGCCATTTTTTCCTGGTTAACATTGAAATTTTTCTTATTGTTTAATATACAAAGCATTTCAATAAAAGAACTAAATTATTTTCATATTTTAAACCTCACACAATTACTACGAAAAAAAATATCGACCTTTTAAAATTGAAATATTCCCATACATTTAGTATGGAGACTGGCCGACGACATGACCACGAACTGACAGTAACAGACGTTGCCAAACTTATGTTCACGGCTTGCAATTAAAGAAGGCTATGGCAAACGTCTTGCGTTACGAGTTACGAGGCAGCGCGCTTGGTGGAGACCCGCCTACTCACGTAAAAACGGCTGGTCGGATCCTGGCAAAAGGTTCCATAAGGATAACGAAGCCGCGGGTAGGGTTACCATTGAGAAATTTGAAAATTCCTGACAAAAAGCTGGACAGGACAAGAAAAGTCCGGACATTTTCAGACAGATCCAGACTCCATACTTTTTGGGACTTCTCTTTCGAACACTACTGCTATGTGTGTTTTTTAACTAGTATTACACCGCCCAATCTTAAAAAAGCCGGACAAATTACAAAGCCGGACAAAGTCCGGACAATAGTCTAAAAGTCCGGACATGTCCGGACTAATCCGGACGGATGGTAACCCTAGCCGCGGGCGGAAGCTAGTTTATCATAAAATACTTAAACAGCATTAGTTATATCGCACAGAGCCAATTCAACATCTTACTTGGAAGAAAATCAATAGCTGCTTTCGAGATTTTACTCTAATCTAGCCTAGCGTTCCAGTTCATAAATCATAGGTACATTGTACAGGATAAGTAAGTACGAGGTCGTCATTTATGTGTAAAACAGTAACAGCCATAGAAACGCAGCGAAAATTTTTCTATGTCTATGGTAACAGCTAAAAAAAACAGTATCGTTACGAGTTAGTATTTTTCTTTGCAGAGTACAAAGTCACTTCACAAATACACACATCAAATAGTAGTTTATGAAACTGATACATAAAGAGGGGTATTAAAACACGAGTGTGTGTTTAAAAACCGAGCCGTAGGCGAGGTTTTTAATAGTATCACACGAGTGTTTTAATACCTAGTTATGTGCAGTTTCATACACTACTTTATCTACACTCATACATTTGGGATTGAATCTACTAATTAAAAGTTCATCGTTAGAAAAGAGACAGAGACTTTGATTGTATTAGCTAGGTACCTACCTTGTAATTAGTCATTTCCTTAGCTGCATCTAAAAATCGGGCTGAGTCAAATTTATTTCACTTTTTAAAGCCAAGCTTTTTAAAAAAACCTACGAAATGTCGAAATTCAGTATAACAAAATGTAAAAATTGAAATCAAAACTTTTTTTGTAATGTTCTAAAAATGGCGCGCATTCCATTAAAAAATAATGAGATGAGTCATAGCCTTCTTTAATTGCAAGCCGTGAACATAAGTTTGGCAACGTCTGTTACTGTCAGTTCGTGGTCATGTCGTCGGCCAGTCTCCATACTAAATGTATGGGAATATTTCAATTTTAAGAGGTCGATATTTTTTTTCCTAGTAATCGTGTGAGAGTTAAAATATGAAAATAATTTAGTTCTTTTATTGAAATGCTTTGTATATTAAACAATAAGAAAAATATCAATGTTAACTAGGAAAAAATGGCTGTCAAAGATGTCATCTTTTTTGTTGATTTTCTTCAGCAGGGAGTTGATTAACACGCCCTCTAGCAATAAATGATATATCATTAGAAAGGTCTTTTAAAGACAAATATTTGCTGCTAATATACTTTATATCAATTATTAATACTTTTGGAGTTAAAGGTTATTAAAGTATAAAAGTGGTTTATTGTCTATGGGAGTTGATATACCACACCTATAGAAATGAATGATATATCACAAGAAAAGTTTTTATATGACAAATATTAGCTGCAAACATACTTTCTATTAATTGTTAGTATTTTCGGAGTTTTAGGTCATTAATGTTAAAAAAATTCAGTCAAGTTCAGAGCGTTATAACTCTCAAAGTACTAATAGTTGACGTTTATAGTTTTACAATAAAGTGTTTCAAATTTAAATACCTTTCCAATGATGTAAGATTTATTGCTAGAGGAGGCTTAGATCAAAATGCTCATCGTACTAAAGGACCCACGAAAAGTTCAAATAATTTGACTCAAACCTTATGTTCTAATAAATAAATAATAATAATAAATATAAAACTTTATTGAAATAATCTTACATCACAATTTACAACTAGTTTAAACATAGATAATATAGGAAAAACAAATAATAAACAATTATTAAAATAATTTTATACTATGTGCTTGACCACATGCGATGTTGCCGTTCTGCTCAACTTCATGGCTTGGAAGATATAGAAGGCTATGGATGAGTGCATTCCTGCAAACTAATCGCACAAGTCATCGATTACCATAGAGTTAATTTTAATCATGGAAAGTGTGTGGGAAAATCGTTGAATGCTCTAAGGGGAAAATATCGTTGTTTTTTTTTTAATATCACGGCACTGCCTTCTTCTTGGATTTGCCCTGTATCGTAATGAGAAAAAAAGTTATTTTATGATGCAGTTGACTGAATCGTAATGAGTTTTTTTTTTAATTTTACCTATCCACGAAAATAAAGTACGTGTTTATATTACCTTTTTTGAATTCATATTTGGAACATTACGTTGTGAGTGTAGGTAGATAAAAGATTTTTCTCTGTACTTTTTCAGGATACAAATAAGTGCGATATTTTTATACTAAGAAATAAACTGAATATTGAAATGTTTGGATTAGATTTCTGGCTACAAATTTTCCATAGAGAACAATATTGTGCGAGGGCTAGGGAAAAATCCATGCATCCTTCGAAAAAAGAGAAATTTCCACACATTGTAGCTGCATGAATTCTCTAGACATAGGTAGCGCCTTAGAGTAAGACGGGCTTCGTTACAAACGAAGCCTTTTGTTGCTCGAAGGGTAGCGCTATATTGTATTGTATTGTATCCAATTTGTCCCAATCTAAAGATTCCAATATCAGTTTATTTATAGGTGCAGTTAGTTTTAAAAATATCACATTTTATTTGTACCCAAGTCTTGTACTATTTATTCCATGATCTTGTATGAAAATTACTGAGAACAACACGGTGAACGCAATTTTTTTGATGTGTGCACGTTATAGTCCCACCTAACGTTTTTATAAGGTTATTAAAGTTTTGCTAATAGATTATAAATTGAAATAAACTAAGCCGTAATTTTTACTGAATAGTTAATTCAGGCCCTGTAAAAGTATAATTAAAAAAAACGCGGGTTAATATTCCTATAACTGGCTTTGCAGACCTTCTATTTACGGAAAATCGTACAGTGACTCTGACTTGTGAGCTCATCATAATTAATTTAGTTGTCCATAAGCGGACGCGGCGAACGATCGTGCCCGCAGAAAATGATTTATAATTTTATAACAAATAACTTCTGAACAAATCTGCTCTGCAGTGTATTTGTGTTTGATATACTTCATATTTATCTATCAAAAGACCGGACTTCAGTTGCCTTGAACTTTATTAGTTTAACTTGTGTATTTTCCTTGTTACGCTTACGAGATGATTTCAAGAATTGGTTTTGTTCTTTTCGTGGGTAAGTATTTTTTCATTTAAAGTTAAGAGAAAGTTAAGTTAATCGAATTGCAGGATAAATAACAAGGTTTATAAACCTATTTTTTTATCCTGCAATTGGATAGGTCAACAGACATTTTCTAATTTAATATTATGTTACCTACTTACAAACTTTACTGTAGGTAGATAGATAATATTATGGGTATTTCCAGTTACTTAGTCATTATCATTTCCAGCCTTTTAAATGTCCCTACTGCTGGGGTACAGATCTTTCTATGGATGGATTTGGAGTACCTAGATAACTTACTTTCCAGGCAATAAAAATAGTGAAATCAAAAAGTAGTTTTGAATAATTTCAAACCATTATCAGCTAACCATAATAATTTAATAATAGCTAATATGGAAGTACCCATTGCTAATTTGTGTTTTTATGGTAATTTTAAATTTAATCTCGTATGCGTCAGGGCGTGGTATTTCCAACTAGCTCTTAGCTTTTTAAAATAGAGTTTACTTTTAATTTGCACATGCAAACCAGTAATTCCAGTTTTACTTAAAAGCGACGACTGGTTGGCGGTTAAAATTTATATCAACATGAAGTCCATGTATTTTTGTTATGACATAGCTGGGAAAACCCAGTTGATAAAGTTTACCGTTGTTGCAAGAGTTAATGTGTGATTCTGTCTCGTTTAAGTTGAATCGTTAATAAATTAATAGACTGTTTTCCTTACTAATTTTAAATAACTTAGCTCTAATAATTCATTATTTCATCAATGCTCGCGCGGACACCGGCGTCCAGACAAAAATAGAAAATCTATTGTGTCTCGGGATAAATTGCTCCCAATTCACCTCCAGTGGTCAAATGAGAAATTTTTCCTCTCAACTGACCACTGGTGATAAGATTTAGTGGTCAGATGGTCCTAAAGGCATTTTCTGGGCGTTGATGGGTTAAATTAGCAATTTGAACTGTTATTTTACAAATATAAAGGCTGGAGCCAAACGGATCCGTAGGCGTTGACACGCAGAGTCTACGCGTAGATCCGGACTATGTCTACGACTACGTACAGCAGACTACGCACTACGCATCCACTGCGTTTCGGCCAGTTTCGGGAATAAGTTGTTTGTTTGTTGCTTAATATTTGACAATGTATATGTTACGGCTAATACCCGAAGTGCGGCTAAACCTAGTTCTAGCCGGCTATAACTAGGTGTAGCCGATAGCTGTTGGCTAAAACTAGGTGTAACCGATCTGCTTTACTCCTGTAGGTCCCGGGTTAGGTTAGAAATTTAAGGCGAGCGCGAAGCGCAGCGGAGCGTGAGCCTTAAATTTCGAGGTTTTTTTTTTAACAGACAACAGAAAAAAAGATAATTTAAGACAGAGATCGTTGACGAAATACGGCATTTCATACAAACTATGAAGTCCTAATTATTCGAAATGAACGAATCGATTTTAAAGAAACTTCATACACATAAGCAAAATATATTGGTCTAAAAATTTTATTGAAAACATTTTAGATAAATAGTGTTACGGCTAAATTAGACAGATTTTAAATTCATAGAAACAAAAATTTTCAATTAGGTATCTTTATTAAAATAAGATATTTCAAAAATGTTTTTTACAATCTTTTAAGACCAATGTACCCTGCTTAGGCGTATGAAGTTTCATTAAAATTGGTTCATTCGTTTTGAAAAATAAGGACTTGAAAGTTTGTACGAAATATCGTTTTCGTCAACGCCCTTAAAATAATATATTATATTCCCGGATGAAAGCAATATGAACTTTATAGTTACTGCTATCTTTTGAGCATTATTTCCGGTGAACAATAATGAATAGCTGTACACGTACAATGCTATATTGTCATCATAGTTTTGGGAAAACCTGTGTCACTAGCACAAAAGGTGACGGAAATGAGTGATAATGAACAATTCTATCAAAATTGTTGATTACCTGCCGTCGAACAGCGGTTTGTGGTCGGCGGCGGACTTGTTTACGATGCGCGCGCGCCAGTGACGCTATCACACGGAAAGGTCAATGCGGGTGATGACAACAGGGTTGCCGATTTCAAAGACAGGCGGAATCCGGATTCGGATTTCCTAACGAAATATCGATAATGTATGAAAATTCCGTACGGAAAAATCCCGTATGTGTGTGTGGTAGGTCCAATCAGGTCCATCCATACATATCTTTGTACGTTCGGAATTACGTATGTACCACAGATAATATAATACTATATGTATGTACGGAATTCTTTAACGGAATTCCGCCTGTATTGTGGCCAGCCTTATATTCTTACTAATATTATAAATGCAAAAGTCCGTTTGTTTGTTTGTTTGTTACGCCTTCACGTCTTAACCACTCTACCGATCATCATGATATTTTGCATACACGTTGCCAGGGGTACAGAGAAGGACATAGGGCACCGTTCATCCCGAAAATATGTTTTGTTCCCAAGGGATAGCAAAAAAACTTTCCATGCAGACGAAGTCGCGGGCGGCCGCTAGTAGAAGATACTTTGACCATCAGTCATTTTTATTGTCCCCAATGCTGGGGCTCATTCCTTCCTTCTAAGTGGTTAAGGAAGATGGGCACAACCCACCTTGCAGGCCAGATGCGGATTTCGTGGGAGTTAACTACTGCAAATGAAGCCGGGACCAACGGCTTACCGAATTACAATTAGAATCATGTCCTCCTCAAAATGTCTGTGACGTGACATACATATCAAAATATATTCGGGTCAATCATCCTTATAAAGCCGAATATGGTAGATAGGGTACCTAACCTACCATGCATACAACACCGGAAAAGTTTTATTGAAAATCACCACATGGCTGAGAAATTTAGTTGTTTTTATTTGTATGGAAAATTACCAACAATCTAAGTGACAACCCTAAACACAAATAAACAATAATTTTAGATAATCAATCCCATTTATCGACAAAATCAAAACACAATTTCAGTCTAAAGTCATCATGCAGTTTATCATATTTTTTTTCAAAAAGTGGCGATTTTCAGGATTTTTAATAATTTTCGGGGGTTGTATGCATAGTACCCCTACTATTTCCAAACACCATGTATACGGATCCTATTCTTCAACAGTACCTTGTGTCCTCTGCTCGGCCGGGTCAATCGACCCCGAGACCCTCCGCAATGTGTTCGGATACCCGCAGTACTACCCAGCCGCATCAAACAACGTTGCCATCAGTCAAGTGGCTCCAGTACAACCAGCCAACGCCACACTGACAGACCCTGACTACTGGGATGTCGACGAGCTGCCTGCTGCTGCGGTCGCTGACTACGATAGATTTGACTGGGTTCTGACAAAGGTTGGTTGAAAAGAGGTTGAATTTACTTTTTTGAACGCTCGTCCACTGATCAGGGGGTCAAGTCTGCTATTGTTTACGTCATTATAGTGTTTCAATGGTGTTTGAATGGTAATGCTTTTTGACACAGTTCTTGTTTCTTAAACCCAAAAGCGAAACACATTGTGTTTCTTAAACTCAAAACGGAAACATATTGTGTCTCGATTTTGGGTTTAAGAAACAAGAACTGTGTCAAAAAGCATTACCATTCAAACCCCATTGAACCACGATTTTGACGTTAGCATTTGCAGACTTTGAGGATGAAATTATTTGAGGAACTTCAAAAACACCTTCCGAAATAAGGTCCCAACAAAAGTTTAAACCTTTTGCGACAAAAATAAAGATTCTGTCCGCAATCGTGTTATGAATTGATAATGACTCCCTAACTGTAGTTTCTGATGATGTAATCAATATTCGAATCATATCTTTTTATTGGTTTAAAGCTCCAAATTTAACATTGTTATTGTCACTTTAGTTTAGGTCATTGTCCCTCACAAAACGCTGTCAGGATTTTTGTGGATGACCGGAAAACCCCTTTTTTATCATTTGGTAAGCTTTTTAATAGGGTTTCCCCTATTAAAAAGCTTACCAAATGATAGGGTTTCCCTTTCGATAGGGTTAGTCGACGATATGCGTACCGTATTGATAGGTTTTTTAAAAACAAGTCTATGATATCCAATCAAAAACCCCTTTAAGGCCAGTATATTCCAAAAACTCTGTCTCTGTCTTTTTCTTTACGTGTGAAGAGTAATGAAGATAACCTCACTTTTTAATTTTTTCAATGTTTTTACTCACTTATGCTCTGAAATGTTATCATTCCATTTGAAAAAAGAATGCGGGGCGTTCAACATTTCCGTGGGGTTCTGGTTCATCACATTCTAAATTTGAAATTCAGTGCGGAAATGAAATTCAATACTTACTTCCCGCACTGAGTGCGGGAAGTAAGTGTTCCAAATTCAAATCGGTAGAACTTATCAGCTAGCATTCTTTTTATGAAACTTTATGGTTGCATGACCGGTCAGTAAACATGGCCACGCGAACCAATTTAAATATCACATTTTTACAAAGAAAATTGTATTTCCTCGCATTTCGTGAGTAAAGTATTATACAAACCTTATACTGGAAGCTACTTGCATTGCCTCGAATGATTAAAGCCCTCGCCTGCGGCTCGGGCTTCAAACCATCCTCGACAATGCAATCGCTAGCTTCCCGTTCTCGGATGTAATGTACTATTGTTGTTATTTTGAGCATTAAGTCACTTTTTGAAAAAGTAACCGTTGAATATTCTTCTATATGTCATTACCTATTTTTCTATATATTATTCGTGAATAAGCGATTAATAAACTTTAAGTATTATCCAAAAAATTAAAAATTAATGAAAATTTTCTTTGTCTTTGCATTTTTTTATAGTCGAGTGAAGATACGAATATCGTGTTTTTAACCGTAAAATAATCAAGATCGTTTATGAAACTTTAACATATATTTTTATCTGATCAAAATAAAGTATATTTGATTGTTTATTGTTGAATCAAAAATAGGCTAATTTCGATAATTTCGAATATTCGAGTAAGCGGTTCGGCTAGCAACGAGTTTATGGTCCACTTTACGGTAAGCAATTACTGAAAATGTGTTAACTTTGATTAAAGCATCCCTAAAAGTCACCAGTTGCTTAAATATCACATACATTTATCGAAGACCCTCAACATGCATGTTGGGAAAACCTCTAAACAACCTCAGCGAAGTTAGTTGAAACAGAAGATTTTTTTTTTCTTTTTCAGCGCGTAGCCTCAAACTCCAACGTGAACTTCCTGATATCTCCGCTAGGTCTGAAGTTGGCGCTGGCCATCTTGACTGAGGCCGCCACTGGCCTCACCAAGTCAGAGCTGGTCTCAGTGCTCGGCTTGGAGGCGGATAGATACGCCGTCAGAGGGAAGTTCTCCACTATAATCGAGTCACTACAGGTAATGACTGAAAATGATGACGTAGCACTGATGATATTCAAAAGGTTTTTGAAACTTAATCCAACGAGTAGCTTGATGGGGCAGTGGCTTATACAACCTCCGATTGTGGCGGTGCTTGACCGCCACAACTTGCGCTAAAGTCGGTAATGAATAAAAAACCACAATCTCTACTCGTGCTTTGAAAGTCACATTAATGGGTACCACTTCCACCAATCCCACAAAATGAGTTTTTGAGATTCCATGACCTCCATTCTAAGTTGTGATATCCAGTATTGCATGCCAATTGTCATTCAAATTCGGTTATTCCGATCTGATACCTCAAAGAATCCACCCAGAGGTGAATTCTAGGAAACGTTTATCAGAAAATTTACCCCAAATCTAGAGAGGGAACTAGCAGAAGGAAAAGAGGAATATAACCGTTCAAATTAGTAACACTTATCTTATTTTTCAGAAACAATCGCCACAGTACATCCTCAACTTAGGAAGTAGGATTTACTCACAGGATACTGCTCAACCCAGGCAGCGTTTCGCCGCTATTGCTCAACAGTTTTACAAGACTGACTTGACATCAATCAACTTCCAAGATTCAGTAACAGCGGCTTGTTCCATCAATAGCTGGGTTGGAAACATCACGCAGGGAAGGATCAAGAACTTGGTAAATCCAGGTTAGTTCTTTAATTATTGATAACATGCACTTTAGGAACCATTATGATTATACATATGACTGTAACATATATAAACTTGACAGACTTTTATTTCAGAAACACTACACTAGACATTACAGATTACAACATTACACTAGCGGCCGCCCGCCGCGTGGTTCCCGTTCCCGTGGAAATATCGGGATAAAAAGTATCCTATGTTTTATTCTAGGCTATCTACTATCTGATGTGTGCCAAATGCCAACCAAATCCGTTCAGTAGTTTTTGCGTGATTGAGGAACAAACATCCAAACATCTAAACATCCAAACATCCAAACCATTGACCTCTATAAAAAAAATTTTCAGGTCAATGATCCAAACCCACAAACTTTCACATTTATAATATTAGAAGGAAGTAGGATAGACCAGTAATGAAAATTGCTAGCAAAGGCGTAATTATCTCTAAAAGAGCTAACCTAGCTTGTATTTGAGATTTTAAGTAGGTAAGCAGATGACAAAGTTCAAGAGTTGGAGAATTTCAAGTTGGTTAAAATCTCATTTCCATTTTCAGACGACTTACCCGGTATGGTGGTCATGATTCTCAACACGCTGTACTTCAAGGGTAGTTGGCGTCACCAATTCGCTCCCAACGAAACCAAGGAGGGCGTGTTCTTCTGTACCCCCGAAGTGCGCAAACCAGTGCAGTTCATGAATGTGAAGGATAAGTTCTACTACGCTGAGTCACCTAAATTCGACGCTAAGATCTTGAGGATGCCATATCTTGTAAGTGAAGGTCTGACAGTAAACTGCTTGTACACAATAGGTAACTAAAAATAGGATTTAATTGTAAAAAGCCGATTTCCCTTTTCAGTGTCTTCAATGTAGGTAGGTACTTTATTATTCATACCTACCATCTTGTTAAAATTGTGGATTGCAATAAATTGAAATTGAAAAAAATTAAGCCTAGGGCGTTTGTCAGAATAAGATGCTTGATTTTCTTTGGTAGTAGCATGTACCTATTCAGTATTCTTGCAGCTCCCATTTTTTATTTTTTATCAGCCCGAAAGAAGACATGGCACAGATATTTTCGTTCCTCTAGTATAAACATAAATATTTTATTCATAGCTGTTTTTTATTCCGCAGGGTAATAAATACGCTATGTACATTATAGTACCGAATTCACTGACGGGTTTGAACTTAGTGATTAATGGGCTCAGTAGTCTTCGGTCGGAGATGGATACGCTGCACGAACGCCTCGTCGAAGTTAAGCTACCGAAGTACACGTTCGACTACAGCTCAGAGTTGAGTGAAGTTTTGAAAGAGGTAACTTAGTAATATCTATAGCAATAGAATGGAAAGCGTTAGAAGATAAATGTATCAAATAGCCTATTTGACGATTGCTCGAAACTCGAATTTCGACCTAGGGGGTTGTATTGTATGTAACGTAGACATGAGTTTGAATAAGAAAGATTGATTGGACTTTAATTGCTGGCATGGGATATACTCCGCAACCAGCAAAATTTTCATGCATCCACTCTTTTTGTAAGATAAAAAGTCTGGGAGACCCCTTCAAGTAGGAAAAAAATATTCAAAACAGCTTTTTGATTTTTGGCTTGGACTTAAAATGCAAGCGTAACTTGGAATGACTTATTTCTGAAACGTTGAAAAGTAAAGAAAGAGCATTTAAATTCTATACAGTATTTTATAATTATTTATGCAACTTTACTACAATGAAGGGTATTAAAACACGAATGTGAGTTTAACACAGTATGACTGTTTTCATACCTAATTTTATCTACACCCATGATATGTATCTTCTATAAATGGTTTTGACTTTGACTCTCCTCCTCCTCATTATACGAACGAGTGTTATAATGTTGTACTGAATTTCATAATGTAACTCGTCGCGCGTAGGCGCGGGGAGGAGCGCGACATCCTCTCGCATTGTAATGTTGGCAGTAAGCTAACCGTTTCAGAACCCTAGGCCTAATTAAATCTGACCGGTATCCTGTACCGGTGGCATGTCGGTAACGATAACCCGATGGGTATGCGGTAACGCGCTGTTCAAAGGTGTCCCGCAACTGTCAGCTGCCGGTAATGCCATACAAAATACCGGTCGGGTATACCGTTATCGCTTCCGGTACAGGATACCTGTCAGGTTTGAGTAGGTCGTTACAGAGGATTTAAAGCATGGGTGTAGGTAGGTGTAAGAAATTAGACTCACAATAACACCCTCTTCATTGCGTTTCAGTTGGGGGTCCGACAAGCCTTCACTGACCTGGCTTCGTTCCCCGGCATCGCGCGAGGGCAGACTCTGGCGCAGCGGCTGCGAGTGTCCAAGGTGCTGCAGCGGTCGGGCATCGAGGTCAACGAGCTCGGCAGTGTCGCATATTCCGCTACAGGTACATTACAAAAGATTTTCTTATTTAAGTTCAGCCATCGCTGTGCACCGTAGATTAAAGTGAGAATTACATCAACCAATTTGCAGAATGCTAAATCTAGTGTAAGTACTAGGACTTTAAGCAGGGCTCTGTCACCCCGCGCGAGTATGAAGCACTCGGCGTCCTCTGAGAGGATAATTTTCATACATCAGAAAACATAAGACCTACGCGATAGAAAGAGATGCAAGTACTAAGTGCATGTTTTGAAGCGAAGGGAGCGCTGTGTGACCTGAATTGAACTTTATTGTGTCGGAGCAAGAGTGGTAAATTATTTAACTTTTGCGGAGTGCAACTTCTGTACGCTAGTATTATTCTGGTACTATTATCTATTCTGTGCTTTAAATGATCTGATGATTAACGATCAGTCTTTAAGCAACACAAAGGAGATGACATCAAATCGATACGAACAAACTATATCCAATCGAATGCTTAGAACGAGCAAAATAACCCTATCCAAGAAGCAGACTCCAAATTCATGGAGTTTCGGAGCAGATTAGCAACAGTGGCGAAGGGTCCATACAAGCTGATTTCCATCGGTTTAGCTTTCAGAAATTCCACCCCAACGATCCACTATGCAGATCGTAACATTTTTGTAGAACGGCTTACCTTCACCATAATTTCACCCCTCGACACTAAGGTACATTTCTTCGTATCGATTTCTTTGTTTTTGGTTTATACATTTTAGACTTTCTCCGCTCATCTAGGGCTCTGCAAACCGCACTTTACAGTTTTTTTCATCTTACCTGTCGTCTTCATTTTTGGTTTGTTCGATTGGTTTTTTCAAAAGTTTCTAACGGTCAAACTGAAAAACCTACTGAATTTATCTCAAGTTTTTAACAACTTTGTTTCTTTTGTTATAGAAATATCACTAGTAAACAAATTCGGTGAAGATGATGAGACCAGCGTGGAAGTTATCGCCAACAAGCCGTTCTTCTTCTTCATCCAAGATGAAACCACCCGGCAACTTCTGTTCACTGGCAGAGTGTCTGATCCTTCCATCATGGATGGATCTTTCAAGAAACCGACAGCATAATACCACCTTACTACGAGAAAATATTGTATTAGAACTGTGATCGCGTATTCCATCTCATTCAGTTGCACAAACGCGTCGTTAGGTAAAGCGAGACAGCAATGTTTCTCCCGTTATATTATGATACTTTTATAGGGTAGAAAGAGATACGTGTTCTCAGGTTAGAGAAATATTATTGAACACCGATTGATTGAACATTGTGTAAACAGTAGTAAAGGTATTTTTTATTAGTTTGTAAGAAATTGGTTTATGATAAAACCGCAGGATAAAACGTACCTTTTACTCAAGCTAACGCCTAACGTAGTATGGCAATTTTAATGAGCTCGGAAATAGCAGATTTTACTGTATTTTTTTCATAAAGTTTATTCCATAAACCACTTAGCTGTAGGTTGTTGACCATAAACAGTTTAGTGTGGTCTTGTGATGGGAAATAATAATTCTTTTACTATCCTTTTACTGTTTCCCATTACGGGACCACAAACTGTGTTTGGTTAGGTTTAGTTAATACCTATCTGTTTTTTTTTACTTTGCTCGTAACACTTTTGGAATTTTAATTACTCGAAAGACTTTTATAAGAACACGCACCATAAGTAGGGAGGCATAGAAATGTATGTATGACTGAAGAGTTTATATAGGTAGGTAGTAATGGTTTCGAATGAAAAAATGAACTTGAAATGAAACTTTTGATTTAACGAGCTGAATGCCATGAAAGAATTTCATAATTTTCATGAAGCATTTCTGACGTTGTTGTTTTAATGTAAGTGTGTACCTAGATAGCTTTGCGAAATATTTTATATAAGCTTATGTATCTCTTTATACCTAATTTGGATTTAAGGTGTGAATGTATTTTTTATAAATAAGCATTTTAGAAGCTGCTTAGGTTTCAAAAAATATAGGTTTTTATGTAATAAGACTGCGATAGCAACAACTTCATGAAGAAATGTTACGGTGAAACTCGAAAATATACTTATACCTAATTTTATTTTACCTTATAATTTCAATATTATGGTATATTAAGTAATGTAAACAGAATTATGAATAAATTAAAAACAGGAACATTTTTAAGACAGATAAACTGCGATCGTAAGCAACTAAACTTCAATAAATAAAACAGTGACAACAGAAAAAATATCTTTAATTTTCCATCTTATAGGCATGAAGGTAAGTAAATCCTTAATCCTTTAAAAAATTATAAAAATAAAAGTAAAATAAATTGATATAAAAATGCAAGAATATGTGTGTGTAGTACACATGTGTAGTCTACAAATACTTGTAAAAATCAACGAAATTGTTAGTTTTTCCTCCAGATAATAAATTCTAATAGTTATTTGCCGATTTCAATTCAGGGTAATGGAGAATTTTAACTCTGTACCCTTAGCAAGAACAGCTACCGAGAAAAAAAATACGCGTAATATTACTCTATAGAGAATTAATATCTATGGAAATTTTAATTTCGCTTTACTCGAATCTCGACACTCGACAGTCAACTATCGACACTCAACATTCAACACTCGACACTCAACACTTGACACCCAAAACTTGTCATTCGACGCTCGACTCTTTCACTTGACACTTGACATTTGATTGATACTAATATTATAATTCGACACTCGGCACTTGACAGTCCACGCTAGATACTCGACTCTCGACATTTAAAACCCGACATTCGACGTCTTGACATTTGACACTCGACACTCAACTCTGGACACTCGACTCTCAAATTCGAAATTTAAGGCTCACGCTCCGCTGCACTACGGGCTCGCCTTAAATTTCTAACCTAACCCGGGACCTACAGGAGTAAAGCAGGTTCGATTCCAAACTCAATGAGCCCCCCTCGAGCCCTCCCCGAGTCCCCCTCGGCCCACCTAGAGCCCCCTCGAGCCCCCCTCGGGCCCCCTCGTGCCCCCTCGAGCCCCCTTCGAGCCCCCCATCGAGACCCCCACGAACCCCGTTCGAGCCCCCTCGAGCCTTCCCTCGAGCTTTCCCCGTGCCCCCCTCGATCAAAATCTTTTTATTTTACACATTGCCGGTGGACCAGCAGGCATTGTATACAATGCCTAGGCATTGTATAGAATGCCTAGGTAATGTGTGAAATAGACAATAATATTTATTCTATTTCATACATTGCCTAAAAGGGCCAGGCATTGTATACAATGCCTGCATTTCATACATTGCCGGTGATATATCTACTAAGTCACACCCTGGATTCTCCATATAACAATCTCGTTTATAACTCCTACTTCTATTACAAAAACAGAATAACGTCTTTACACACTGCGTATGGGGTTACTTACCTTTTTTAAACATTCACTGATAAAAAAAAACTACCTACTCTTTGCAACTGTCGAACTGAGCGAGACAAGCGAGAAGCATGTACGGCCCTCAAGTAATACCTCGCCAACCTAGTGCGGGGCGGGGTGCGGTACCGCCGATCGGTGGGAGGGTGGGAGTTGCCTTTCTGTACGTCAGACTCAGCACTATTATTAATTCTGTGTCTAGGCACTAATCTAGGCACCTGTCGGTGCGTAGGCGGCCTAAATCATTTGATTTCCTGAATTCGATTACTGCCAATAGTCTGAGGCCCTGTCCTAATTGGCATCGGTCGTGCGATCATGCGTTGCGATTTCATCGTGCGATGAAACAGAACAATAGACGCATCGCATGACCGTCAATTAGGACATTCAATAGATACCACTAGGTTTGATCGCACGGTCGCAGGACCAGTTTCATCAGACGGACGCACCATCGCACGACCGATGGCCAATTAGGACAGGGCCTTAGTGTAATAAATAACTAATAACAATACAAGGGTAGTCAGTAAAAGTTTTTTGTATAGATGAATACTAACCTAATAACGTTTATGTTGCAATTTGATTGGTTTAAGCACAGACTATACAATAATACTTCGTGGTTAAAGACATAAAAAAAGACACTTCCTCAAAAACACGTCCAACCGGTGGATTTTACAAAATATGTCTCATTGCTTTACTTAAATTATTGTTACTTTGAATACAGGTTTTCAAATTAATGTTCCCACTGTCAGTAGAGTAGAGACATATTGTTAGTCACTCCGACCTGCTAATAGTTCTCTCAGTGCACATAAGGCAACCGGCCGTGCAAGATCACTTGTTTTAATATGGTTTATTAAGACGAATGTACAGAATATAAGTGTTTCTGTTTTATCATTGTTTACGCCGATTTACAAAGAAGCTGAAATGGCTACGTTAAAAATTCTCAGTAAGTAATTTTCTACTACTATTTAGATAAACATTAATTATTTTGAGTTAAAAATGCATGGTGTTTTGCGACCTCTAATGAGCTTTGAAAATGTGTTACATTTGTGATTTTATTTAGATTCTCTTTTGTTTTGTTCAATTTTGTTGTTTTCCTTATTCAATTGACCTTTGTTTGCCTCGATTTCAAATGAGTTGGAATATTTCCACTACGAGACATCATAACCGGTTAACATCGGGAATATTTGAAAATAAAGTTACTAAAATCTTTTTTTTAAGTAAAGTCCCACGTAGAAGTTATGTTAGTGAAGGAAATGTTTTGAACAGAATGTGAAAGAATGTTTTTAAAATTAATCCTTAGTCTTTGTTATAACAAAAGCCTCAGTTACTTGATCTAACATAACGTGATAAGTATTAAATTGCCAATTAGCCAATTTAGTGTCCAATTTAGGAATCCAATTTAGGGTTGCCACTCGCAATTGAGTAATAAGTTACGGTTTGATTTTAACAATGAATTTACACTATTAAAGGTAAGGTCAACATTATTTATGGCTCTAAAATAAGCTTATCTCTATCAGACAAAAAACATACTAATTTTGATAGTTAAACCTAAGCATATGCGCAAAGTTTTACAATCCTACTTATTAATAGGTATTACAAATGTGAAAGTTAGTGGGTTTGGATGTTTGGTCCACAATCACGCAAAAAACGGCTGAACGGATTTGGATGTAATTCGACATAGATAGTTTATATGCTGGATTAAAACAGAATTCTTTTTATGCTAGTCAAAGGTTACGGACGGACGGCCGGTTAGCGGACGAAGTCGCGGCGGAAGCTAGTAATAAATAAATAAAAAATGTTATAATGTTTGTTTTGATATTAAGAGAATAATATAATTCTAAGAGAATTTTCAAGAGAGGCAACACCAAATTGTACACTAGATTAGCTAACGTAAGTGCAGCTTAACGAACCCAACAACAATGCTGATTACCTGGGTGAATCAACTTTTTAATGTGTAACCCATGTGTAAATTTTCATAAATAAAACAAAACTAAATAACTCTTTTGTAAAAAATCTCTATTTTACGATATTTAGATTCATAGCCAATAAAACATACTTACTTTTGTACAAAAATAATGAATAGTTTAAAGAAAGACATATGTGACCCAGGGGACAATGTTGTCCCGAAAAATAGGAGTTGTCTCCTGGGTCACCTATGTTTTTCTTTTAAATCACATTAAACTTTTCATGTCTTTTAAGTTTTCCTATAAGATAATTAGCTGAGATTATTTGCAACTACAGATTAACTTCATATAAAAATGGTTCACTTAGATATTTTAAGAAATGCCACAAAACAACAAAAAGTTGATTTACCCAACGACCGTTCACATCAACTGCATAACGTTGACCTTTTTCCTTAATCAACTAAGTATAACTATGTGACTTTAGCCATCCTCAGAATTTAGTATATTTTTTAATACCAAAAATATACATAATATATATTTTTTAGTACCATAATAGTTGTATAAATTATAACTCGGTAATCAGCAATTTTAATATGTCTCCATTGCCACCGGTATGGTTTGTTTGTACCAAACTTTACTTAACATTTTAAAAAGAATTCATTATTCAGCTATTTTGATAAAATTCGTTAGTATCTAATTTTGGCCAGGAGACCATAGTTACATAGGTAATCCACGTTATGTTTTCTATACAACGTGTTACAAAATAACCCCTAATGCCGAATATGCGATAGGAACCATCAAACTGATTTTTTTTTTACTATGGGACCAACTCTGGAATCGCGAAAAAAAATCAGCTGTTTCATAGAAAAAATAATAACAAAAATATCAAAATGTATGAAACAGCTGTTTTTTTCCTATTTTCTCATCGAGTCACACTGTGACTGGTTGAGAAAAAAATTCGCAACGAGTAACAGTGTGAATGCGAATTTTTATTCTCATTTAGTAACCCTATATTCTCATCGAGTGACAACTGAATCGTGTCACACTGTGACTGGTTGAGAAAAAAATTCGCGACGAGTCACCCCTGTTTGTTACTCGTTTCAGTGTGACTCGATGAGAATATAGGGATTTTTTTCGCGATTTCAGAGTTAGTCCCTCAGTAAAAGTTGATCAGTTTGATGGTCAATATTCCACATTCGTCATTATGGGTTATTTTGTAACACTTTGTCATATCACCGTCTGTGTTTGGCAAGTAAATTGATAATAATATTATGATGCTTCTAGTCCTAATAGGAAAATGATTAAAATATTTTTCCATAACACATTCCATATCTTCACATTATTGATATCTTTTCCAGCACTCTTCATGGTCATCCTCCAATGCATACTAACAAATGGCCAGCAGCCCACGCCTCGTCTCAACTTCTTCGACATTGACCTCCTGAAGTACTGCGCGGAGGAGCGCCGCGGCAACATCATGGTGTCTCCAGCCAGCATCAAGGCGACGCTTGCAATGCTCCTTGAAGGCTCCCGAGGGGTGACGGAGGCGGAGATCGCGAGCGCGTTGAGAGTGGGGCCTAAGAAAGAGGATTATAGGGACCAGATTAATGTGTTTTTGGAAGGGTTGAAGGTAATGACCATAAAAAATAATGGCATGCTTATGGAAAAATGGAAATAGTGAAAAGTGTTTAGAAATCTGAAGTGTCAACTAACTTTGAATAAACCAAAATAATCATAGAACTTGTAAAGATATTGGGAAGGTATAACTTATGGAATTATTCAATAGAAAACATCAAATTATTAAACTACATTTAAACAAGAACATAAACGATAGATAAAATATAGATCATAAAATAGATGCAGTGGTTAACTTAAAATATTAATCTATTTCAGACAAACACCACCGGTGTTGTTTTACAAAACGCCAATTCAGTATTCGTATCACATGCGATAAAGATCAAGAATGAATATGAAACAATGCTGAAAACGGTTTACATGGCTGACGTACTCAAAATGAACTTTACCGATATCGATAGATCAGTCAATACAATCAACAGTTGGGTGTCTAAAAATACTAAAGGACTTATTCCACAAATCGTGGATGCAGGTAAGGCCTTTTTAAAACAGCATTTGAATTTATCTGTTCTTGACCTTCTACGATTTTATAAAAAGTTCTCTTAAAAATTGGAGTAGTTGGAATGTTGTTGTTAATTGTTACGGAAATCAGCGACGTTTCCCCGATTGAAACAATACTTATTTCTTAAAGAGATGATGGTAAGAACTTTCAGTCCATTGATAAACACAATCTCATCTATCTCAAGTTCTCTATCCTAACTCAAGTTTTTCTTTCCAGCGAATTTGAACCCATCGATGGAAATGCTTCTGGCTAACGCGATGTACTTCAAAGGCACATGGCAAAGGCCGTTCAGCCCTCAGAATACGGAGAGTGCATGCTTCCACGATCACGGCACTTGCAGGAAGGTGCAGATGATGAGCTTGCGAGCGGATATGAAGTATGCTTACCTTGATGAATTGAGAGCACACGCTGTCGAATTGCCTTATGAGGTTTGTACGTTTATAACAATAAAGCAACAATTTTGTAATCGAAATCGAAATCGAGGTGTACGAAAAAAAAACTTTAATACAAAAATTAATAACGAATATATCATTTTGATATTTTCGTCTTAAACAACTGTTTTTTTACGTGATTTCAGAGTTGGTCCCATAGTAAAAGTTGATCAGGTAGATCCCTATCTACCGTATTCGGCATCAGGGGTTATTACCCACGACGGACGGAACGGAACGGAGGCGGTATATGCGTTTGGGGTTAGAGGTTGTGCGTTTGTTTGTTTGTGTGTTTGTCTGTTACCATTTTCCTCGGAAACTTCTAAGCCGATTTCGATGCGGTTTTTTGCATTCAAAAGGTTTCATTTCAGAGCAGGTTCTTAGACATGTTTCATAGTGGTAGACCACCAGGGGGCTCTGCAGCAACCATATAAGTCAAGTTTGTCTATTACCATTTTCCTTGGAAACTACTAGGCCGATTTCAATGCGGATTTTTGCAATCAAAAGGTTTCATTTCAGAGCAGGTTCTTAGATATGTAACATGGTGGTAGACCACCAGGGGGCGCTGCAGCAACCAGATAAGTCGTGCTTGAGAAGTTCTCTAAAACTACTCAACTGATTTCGATGCGGTTTTCTGTAATGGGTTTGTAAGTTATCGGCGATGGTTTTCAGATAGATGTTATGGTGTTTAACCGCTAGGGGGCGCTGCAGTTATCATTTTCTCATTTATTTCCAAAGCGTCTTGACCAATTTGGATGCGGTTTTCTGTAATTGTTTTGTAGTTTGTCGGCGATGTTTCTTGGTGTTATGGTGTTCAGCCGCTAGGGGGCGCTGTAGTAATCATTTTCCGAATGGTTTGACCAATTTAGATGCGGTTTTTAGAGTAGATAACGTATGAATTCTTTAAAAAGTTCAAAATAAAATGGCAAAATTAAAAAAAATTTAAAAACCCACGACGGTTAAAATTGTAACTCTTTATTTAAAAAGACTAAAATAAGTTTTACAAAAATCCCTCGACTAAAAGTGATGTAGGTACTATACATACTTTATCTACCTATTCATAAATTACAAACGCAAAAAAAATCCGTCGGGGGCTGCCATTGCCATTTCTCTAAAGTAACTATAACTGAAAAATATTTGTTCATTTGGGGGCAGGTAATGGCAGCCCCAACGGATTTTTCTTGCGTTTGTAATTTATGAATAGGTAGTTAAAGTATGTATAGTACCTACATCACTTTTAGTCGAGGGATTTTTGTAAAACTTATTTTAGTCTTTTTAAATAAAGAGTTACAATTTTAACCGTCGTGGGTTTTTTCAAAATTTTTAATTTTTTTTGTAACACGTTGTATAGACACGAGTGCATAATCCTTTGCAACGGTGAAAGATTTTAATGCAGTTGTGTGACCAAGTGGGCAGTGCTTCGAGCAACAAAAGGCTTCGTTGTAGAAGCCCGTCTTACTCTAAGGGGCAGTGCTAGTGATCTTTCATGATCTTTATTTAGATTTACTACACGTTTCCCACCATAGCCGTACAAATTTGCATAGCTTTTTGTTGTTCAACAGTGCTTGACAGCCAAGACTGACTTTGAGTTAAAATTGGCATGGCAATAAAATTGATCTGCCTTATTTATCCTATACCTATTTAACTTTGCAGGGTGGTCGCTATTCCATGATTCTGCTTGTCCCGCTGGATCGTGATGGCTGTGCCCCACTCATCAGAGATCTGCCGTACCTGAGCCTCCACCAAATTATCGGGCTTATGGAACCAAACGATGTGCAACTATCTATGCCCAAGTTCACCATAGATTACTCTGAAAATATGGTTGAAACTTTGCAGCGTGTAAGTTATTGTCTTTGTTGTTTGAATAATTTAAGATAGTTTGATTGGCAGGATTTCTGTTTTTACTTACAGAGTGTTTGGTTTTAAGCTATAATAATTATTTGTTATGTCTTTATTATGGTAGACGATGGACCTCTGCCCGCCTAGCATGACCGATTTATATCGCGTGATATAGCATTTTATCGACACTCAACTGTCAAATTCCTTTGTCTTTTTGACAGTTAAACCTGATAAAACGCTGTATCACGTGATATAAATCGGTCATGCTAGGCAGGCTGGTACGATCCAGTCCAAGGAAAGATCTTTATTACCCAAATCACGAAGATGATGCGTGGTTTTATGCGTACGAGTTTATTTAATGCGCTTAGTACGTGTAAGTGTACCTTCGATCATCCACCAGGAATGAATGATCGAAGAAGTGTAGTAAAGATTATTCACGGTCTTGATGCACTTAAAGACCGACCCGACAACGTCTGCGTAGGCTTTGAGCTTAAGCATACAGGACCAGTTAATCATACTTTTACTCGTACACTCAAAACTTGATCCAGTTTGATCCTCTGACCGGATTTAATTTTCATACAAACGTTTTGAAATGTCAAATACTATTTTTTTTACAAACATTTATGTTGAGAGGTACCTATTTATAGTTAAGAAAATTAAAGTTTTTCATTGCATATTTTCAGATGCGCATCAGGTCACTCTTCTTACCCTCATCAAATCTCACCGGAATGTTTGATGGGGCATCACCCCTTGTCGACAGCATGTACCACAAAGTCCACATGTCAGTAGATGAGCAGGGTACGGTAGCGGCAGCAGCTACCGCAGCAATGGTGGTACCTCTCATAGATAATGGGGTGCAACTACGAGTAGACCGGCCCTTCATCTTCTTTATCAGAGACAATAGCTTGGGAGTTGTGCTGTTTGAAGGGAGGATCGAAGAACCGATGCCTTTTGTTGAGCCTGTGAAAGGTTAGTCATAACAATTGATGAGCTAAGCACAGAACTACCCAAGATAAATTATTATAGCTATATAGTAAGTATGCTAACTGCTAGTAAACAGAATGAATTTCAATGGAAACAATTTTAGTATTTAAAAGAGAGGCTTTCAGACGGGAATTGAAAAAGTCTTGATATAGCCAAAACTATTCTGCAGTACAAAAAAGGGCCTCATGACCATTTATAGATATGAATCATGGCGTCGGTAACTGAATGAAAGAAAGTTTCTGAACACAAAAGCTGCTGAAATCAGTCAGAAAGAGATTGTGTAATTAGTATCGGTAAATTATTAAAACATTGGGACTCAACTAAATTAAAGCTAGTTTCTCCGTGTTAAAAAAACAAAGATAATATGATAAGTTAGTTTCCGCTGATGAACTTTTGTATAAATTGGTATATTCTTTTCGTAACATGATTATAACTCCAGGTTACTTGTTAGTTGTTACAGCACAACCAGCACTGCCCCCATTACCAGCACAACAGATCCCAGAATCACTACCAGCTCTCCCAAGCCCCGCACCGCCTTCATTAGCACCACCAGCTAAAGCACCACCGGCTATAGCACCACAGCCAGCACTAGCACAACCAGCACAATCAATACCTACAAAATCAGTAGAATCATCATCAGTCCCTGCAGCTCAACCATCACTTCCCCAGGCTCAACCAACAGTCCCAAAAGCTCAACCATCAGTCCCACTAGCTGAACTATCAGTCCCACGACCTCAAGCATCAGTCCCATTGACTCCGTCACCTTCACCAGCACTATTACCCCTACCAATTTCAATTCCACTATCTCCACTGACAACAATACCACCTGAACATTCAGCGGAATCACATCACCCAAAACCAGTATTAGAATCTTTGACTGAACCCCCACATCAACATCATTATAAGAAAAAACCAAATTACTTTTATTTCTTCTAGATTTAAGTTTGTAACTTTACAGCACTTTATTATACTCTTTTTCCATTTTTATAATGTTTACGTAACAGACGATAATTATTGTATGTTTAAGTTATTAAATTGTGTTATATCAACCCTTTAACTGCCTTTAATTTTTTTGGTTCAAATGTAAATACAAAGAGGCCCCTATTTTTTAAAACGTTCGTTTAAAATCGTTTGTGTGACTTAAGTCACATGCGACGTAATGTCACAAGTTGACACTCGAATTGTATACTCGTAATACACTGACAACTTACTGGCTAACGAGCGATTCAAAATACGGATTTTATGTCCTTGGACGGCTAATGTCCAACGAAAATGAGCAGTAAAGAGCGTTTGACGCAAGTCAAATGATCGTCGAATGATTTAAAAAATATGGTCCAACCCCCTCTTCTCAAATGGCCAATATTCTATTCGTTTGAACGCTACGCTTACTTTTAAAACTTTAAAATAATCAAAACTATAAAATAACGTGCCGTAAGCTTGACAATTCCATACAATACATCGAAGTCTGTGATTTACATAAGTTTGTGACATGTGATTGAATCATCTATTGCTCATATTTAAGCTTTAAAAGTACGCGTAGCGTTCAAACGAATAGAAAGTTGGCCATTTGAGTAGGGAGGCTGGTCCATTTTCCCAAAAATTACTGTTGAAACCGTGGTAAATTACTTATAAGATTTTCCAGTAAAACCTAAGATTTACCAACTCTTACTGATAAAAGTCCGAACTGGGGCCCTACTCAAATGGCCACTTTTCTATTCGTTCGCTAACTTAAATCTTAAAAATAAGCAATTAATGATTAAGTCAGACGTCGCAAGTTTATGTAAATCACAGACATTGTTGTATTGTATAGAATTGTTAAGCCTACGACACGTTATTTTGGTGTTTATGGCTTATTTTTAATTTTTAAGTTAGCGAACGAACAGAAAAGTGGCCATTTGAGTAGCACCGCTGCTCTGATAATGATAAATCATTCGTTTCGTACTTTTACCACAGAATATATGTCCCAAAACTTTGCCACACGGAGGGTAAATATTGAAGATAAGAAAGTTTACTGAAGGAAGACTTCATTTTGATTTTTAAAATAATTAGAACTGCATTCAAAGATTTTCGAAAAATCGCATGCCTTAACCAGGAATCCAACTCATCAAAATTGAAAAAAAAAACATTTTTTTTTATCGAAAGGGTTACTCATTAAGATTATTTTTTGCTAAGTAACACAGCATCTTTAAACGGAAGACCATGAAATTTAAAATTAAAATTTTAATTATTATGTATCGTATCATTTGTGTAGGTGTGAATGTGATTTTCAAAAAAATCTTTGAATGCAGTTCGCATTATTTTTTAAAACAAAATGAAGTCTTCTTTTCGTACAATTTCCTATCTTAAATATTTAAGGTACTTTCCCTCCATGTGGCAAAGTTTTGGGACACCCTGTGTTGCTATTAACACCATTCATTTAGAGTTTACCTCAAAGATACGGTAAATGTTGAAAAAGGATAACTTTGAAGGTGTCTATTTTTAACCGACTTCACAAAAAGGAGGAGGTTCTCAATTCGATTGTATGTTTTTTTTTTTTTTTTATCGTTGTTCGCGCATATCTTCGTCATTTATGAACCGATTTTGATGATTCTTTTTTTGTTCGATTGAGTTTTCTTGCGAGATGGTCCCATTTATTTTTTTTTCAAATCGGTTCAGTAGTTTTCGAGAAATCCTGAAAATACTATGATTTTGCATCAACTAACTTGACGACTTTGTTATTTATGAACCGAATTGGATGTTTCTTTTTGTTGGAAAAGGGGTACTTTTAGTGTAGTCTTTTTAACCGACTTCAAAAAAACGGTTCTCTCTCAGTTTGACCTGTATGAATGTATGTTTCTCCGCGAATATCTCACGTTTGGCTGAGCCGATTTTTCTACCAAATAATATACCTAATATAGAAGGTACTTACACTAAAAATAAAAAAATAAAAAATTGTTTTAAAAAACAAAAAACCGACTTCAAAAACCTGCCTCTAAAAAGCAAGAAATAATATTCAAATCATTAGATACGCATTATCATTGTTATAATAACAACACGTCTATTGAAGTCGGGTGGGGCTTTTATAGAATAAAAAAAGGAAGTAGTACTCCAGCCCCACCCGACTTCAATAGACGTGTTGTTATTATAACAATGATAATGCGTATCTAATGATTTGAATATTATTTCTTGCTTTTTAGAGGCAGGTTTTTGAAGTCGGTTTTTTGTTTTTTATATGTAACTAATAAATGCCATCTAATTTAAACTGATGGTTAGTATTGATAAATAATATTGTAATTAATTAAAAAATACCTGTTTATATAATTATAAATAAAAATAATGAGATGAGAATGTGTCAGAATGATTAAAAAATCCTACCATATTTTCATTTATAAAGAATGCGGTTTTTGAGTTTCTTTTCCGATTACAGCGTTTAGACCTTGAAAAGTATAAATAGTATATCTTATATCTAGGTCACAGGTGTACTAAATTATACACAGTCTCGGAATAGTGTGCAATATGTGTACTTTCTATTGGTAATCCTTATTGTGTAGTTAGCCCATATGTCTGGGTGGATTTGGTAATATCATTGTTGTAGCTTAGATTAATAAGACCCAGATACCTAGTCCGCGTCCGTATGGTGAGGCAACTCAAACTGAGCCAGAATGGCTAAGTATGACTATTCGGCCCGCCATTTCCCAAGTGATATTCGTGTCGAACACAACTCCCGAAAATTTCAATAAAAATGAGGGTTTGCGCAATGAACGGATGTCACAATCAGGTCACATTACATCGAAAAAACACTAGAAAGATTGTAGATAACATTTCACGTCTAATTAACGTGTTTTCACTTACATTTTTACGTAAATCATTCATCAAAAATAACTATATTTGTCACTTCATATTTTATGAAAATGTTGCCAGTACGGGGAAAAAATTTCCCCCGCATTTACTTAGTTGATCATTTAAAAGTTAAACACATTTGAATTACATAATTAAGATTCCACGCAATTCGAAAACTACTTATCTACTAAAATGGTTGCTAGCATTGAAAAAACGCAATGTTCTCATTTGAAAAAAATTATATGATAAAAAATATAAGATGGTGGCCAAATTTTTGGTTTGTGGGCCGATTTCGATGAAACTCGGTTCGGGGTACTATTTTGACAAGAAAACAGCAACGCAATGTTAAAAATATAAAAATCCAAGATGGCGGCCAACTTTTTTGTTTGTGGGCCGATTTCGATGAAACTCGGTTCAGGGTACTATTTTGACAAGAAAACAGCAACGCAATGTTAAAAATATAAAAAAATCCAAGATGGCGTCCAACTTTTTTGTTTGTGGGCCGATTTCGATGAAACTCGGTTCGGAATATTATTTTAACAAGGAAACAGCAACGCAATGTTAAAATTATAAAAAATCCAAGATGGCGGCCAACTTTGTTGTTTGAGGGCCGATTTCTATGAAACTTGGTTCGGCGTACTATTTTGACAACAAAACAGCAACGCAATATTAAAAATATAAAAATTCCAAGATGGTGGCCTACTTTGTTGTTTGTCGGTTGATTTCGATGAAACTCGGTTCGGGGTACTATTTTGATAAGAAAATAGCAACGCAATGTTAAAAATAGAAAAAAATCAAAGATGGCAGCCAACTTTTTTGGTTGTGGGCCGATTTCGATGAAACTCGGTTCGGAGTAGTATTTTAACAAGGAAACAGCAACGCAATGTTAAAAATATAAAAATCAAAGATGGTGGCCAACTTTGTTGTTTGA
This sequence comes from Agriphila tristella, assembly GCA_928269145.1. Classification (NCBI taxonomy): domain Eukaryota; kingdom Metazoa; phylum Arthropoda; class Insecta; order Lepidoptera; family Crambidae; genus Agriphila; species Agriphila tristella. The sequence continues at coordinate 33,460,370 of OV743435.1, read as the reverse complement.
GGGCCGATTTCAATGAAACTGGGTTCGGGGTACTATTTTGACAAAAAAACAGCAACGCAATGTTAAAAATATAAAAAAATCCAAGATGGCGGCCAACTTTTTTGTTTGAGGGCCGATTTCGATGAAACTCGGTTCGGAGTAGTATTTTAACAAGGAAACAGCAACGCAATGTTAAAAATATAAAAATCTAAGATGGCGGCCAACTTTGTTGTTTGAGGGCCGATTTCAATGAAACTGGGTTCGGGGTACTATTTTGACAAAAAAACAGCAACGCAATGTTAAAAATATAAAAAAATCCAAGATAGTGGCCAACTTTTTTGTTTGAGGGCCGATTTCGATGAAACTGGGTTCGGGGTACTATTTTGACAACAAAACAGCAACGCAATGTTAAAAATATAAAAATCCAAGATGGCGGCCAACTTTGTTGTTTGTGGGCCGATTTCGATGAAACTCGGTTCGGGGTACTATTTTGACAAGAAAACAGCAACGCAATGTTAAAAATATAAAAAAATCCAAGATGGCGTCCAACTTTTTTGTTTGTGGGCCGATTTCGATGAAACTCGGTTCGGAATATTATTTTAACAAGGAATCAGCAACGCAATGTTAAAAATATAAAAAATCCAAGATGGTGGCCAACTTTGTTGTTTGAGGGCCGATTTCGATAAAACTTGGTTCGGCGTACTATTTTGACAACAAAACAGCAACGCAATGTTAAAAATATAAAAATTCCAACATGGTGGCCTACTTTGTTGTTTGTCGGTCGATTTCGATGAAACTCGGTTCGGGGTACTATTTTGATAAGAAAATAACAACGCAATGTTAAAAATATAAAAAATCCAAGATGGCAGCCAACTTTTTTGATTGTGGGCCGATTTCGATGAAACTCGGTTCGGAGTACTATTTTAACAAGAAAAAAAGCAACGCAATGCTAAAAATAAAAAAATCCAAGATGGCGGCCAACTTTTTTGTTTGTGGGCCGCTTTCGCTGAAACTCGGTTCGGGGTACTATTTTGATAAGAAAACAGCAACCCAATGTTAAAAACATAAAAAAATCCAAGATAACATCTTATTTTTTGTTTGTGGGCCGATTTTGATTAAACTTGGTTCAGGGTACTATTTTGATAAGAAAACAGCAATATCAATAAATAAAAATGTTCAATATCGGCCAAGTACGAGTCGGACTCGCGCATGAAGGGTTTTGTACCAAAAACAGCAAAAAATTCTGTTTGCTGTATGGGAGCAGCCTTTAAACATATATTTTATTCTTTTTTTAGTATTTTTTCTTGTAGCAGCAACAGAAATACATTATCTGTAAAAAATTCAACTGTTTAGCTATCACAGAGCATGAGATACAGCCTTGTGACAGACAGACAGACGGACAGCGGAGTCTTACTAATAGGGTTACGTTTTTACCCTTTGGGTACGGAACCCTAAAAATGACAAAGGGTTGATAGCGGTGAACTATGTTTTTGGATTTATTTCGATATAACTCGGTTCAAAAAAAAGAAAAACAAATAAGAAAGTTAGCCACCAGGTTCTGTACCCAAAGGGTAAAAACGGAACCCTATTACTAACACTCCGCTGTCCATCTGTCTATCTGTCTGTCATCAGGATCAGTATCTCATGAACCGTGATAGAAAGACAGGAGAAATTTTCACAGATGTTGTATTTCTGTTGCCGCTATAACAACAAATACTAAAAACAGAAAAAAATATTAAAGAGGGTTCTCATACAACAGACGTGATTGAAGGCTCCCATACCACAAAAGTGATTATTTGCTGATTTGGTACAGAACCCTTCGTGCGCGAGTCCGACTCGCACTTGGCCGGTATTTTACTTTGCGTTGCTGTTTTCTTTTAAAAATAATACCCAAAACCGGGTTTCATCGATATCAGGCACAAACAAAAATTTAGATGCCATAGTGGATTTTTTTTTAACATTTCGTTGCTATTTTCTTGTTAAAATAGTACTCTTAACCGAGTTTCATCAAAATCAGCCCACAAACAAAAAAGTTAGCCGCCATCTTGGAATTTTTATATTTTTAATATGCGTTGCTGTTTTCTTGGAAAAATAGTGCCCTAAATCAAGTTTCACTAAAATCGGCCCGTAAAACAAAAAAGTTTGCCGCCATCTTGAACTTTTTATATTTGGAACATCGCGTTGCTGTTTTTTTGTTAAAATAGTACCCCGAACCAAGTTTCATCAAAATCAGCTAACAAACAAAATAGTTGGCCGCCATATTGGATGTTTTATATTTTTAACATTGCGTTGCTGTTATCTTATTAAAATAGAACCTCGAACCGAGTTTCATCAAAATCGGCCCACAAACAAAAAAGTTGACCACCATCTTGGATTTTTATATATTTTTAACATTGCATAGCTGTTTTTTTTAAAACATTGCCCCAAATCGAGTTTCATAGAAATCGGCCCAAAAACAAAAAAGTTGGCCGCCATCTTGGATTTTTTATATTTTTAACATTGCGTTGCTGTTATCTTGCTAAAATAGTACCTCGAACCGAGTTCCATCGAAATCGGCCCACAAACAAAAAATTTAGCCACCATCTTGAATTTTTTATATATTTAACATTGCGTTGCAGTTTTTTTGTGAAAATAGTGCCCTGAACCAAGTTTCATTGAAATCGGCCCACAAACAGAAAAGTTGGCCGCCATCTTGGATTTTTTATATATTTGATATTGCGTTGCTGTTTTTTTGTTAAAATAGTACCCCGAACCAAGTTTCATCAAAATCAGCCCACAAACAAAAAAGTTAGCCGCCATCTTGGATGTTTTATATTTTTAACATTGCGTTGCTGTTATCTTATTAAAATAGTACCTCGAACCGAGTTTTATCGAAATCGGCCCACAAACACAATAGTTGGCCGCCATCTTTGTTTTTTTATTTATTTTTAACATCGCGTTTTTGTTATCTTGCTAAAATAGTACCTCGAAGCGAGTTTTATCTAAATCGGCCCACAAACAAAAAAGTTGGCCGCCATCTTGAATTTTTTATATATTTAACATTGCGTTGCTGTTTTTTTGTGAAAATAGTGCCCTGAACCGAGTTTCATCGAAATCAGCCCACAAACAAAAAAGTTGGCCGCAATCTTGGATTTTTTTATATTTTTAACATTGCGTTGCTGTTATCTTATTAAAATAGTACCTCGAATCGAGTTTCATTGAAATCGGCCCACAAACAAAAAAGTTGGCCACGTTCTTGGATTTTTATATAATGTAACATTGCGTTGCTGTTTTTTTGTTAAAATAGTACCCCGAACCAAGTTTCATCAAAATCAGCCCACAAACAAAAAAGTTGGCCGCCATCTTGGATGTTTTATATTTTTAACATTGCGTTGCTGTTATCTTATTAAAATAGTACCTCGAATCGAGTTTCATTGAAATCGGCCCACAAACAAAAAAGTTGGCCACGTTCTTGGATTTTTATATATGTAACATTGAGTTGCTGTTTTTTTGTGAAAATAGTGCCCTGAACCGAGTTTCATCGAAATCAGCCCACAAACAAAGATTGGCCGTCATCTTAGATTTTTTATATTTTTAACATTGCATAGCTGTTTTTTTTGTTAAAATAGTGCCCCAAATCGAGTTTCATCGAAATCGGCCCACAAACAAAAAAGTTGGCCGCCATCTTTGTTTTTTTTATTTTTAACATCGCGTTGCTGTTATCTTGCTAAAATAGTACCTCGAAGCGAGTTTCATCGAAATCGGCCCACAAACAAAAAAGTTGGCCGCCATCTTGAATTTTTTATATATTTAACATTGCGTTGCTGTTTTTTTGTGAAAATAGTGCCCTGAACCGAGTTTCATCGAAATCAGCCCTCAAACAAAAAAGTTGGCCGCAATCTTGGATTTTTTATATATTTAATATTGCGTTGCTGTTTTTTTGTTAAAATAGTACCCCGAACCAAGTTTCATCAAAATCAGCTCAGAAACAAAAAAGTTGGCCACCATCTTGGATGTTTTATATTTTTAACATTGCGTTGCTGTTATCTTATTAAAATAGTACCTCGAATCGAGTTTCATTGAAATCGGCCCACAAACAAAAAAGTTGGCCGCCATCTTGAATCTTTTATATATTTAACATTGCGTTGCTGTTTTTTTGTGAAAATAGTGCCCTGAACCGAGTTTCATCGAAATCGGCCCACAAACAAAAAAGTTGGCCGCAATCTTGGATTTTTTATAAATTTAATATTGCGTTGCTGTTTTTTTGTTAAAATAGTATCCCGAACCAAGTTTCATCGAAATCGGCCCACGACAAAAAAGTTGGCCGCCACCTTGGATTTTTATATTTTTCACATTGCGTTGCTGTTATCTAATTAAAATAATACCCCGAACCGAGTTTCATCGAAATCGGCTCTCAAACAAAAAAGTTGTCCGCCATTTTGGATTTTTATATTTTTAACATTGCGTTGCTGTTTTCTTGTCAAAATAGTGCCCCAAATCGAATTTCATCAAAATCGGTTCATAAACAAAAAAGTTCGCACCATCTTTAATTTTGACATTTTTAGCATTGCACAGTCGACATCTTATTTCAAATATATATATAATACATAGACTTTCGGTTTAAACCCTAGCCCATCTCTAGTTTTGACAAGCAAACTCTAGTTACATGTAAATGGTGAAATCTACACAATCGCAACTCTAAGTACGACGATGGTTTCAATTTCCCTACTTCTAAGGGAAAATTTCATGTACTGGTAACATTAGTTTTTTGCTGTGTGCGTTTCGTCGAGCGTAAACACAAGCACCTTACGCACACATAAATTTCATTTTTGCCTCACTTTTGACAGACCGCCTTTTAGGATACTATCATTCTTGGCTTTATTATTCTAAGTGTTGTAGCTATAACATTTTGTGAGAAGGTTTGTAAGTACCACAGAGAATTACTTTTTTTTTTAATTATGAAGAATAGCTATTAGTTATCAGCAATGGAGTTCTTATCTAAACAACACTTATTAAAAAAAAGGCCCCCCGACACACGGTACCAAATTTCGAATCGATAGGACATATGGAAGGCAGTCAGATCCCCTCATCAACTATTCAAGAGCCGATGATCTTCAAACGGCTGATCAGATCATGGTAACGGCGTATGTAATCGCGGCAAACGAGGCTTTATGGGAAAAGGCGAGCCGGTTTTCTTTTGTTTTTTTCACATGCCCAATGCAAGAATTTTTGCGAACAAAGGGGCGAGTGAGCATACAGCCTACTTCAAAATTATAATTTTATATTTTAATATTTTATAACAAAATATTGTGAATTATGAATAATTTGATAATAATAAATATTTGTTTGACTTACACATTTATTTATTCCAAAAAAGTATATGAATTTTCAGCGGCATAAAACCTCTTTGTTGTTACAAAAAAAAATTAACTGTATAACCCGGAACCCGGTAAATTGGGAATGCTCTCTTTACTCGCATAGAACTCGCAGTAAGGTACTAATTTAACTTTGTAGGGTTAATTCTATTACGTACTAGTGTTTTATATATTATTGCACGCGTTTGTTATAGCTCGGTTTATTGCCCTAAAAGCGATGTATTAGGGCTCACTTTACGAGCAAGTGTGTTGAAAAAGTGTTTATGTTTATAATCAAAAATGTATCTGATGTTAGTTTTGCAACAAAGCCGAGAAAATCTATGTGGGTATAAGACGCAAAAATATATTGTGAAAAGGACACCGTATTTTATTTATTACAAACAAACACAAAATGAAACAATTATTTCAGTAAACAGTCATGATAAAAAAAGAAAAAAATAACACATTTTTTTAAATTATTTATCAGTGAAAGCCAGGTGAAAGTTTTATTCGCTATTTTATATAAACTTTTGTTTTTCTTTATTAAATCAAGGAACTACTCGACCCGCCGCTTATTTCTTTTGTTTTAATTTTTTTCCGAAGTGAATTGTTAAAGGTTTCTTTATAAGTGTTGGTTCACAAACATTTGTAACAATTTTCGTCGTGAAAAAAAAAAACAAAATAAGTAAACTATTTTTGGTAAGTAGGTGGAGTTTGTGTACGAGACATAAAAAAGGAGATCGTTCAAAACAGGATGCAAAAAGCGCCGTTCGCGGGTTGACATTTGCAAACTGGTTTTGATGCTAGCAAAAGTAACATTCGATAATAAGATTAAGGTAAGTAGGTAAGTTCTATCTTTACATTGAACCGTTATAATGATAACCAGATATCGATAAGAATTTAATTTATCAATCAATAGGTAGTAAATTAATACTTAAAAATATTTTAATTAATCTTACGTCGGGTTTTGACCTGAGTTTGGTATAGATTTATTTATGTGTTGATTTGGTGAAATTATTCTCCAAAACAAGAATGAATAAAAGTTAGAAAACTATAGTTTTTAAAAGCGACAAAATTTTGCAACAATTCATGGTAGCAACGGTTGATTAGGTAAGTACCGCTAGCTTTTTTGTGTAATCGGAAATTTTTTTTTTTCTCTTTTAGGTACTCGTATTAACTTCGAACGACTTATTATTTTGTACCTACCTACAAAAATTAAATGAGAGCTGTTAAGTTTAATATGAAAATTATCGTTATATTAGACTTTACATTCTAAAACTTTGCTCCGTTAATGACTTTGTAGCCGGTTTTTCTAATGCAGGCCATACACAATAAATTCGATCGTTCAATGGCAGGATAATTTTGCTAATTCACAAACCGTCCACCAGTCAGCGCACTACCACTAACTTGGCGCTAGTGTAGATGTAGACCTGTCATATCATTGTTTTCTATGAGTTTGCTATCAAGTTTCGGATCTTTTGTAAATATCAATTTTTCTTCCAACACATTTTGGTTTTCTTCAATCTTTAATTCGTTTGCTGTCCGACTAATAATTTGTAGGTACCAACCATTTTTAGATATTATTTAAAATAAATGCCCATACAAAGGTCTCCAGCAGCAGTTAGCGCCACCAAGCGGGATAAATTTTGTGACATCCCGCCATTGGCGTGATCCGCGTGATACTGTCAAGTGCCATCCAATCTACAGTTCGTGCATATGCACCACACACGATCAATTCTAACTGTCAAATCGGCAGCGATGTTCAGTTGAATTGAAGCCATGGAGTCACGAGTGACGGACGACCGATGACGCAAAAACGAGAAATAATAATCATAACACCAATATCTACGCTTTAGTTATTTAATTTCAAAGCTGTTTTTGAGAGAGGTTTTTCTTTTTTAAAGCTTATTTATTTTCAACTTTTTGTGGTATGTACCTAGGTACAGTCGACCCAACTGAATCATGACCCACTTTGCCGATAATTCCTTTGAAACCATAAAAATAGCTAGGTTTTCTTTTTTATCATGTACGTTGCACTTAGTACGTTTTGAATATGAATAAAAATGCATCATATTGAGTGAGAAATCTATGCAATTTTAACCTTTATTATCAGTGCACTAGATTATGTTTTTAAATAAAGCAGTCATGATTTGAATATAGAATAAGATATGGTTCATAATCCTAACTCTTTTTACTGTAGAAAAAATATAATTTTAAAACTAAAATGACACTATTCAACGCTAAACACTGGCAAAAATAACTCCCTAAAAAGGAAAATAGATTGCCAAACCAAAAATAAGAAGAAAAGAAAACATAATGACAATGTGTCAGATGTCAAGTAGTAGTCAGTCATGAAAAAAATTATGGAAAAATTATTATGAATGACAGAGACAGTAGTAGTAGTAGGATTTCTCTGTTGTTGTCACGAGCGAGTATAGTCGAGTCAGTCCGATCTATTCACCATAGCCTAGCCAGTGACTGTCAGCACTGTCAGTGCTAATAAAATGATAACAGGTTCGTTACCAAGGTAATGAATGTTCAAGCTAATTTCAACCTAATTGTATTTGAATGACTGTAACAAAATTACCTTAAGGTGGGTCATGATTCAATTGGGTTGACTGTACATACCACAAAAAGTTACATAATTATAAAGATACCACGCCTAGGCGTGTAATATGTTTTTACTTTATATATTTTCAAAATGCCCATTACTCAATTTCCAAATTCACGCTGCCTATCCATTTTCCAACAAGAAAATCACTTATTCGGACCAACATAGAAATCGCGAAATAATATCACCTGTTTCATACAAAAATTAATAACAAAAATATTAAAATGTATGAATCAGTCTAGATTTCATTAAATATAATCTACGAAAAATAATTATATTATTGAAATAAACTCCTCCATGGTTAAATCAAATTTTTGGTTAAACCATAGTAATATTTGATTTAATTTTAATCGATTCGGTACGTGATATTACGGGCAGTATAAAAGCCACTGCACATGCACATGTCAAAAAGGAAGTACAGAACAAGATGGCCACTATTGTAGTCGTACTCTTTGCACTCGCAACTTTCTCGTTCGCACATGGAGATCAATGCAGTGGTACTATTATAGGTGAGTCAGAACAATAAAGTAAAATAAAATTTATTAAGATAAATAATACAGGGTGATTTTTTGAACAGTGCAAAAATTTTGTGGTGTCGCTTAGATCGTCAAACTGAACAACTTTGTCTATGGGACCAACTCAATCAGAGCAAAAAATAATCAGTGCACTGTTAAAAAAATCACCCTGTATACTAGAAAACGGCCCAATGCTACGGGTGAGTCGAAGTTTTGTAGTATTTTTAGAGTATATTATTTATTTTAATATAAAAATAGAATTTGAAAAAGCAAAAAATTTATAGTTAAATAAAATGTTCGTAAAAATCTCAAAAATTATAGTCCGTTCACTTAGATAGTGTCACCCGCAAATGCTTGTGTTCAAAAGAATACCGGTAACAAACACAACCTTTCACTACGGCACTTCTATGTAAACTGCCAAAATCCAAATTCACTTGCGGGTGGGTTTACGCCGCACGCGGTATCCTTTGTTTATGCGGCGACATCCTTAGAGCCAAATTCACCATTGATTTTAAACGTGATCAAGATCACGTTTTACGTAATGTAGTTTAAGTGTCGAGTTTGATATCCCGTTCCCCGTTTATTCCAAAAATCAATTTCACCAGGTCATAAAAAAAATTGAATCAAGATTTAACAAGGCATTGTTTATAACATAATTGTACATTTTTGTAACAAATTTTACTTTGTTGTTATGACAGTGACAGCCTTAAACTTGTTTTTTGACAAAGCGCGTTTAAAATCAATGGTGAAATTGGCTCTTAGACAAGAAGCGGCACGTGCAAAGGCGGCGCGATAAAAGGGCGACACTATCTAAGCGAACGGACTTTACCTCTACTATGCTCAGTAAAACTTTGTTGGTTTTCTATCTCAAACATTACCTCTGCTCTGCACTATTAAAACTTTGTTGGTTTTCATTGTTAGTGTATTGACGTTGCAAATATCTGACTGATAAAGTGATTTCGTAGTTCCATCATCACTACTACCTTCGTCATAGTCTCACTGCACACTGCTGGGTTGCAAAGCATCAGATAAGATCGCTTGTACAGTTGCTCTCAGAAGTAAATGAACACTTCAGTGCTTGCTCACACCACATAATATTTCAAAAGTCAAAAGTCAAATTACTTTTATTCAAATAAACTTAATTATTGAGTACTTTTGAATCGTCTATATTTTCCTACACCCGTTCCAGACTTTTTTCACTGAAAAGAAGAACTTTTCATGTAAGTGTTTGTAAGAATTTGTAATGTAAGTGTCTACCCAGCATATGAATGCAAGCATTGATGCGATAGGGTACTGGGGGCTTACCATCAGCAAATAAGAAACCATTCAGTTCAAAAGCAGGCCTTAAACAGGACTGCTTAAGGCCTGCTTTCTAACTTATCTTTGAGGTCATAGTACGAAAAAGTAAGGCAGTTCAATATAAGTCCTGCTATAAAAGCTCATAGTAAGGCCCCTGAAGAGTTAAGCTTCTGAAGCCACCCGTGCTATAACCCACCAAGTTTCAATCATCGATTGCTTAAATAGATATGCCATAGTAAGTCATCATCATCATCATCATATCAGCCACACGACACCCACTGCTGGGTATAGGCCTCCCCTAAGGATCTCCACAACGATCGGTCCTGCGCTGCCTGCATCCACTGGCTTTCCGCGACCTCCACCAGATCGTCGGTCCACCTTGTCGGGGGCCTACCCACGGAGCGTCGTCCGGTGCGCGGTCGCCATTCCAGAACCTTTCTGCCCCAACGGCCATCGGTTCTTCTCGCTATGTGTCCCGCCTATTGCCACTTCAGCTGAGCAATCCTTCGAGCGATGTCGGTTACTTTAGTTCTCCTGCGGATCTCCTCGTTTCTGATTTGATCACGTAGGGAAACGCCGAGCATGGCTCTCTCCATTGCACGCTGAGCGACCTTGAGCCTCCTTATGAGACCCATAGTAAGTATCTAAAACAAAATAAAGTGACTTATGATGATTTTGCTACAGGTAATCTTACTGGAATGCAACAGCCATTAGATATAATCTATCTTCCACCACCATACTTCAAAGTGGAAATCCCAACTGTGAGTATCATACATACCTACTAAATGAATGTCGATCACTTTGTTTCGATTATATCGCTGAAATAGCTTGAGAAAAACATGTTAATGTTTTTTTAATCAATAATATTATTGATCTATTGATTTTATGACTAGGTACCAAAAATTGATCTGAATTGGTACAGATCAAAGGTAAAGAATGACAATAGTTATATATATTATATAGTTATATATAGTTATAATATAACTAGCGGCCGCCCGCGACTTCGTCTGCGTGGAAAGTTTTTTGCTATCTCTCGGGAACAATACTTTTGTTCGGGATGAAAGCTATGTCCTTTACCCTATGTCCTTCTATGTACCCTAGGCAGCCTGTAGAGGAGAGTAGGGTATTACCGCGCGGTTGCTAATTTCGAGCCGCTTGGTTTCTCTGGTTTCTCGAAAACTATCAACTCTATGCACCTGCAATAACAGTCAAATCTTAGCTGTAAGCACCTCTAACCTCGCCCGCATACCGTCAATTTCCGTCGAACATCCAGAGCGAAAGGCCACGCGCTTTTAGTTTTTCCACGCACACGATCTACTTTGTCAGATATTTTAATGAGAAGTGAGTCAATCAATATTACCTATTGAGTAATAAAGTACATACATTTATAACGTAAAAATTATGTAGAATTTGTGTGCAGAATTATCTTTAATTAATTCTTTAAGTTTGTATTTGTTTGTGAGGTTACAAATTAAAATTACCTTGTTTGATAATTTCGCGCGCAGGGCGCGAAATTATACAGTATGAAAATAACGGGTGGCGCAAAAGTACTGGCACTAAAGAAAATACTTTTATTTTTTTTATATGACATTTTCTGTCATTCTGTTGTTGAAAATTGTGTAGTGAATAAATATAAAATACACTGAAAATAAACATGGACCGTTTTACTCCCCAAGAACGTGGAATAAATATGGATTTAGTGAGGGACGCTTTTCCAGGCCGAGTTATCTCTCGTTTTGGCGATTTGCCTTGGCCTGCAAGATCACCCGATCTGACCAGTCCAGACTTCTTTCTTTGGGGTTTTTTGAAATCTCGGGTGTATGTGAACAAGCCACAGACTCTCGCAGCTCTAAAAGAAAACATTCGTCAAGAAATAACGAACATATCGCAGGAAGTGTTACGGCAAGTTATGCAAAATGTCATAAATAGGGCTCAAATGTGTATCAACTCTGGAGGTCACCATTTAAAAGACATCATCTTTAAATCCTAATGGTACGAAATTTAATGGCACAAATATACATTTAAAAAAACCTAAATCTAGTTTTCTAATTTAGAAAAAATGTTATAGCTGAACCAAATAGGGTCTTTACTTTTGCGCCACCCGTTATCTATTACAAATATTTTTATCTACAGAAGGTGACGAAAACGAAGGAAGATTGCTGATCCTTCTACGAAGTAATTGCATACTAAAGTAAAAGCATTCCGAAAATGGACAATTACTTTAAAATTAATTCGTTTTCGAAGTAGAAAGACATCTTTTGTGTAACAAAGAAATGATGTCTTTATAAATCGTTTAATAATTTTACAATTTTGAGACTGAGTTGATTAATGAATATAAAAAGAAATAAATATCTATAATTTTCATTTCTTCCATACGCTGTAGTAATAGTTATCAGTTTAAGGTCAATTTTAATTAGAGGCGCGGTTTTATCAGACCCACCGTGAAGTTACTGACCTAGGGGCACGATATTATCAGACCAGTTTGATAATATCGCGTTTTCCTTTTTTTGTTATTTGCTCATATTTTTGTTTTGTGTTTTATTTTGATGATTCTGAAGATTCGTTAGCGTATTTATTTATTTTTATTTTATTTTATTTTATTTATTATCACAAAATCCACAGCACTTAAAAATTAACAGTAATTATCTTACAGATTTTGCTTATTGCCAATAACGGATTTACATTTTATTTATTGAACGCTATATATATTATAGCTATATATATTATATATTATAGCTAGATAAATTCCCCACCTATAGTCATATTTAGTTTTTATTTTAACCCAACTTATATTTTAGTTAGTTATATTTTAATTTCTTTAGGGGCTCAGTAATACCCTACTCTCCCCTATATAAAATTTCATGATCGGTTCAGTAGTTAAAACGTGAAGGCGTAACAAAAAAAAACAAACAAACAAACGGACTTTCGCATTTATAATATTAGTAAGGATATGTTTGGATCCACGTTCCATTTTGTATACTTATTAGACGTTGTAATATCATAATAACTTTGAATTACATATTATGATTCTGTTTTGCAGGAAAATAAGTGTTTCAAACCAGATGGCATTTACGTTTACGTTTGTGACCCGGACGGCGCTGCTCCCTCGTTGTTAAGTACCCCCCCTAACATAGTATATGTGACCCGCAACTCCAAGCCCGTACACGATGTCACCGTCTCTGCCGTCGTGTTCTGCTCGCACTCGAACATAAGATTACTAAACCATGAATAGAATACATTAAAAATAAATAATCACGATGAAGAGGAATTCCACAAGGTTAATAATTATTGAACTTTCTTCATAACGATAAAAATTGTATTCGCTATTCGCAATATTCACACGTAACGTGGCTCTGCCAGGGGCCTTAATACGAGTATGAGCTCTTATAGCAGGACTTATATTGTACTGCCTTACTTTTTCGTAATATGACCTCAAAGGTTAGTTCAAAGGCAGACCTTAAGCAGTCTTGTTTAAGGCCTGCTTTTGAACATGGTTTCTTATTTGCTGATGGTAAGCCCCCAGCGGGGCTACTCAAATGGCCACTTTGCTATTCTGCTATTCGTTCGCTAACTTAAAAATTAAAAATAAGTCATGAACACCAAAATAACGTGTCGTAGGCTTGTCAATTCTGTACAATACAACAATGTCTGTGATTTACATAAACTTGCGACGTCTGACTTGATCATTAATTGTTTATTTTTAAAATTTAAGTTAGCGAACGAATAGAAAAGTGGCCATTTGAGTAGCCCCCCAGATCTCTTTACATTTGTGGCATACCATCATTCTATTTTACTTTTTACTACTTAATAATCCTGATTTAATTCAATTAATAAGTTCTCTTATTTAATCAGAAAAACAATTAATAAAGTCTCATACCACTAAATTACACATTTTACAGCATTGTTTATTTATTTTCTTTCCTTTCATACGACATTTCCTAAAGTACCTAAAATACGACTGTATAATGCAGTTGCGACAAACAAAAGAGCGATAATCACTATAGCGAACGAACAATATTGCGACACACGTTGTAGCGACAGTACGTAGCTGCGACGAACGTTACTGCGACAAAATGTTCTCGCGACAGAACATAGCTGCGACGAACGTTACTGCCACAAACGTATCTGCGACAGCGTATGGGTTCGTTTGAATCGTCTTGACGAGTACTTTGTTTGGAAATAGTTTCCAGGATCTGATGATGGAGCCGGAAGAAGGACACAGAAACTCTTTATTTAAACCACGCTACCCCATCGAGTTTGGGCTCGTCTGAATCGTCTTGACGAGGACTTTGTTGTGAAATAGTTTCCAGGGTCTGATGATGGAACCGGAAGAAGGCTACTGGAACTCTGTAATAAAACCATTGCAACCCCATCAAGTTTGCCCTCTTTGAATCATCTTGACGAGTGCTCGTATAGGAGATGGTATATTTTTAGTCTAAGCTCGTTAACTAAAAAGCAAAAAATAACAATTAACTGAAAAAAATCTTTTTTAAAAACACGTTTTTAAAACGGACTAAAATTATAAAAATTCATTTTTTAGTCCAAAACATTAAAACGGAACACTAAAACATTAAATTAGTAAAAACAAAATAAAAAGTATAAATAAATTCTTCTGTAAATATTTATAAAACGTGGGGCGCATGCTAAAGACAAATGGGATGATTAATTTTACAAAATGCGCCCCACGTTTTTAGGTTTAAAATGTCTGTAGGTATAGGGTTTTTTTCAATTTATTTGGGTTAAAAAACAGTGTAACAATAAAGTATTCTTACAGTGTTATGTTAATAGCCTTTGTCATTGTGACACCAACATCATTAACCACGACAGTAAAAAATAAAGTTACAAGGTTAAAGTTATAAATATTTACAGAAGAATTTATTTTATACTTTTTTATTTGGTTTTTACTAGTCCTTTTTAATGCTTTTAGTCTGATTTTTATAATTTTTAGTCCATTTTAAAAACGTGATTAAAAAAAGTTTTTTTAGGAAGTTATTATTTTTTGCTTTTTAGTTAACGAGCTAAGACTGAAAATATATAACGGCTCATTGACCTCTTTCGAGTTTTTAGAAATAGTGACGTCAGCTTGGCTGACGTCACCATCTCCATCTACAGGATTACTCATTGCAAATGATAAGAAGTTTCTATTTAAACACTTTTATTTCAATCACAAATAATTAACACCTTAAATTAAAATCGATAGACACTTAATAAAACTAAACAAAGTACTCACAATTTTCAGTTAACTCGACCTCTCACGACCAAGCTCAGCAAAGCAATGACACAGATTTTACATTCTCAAACCACGATAGCTAGGTCGCGCGCCAAATGCAGCGCGCCATTATTTTACATTTCCGGCAACACAGGAATTAGCGCGTAAAAATTAATTGAACAAGTTATTAATTACAATAATGTTATCAAAAATCATTATTTAATTAAGGAACATTTTAGAACACGTCTGTTGATTTATTTTCTATGAATAATTCAAAATAAGAAAATCAAACTTGCATAATAACAAAGTATGTCTCAAGATGGCGCTCATTTCCTGCAACCGGTATCAATTACTTATTATTTTAATATCAACTGTTACAATGGTTATGATTTTATAAAGATAACTCGTCATAAATAGAAATAATAATTTAGACTAACAAAAGGTAAGGTTTTAAGCAACTGCTACTAAATATGACTTTACTTAAAACAACGGAAGCAATTAGTCACCTTTTTATAAAGTAATACTCAAAAATAACCAAAGGAACCAATCTATGAAAGAGAAACTTCATTATTTCTTAAAACAATCCGAAATCAGTTTAAATAACAATTTAAATTCATGTTAAGTTGGAGTTGCCTTCAGTAGTCCAGGCTCCTGCGCCGACACGGCCATTCTGCGAGGCGGTGCGTGCTCTGCACCTGCCGTGATCTGTAATGAATGGAAATTGGTATCTCTGAGCTAGGTATCCATAAATTGGTACACTAGCTGATAACAAGTTGTTAAGTAATTCTTTACATTGTAACTTTGAACTCATCAATAATTAAGTAATTGTTTTTATCTGTTATTATTCACTAATAACTTTGTTATCAGCTATGCTACCTTTAGTCATAAGCATGACTTAGGTAGGTACTACATCGAAATACAACAGTAAAATAAACTTTTAAGCAAGAGAAAAACAAAAGTTATTACATAGTAATAAATCTTGTTAATTGCAAGTGGTAGGTATGTATGATTATGGTTAATGTCGTGGTCAAGAGTACGCCGTGGTACATAAGGGTATTAAAGGATAATGGGAACTAGGTCGATGCTGTGGTCTAGGTCTTATGACCGTGGTCCACAGAGGCTCTGAAATATAATAATAATAGTTTCAACTTAGGAAACATTGTTTACAAGTGCTAGTACTCCACCGAGTCGACTGCACATGGTATATTGGTTTATTGTTAGGGTTGATGCTGTGGTCTGGGCCGTCATACAATGACCGTGGTCCACAGGGGCTCTAAAGGATTTGGGAAGGACGATGCTGTGGTCTGGGCCATCACATGATGACCGTGGTCCACAGAGGCTCTGAAATATAATATTAATAGTTTCAACTAAGGAAACATTGATAACGAGTGCTAGTACTCCACCGAGTCGACTGCACATAAATAGTGTAATAATTTATTGTTAGGGTTGATGCTGTGGTCTGGGCCGCCATACAATGACCGTGGTCCACAGGGGCTCTAAAGGATTTGGGAAGGACGATGCTGTGGTCTGGGCCATCACTTGATGACCGTGGTCCACAGAGGTTCTGATTGTTAGGGTAGATGCTGTGGTCTGGGCCGCCATATAATGACCGTGGTCCACAGGGGCTCTAAAGGATTTGGGAAGGACGATGCTGTGGTCTGGGCCATCACATGATGACCGTGGTCCACAGAGGCTCTGAAATATAATATTAGTTGCAGCTTAGGAAACATCGATTTTCTAGTACCAGAACTCCACCGAGTTGGCATATAGTACATTGATTTATTATTAAGGTTGATGCTGTGGTCTGGGCCGTCATACAAAGACCGTGGTCCACAGGGGCTCTAAAGGATTTGGGAAGGACGATGCTGTGGTCTGGGCCATCACATGATGACCGTGGTCCACAGAGGCTCTAAACTATTGGAAAAGTAATAAAAATAGACTTAAATTGATCCTACAACAGTCTTATAGAAATCACTGGTTTTGCAAAAAAAAGTAAGCCCGCACAGCAGTGACGGACTAGCATTACTGATTATTTGCTAAAGTAAAGGAATTAACTAACCGGTTAAACGTCTCGAGACGTTGATGGTAGTGGTTCCTTTGATGTTTGATCGTGCTGCTGCTGCTGCTGCTGCTCGCTGCCGCAGTCCGGTGCCGCCGACATGGCCGCCTGAACGCCTGGTTGCGGTGCTCTGCGCAGCTGATCATGGGCCACCTTTCGTGGTCGCCCTCTTCCGTTGACTCGTTTCACCATATAGCGATCGTTGTCAAGAATCCTGTGAATCTCATAAGGTTCACTATATTTAAGGTCAAGACATGTTTGATTACGAGGATTATTCTTTACAAGAACGTAGTCTCCTCTTTGAAAAAGATGCATTTTTGATTTGTTTTTATCGAAACGTTGTTTTTCATATTGGGCTGCGTCCGCCATTTTTTGTTGTACATGCTGCTCAAGCGCGTCGAAATCTATGGTTTCATTTTCAATATTGACTAACCTTAAGAGTTCTGGTGGAACGCAATGTTGTCGATGGGTTAGTAAAGATAGTGGCGCCATACCGGTGACTCTGTGTGGGGTACAGTTGAAAGCGAGCTGTAGTGCTTCTAATGCGGTATGCCAATTACCCGTTTCATAGTTTTTGATCATAGTAAGTGCATTTTTCAATGTCCCCATCACTCGTTCCACCTGTCCATTCGCTCGGCTTACTCCTGGTGCTATCATATGAATTTCTATACCAAAGCGATCACAATAAACTTTGAACTCACCGAGAAACTCTCTTCCTCCATCGACTATAATTTGTATTGGAGTTCCAAATAGATGTACGACTCGCTTGAGTGCTGCCAGGGTGCTACTGTGGCTTTTGTCAGTCGAGTAATTAAGTAGTATATACTTTGTAAAGGCGTCTATAATTACTATGACGTACTCATCACATCCTTGCGGATTTTTCGTACCGAGCTTGCCTGTAATATCCATGTGAATGATTTGAAATGCTGCGGTGGGCTTTTGGATCGGATGTAGTCGTGCCTGCACTGCACCTGACGGACCTTTAGAAGTTCTACATACCACACAATTGTCGACAAAGCTTCTGACAATGGTATTCATCTTGTCAAACCAAAAAGACTCCCTAAGTTTTTGAAGAGTCTTTTCCCATCCTGGGTGTTTAAGTGATGTGTGATAAGAGTTAATAAGGCTCCATTGAAATGAGCGAGGTACTACTGACACTTTATACGTACCAAGTACTGTATCGGAGAGAGTTTTCTTCAGTATTCCATCCTCCAGGACATATCCATCAGTTGGCTCGTCTGTAGTCATGCTGTCTATAATAGGACGGAGAACTTCATCACGTCGTTGCTCTACGAGTAACCAGTCAGTCTCCCTTGTCATAATGTTTACAGAGCAGTTATCGGAAGGATTCCTACTGAAGAAGTCTGCGTGTTGTAATCTCTCACCTTTTCTGTACTCCACATCGAAATCGTAGTTTTGAAGGAATGCCCACCATCGGTGAATGCGTGGCAGCAAGTCTTTCTTATGCTTGGAGGCTTTGAGGGCGTTACAGTCAGTAATTACCTTAAACTTGCGTCCGTACAGATATTGACGAAAATGTTTGATAGCTCTTACCACCGCCAGCGTTTCAAGCTCGTACGAATGGTAGCGACTTTCAGCATCGGTGGTGCGTTGACTCATATACGCAACTGGATGCTGTCGCCCACCGACGATCTGGACCAGTACTGCTCCGTAGCCCAGGCTACTGGCGTCGGTGTAGAGTTCAATAGGTGCGTTTTCCTGGAATAGAATAAGGGTGGGCGCAGTAGACAAGTATTGTACAATATTGTTGCGAGCTTCGTCATGCCGTTCGTTCCATTCCCATTTCGCATTCTTTTTTGTTAATTCATATAAAGGTAACATAACACGTGAGAAATTTGGAATGAAACGTCGGAAATATCCAGCGAGTCCGTTAAATTGCCTCACTTGTTTAACTGTTGTCGGTACAGGGGACTTAGTTAAAGCCTCTATTTTTCTGGGACTCGGTCCGACTTGTCCATCTGATATAATATTGCCCAGATATTCGATAGAGCGTTTAAAGAAAGCAGTTTTTTCCACATTTATGGAAAACCCAGCTTTTTGTAACGCTTTTAAAATACGCTCAATATAACTAAGTCCCTCCTGAAAGTCTCTACATTTTGTCAAAACGTCATCGACATATACCTGGCAAATATTTTCAGGTGCATTTAAAAGTGGCATTAAGGCTCTATTAATACAGCGCTGATACACTGAGCATGCATTACTCAACCCAAATGGCATGGCTAAATATTCATAGAGCCCATCGGGCGTTACAAATGCAGTTTTCTCAATAGAATTTTCTGCAATTGGGATTTGATGGAATCCTGCTGCCATGTCAAATGTAGAGTAGTACACGCCCCCTGACAATTGATCTATTTGATCCGAAATTATAGGCAATGGATAATGGTCACGTAAAGTATTCCTGTTCAACTCCCGATAGTCAACACACATGCGATCTTTTCCATTTTTCTTTTTTACTAAGATAATGGGACTAGAAAATGGTGACTGGCTTTCACGAATAATTTTGTTCTCAAGTAATTCGCTAACAATTTCTCGCACTTTTTCACGTTCAACAGGACTTAACCTATACGGTCTACGTTCAACATATTTTGTAGGGTCTTTCAAACGTATTTGCAGCTCACCTGTATTGACTCTACTATTTGGGTAACCATGAATGAACAAATGTTCATAGCGATTAAGTAATATCTTTAGTTCACTAATTTGATTTTCATCAGTTAAATCACAGTCTAAGTTATCGAATTTTTCAGAGTTAGATAGCATATGATTGACAGACGGTTGATGAAAAAGTGTTGCACCTTTAGAATTTACTAGTACTCCAAGGCCTGTGCTTTCGATAAGGTTCATACCTATGAGCATGTCTGAACATACCTCATAATCCGGCACTATATGAAACTGAAGCTCTACACTCACCTTATCGATAACACAAACCGTTGTTAATGTCTCCAATGATACGACAGTAAATTGACCAATACCCTTTAAATAACTAACCACTTTAGTTCTTTTTCCCGGTAATCTACTAGCCACAGACTCGCGCGCTAGTGAACATTCTGCTCCACTATCAAAAATTGCGTTTAATTTCAAATCACCAATTTTTATTTGCATTGATGTTAGTTTAGTACCTACACAATTTATTTTTGAAACTACAGCACGTTCGCGCCTGAAACACGTTTCAAATGTATGCCCCGTCTTAGAACAGAATGTACACGTAGGCTTCTCAATATTTTGTGACACACCTTTAGTTTCGTGATGACGAAGCTGAGGCAATTCATTTTTATTAGCGATTCGACAGTCACGCGTATCATGTCCGGTTCTCTTACATAGCTGACAAAAGGGGGTAAGTTTATCAGTAAGTCGCGGTCGCTTACTATTTCCCTGTTGGAGATTAAATGCACTAGGATTTACCCGCTTTCGTCGTATAGAAGATGCAACCGAGATAAGTTCCGGCACAGACGTTGCGCGGGCATTTAATAATTCGATTCTTAGTCTTTCGTCACCGATGCATCCAATTACAGCCTCAACTGCGTCACCATTTGACAATCTATCCTTAGTAATACGTCGCCATAGTACCCACGCTTGAGACAGAAATTGCGCAATATCTTTTGTACTATCATAATTATGTTCTCTAAATTGAATAACATCACGAGAATATCTATTTTCGGGTTCAAAAGTCGTTATCAAAACGTCACGCAATTCCTGCCACGTTGCAGTGGACACTAGCCAATTGTCAACCCATAGCCTTGCGCGACCTTTGAGCAAGCTACCAGCTTTCATCCTTACTTCATAATCACTCAGGCTATAAGTTTCCATGGCTGTGGTCACATGTTGGCACCATTCACGTACCCCTACATTAGAGTCTGGATCAAATGATGGCAAAAATATTTCACTAATTTTAACTTTAGGTTCTGATTGAACCGCCATTCGATCCGACATACTTTTCATCATTTGCAACGCCTGCGTAAAAAACTCGACGGGCACGCCACTAACAGAAGGTCCTTGATTAGAATTTCCAACAGAAGTGGGCGGTGATCCCAACTCTGATAACGGCTCATTGACCTCTTTCGAGTTTTTAGAAATAGTGACGTCAGCTTGGCTGACGTCACCATCTCCATCTACAGGATTACTCATTGCAAATGATAAGAAGTTTCTATTTAAACACTTTTATTTCAATCACAAATAATTAACACCTTAAATTAAAATCGATAGACACTTAATAAAACTAAACAAAGTACTCACAATTTTCAGTTAACTCGACCTCTCACGACCAAGCTCAGCAAAGCAATGACACAGATTTTACATTCTCAAACCACGATAGCTAGGTCGCGCGCCAAATGCAGCGCGCCATTATTTTACATTTCCGGCAACACAGGAATTAGCGCGTAAAAATTAATTGAACAAGTTATTAATTACAATAATGTTATCAAAAATCATTATTTAATTAAGGAACATTTTAGAACACGTCTGTTGATTTATTTTCTATGAATAATTCAAAATAAGAAAATCAAACTTGCAAAATAACAAAGTATGTCTCAAGATGGCGCTCATTTCCTGCAACCGGTATCAATTACTTATTATTTTAATATCAACTGTTACAATGGTTATGATTTTATAAAGATAACTCGTCATAAATAGAAATAATAATTTAGACTAACAAAAGGTAAGGTTTTAAGCAACTGCTACTAAATATGACTTTACTTAAAACAACGGAAGCAATTAGTCACCTTTTTATAAAGTAATACTCAAAAATAACCAAAGGAACCAATCTATGAAAGAGAAACTTCATTATTTCTTAAAACAATCCGAAATCAGTTTAAATAACAATTTAAATTCATGTTAAGTTGGAGTTGCCTTCAGTAGTCCAGGCTCCTGCGCCGACATATACTATCTCCTATCGGAGCACTCGTCAAGACGATTCAAAGAGGCCAAACTCGATGGGGCAGCGTGGTTTAAATAAAGAGTTCCTGTGTCCTTCTTCCGGCTCCATCATCAGACCCTGGAAACCATTTCTCAACAAAATATTCGTCAAGACGATTCAAACGAGCCCAAACTCGATGGGGTAGCGTGGTTTAAATAAAGAGTTCCTGTGTCCTTCTTCCGGCTCCATCATCAGACCCTGGAATCTATTTCCCAACAAAGTACTCGTCAAGTCGATTCAAACGAGCCCATACGCTGTCGCAGATACGTTTGTCGCAGTAACGTTCGTCGCAGCTATGTTCTGTCGCGAGAACATTTTGTCGCAGTAACGTTCGTCGCAGCTACGTACTGTCGCTACAACGTGTGTCGAAATATTGTTCTGTCGCTATAGTGATTATCGCTCTTTTGTTTGTCGCAACTGCATTATACAGTCCTAACTATACTGCAGATCAACAATTTTTTTTTTTTAATATTTTTTTTTTCAGATTAATTAGTTTTAGGCTCATTGTTCGCGCGTATCTTCGATATTTACGGACCGATTTTGATGATTATTTTTTTGTTTGAAAGAATTTTCTTTTGAGAATTTTTCTTTTTAAAATTGGTTCAGCAGTTTTCAATTCAAGTAATCCTGAAAATACAATGATTGTAGGTTAACTACCTTTATGAAACGAATTATGTGATTTTTTTGTTGGAAAATGGGAAGACAGCGTGAATTTGGAAATTGAGCTATGGGCATTTTGAAAATATATAAAGTTAAAAAATATTACATGCTTAGACCACAAAAAAGTTTAAAATAAATAAGCTTTAAAAAAAGAAAAACCTCTTTCAAAAACCTAAAAGGGTAGATATTGATGAATATTATTTCTTGTTTTTGCATCGTCGCTCGTCCGTCACTCGCAAGAAGCTTATACCCACAATGGAGATTGCACGCCTAGTATCATAGTGAAGATTGAAAAAAGACTCTTTAGTGTCGTCACGGCGTATTGCTATCTCTTTCTTTTCGTTTTACAATACGTTTTCGTTTCTCACGAAGGAACGAACGACGAACAACGAACACGTATTGTAACACTAAAGAAGGAGGTTGCAATAAGCCGTCACGTCACTCAAGGACATTTTTCTATTTTTACTATGACACTGGCCGTGCAATCTCCATTGGAGGGAGGTATAAGCTTCTTGGTCACTCGCGACTCCATGGCTTCAACATTATTTTACTCTTTGAACTGGGGGGTAATTATGTATCTTTGTTGCAATCAACTCTGACAGAAATCGCAGTTACATTGCTGCTTTAGTAAGAACCAATGTGACAACTATCTTAACTAAAGCAGCAATGCAACCGCGCTTTCAATCGATTTCAATCGAGAATTGTTAGCAACAGCTTTACGTAATCAAGGTTCTGAACATCGCTGCCGATTGGACGATCGAATTGATGGTGTGTGGCCTGCATAATCTTACCGATGTATGTTTGAAAGATGTCAATGTTTTTGGGTTTTCTCAAGAAGCTTATACCTTCCTCCAATGGAGATTGCACGGCCAGTGTCATAGTGAAGATAGAAAAATGTCCTTGAGTGACGTGACGGCTTATTGCAACCTCTTTCTTTAGTGTTACAATACGTGTTCGTTGTTCGTCGTTCGTTCGTTCGTGAGAAACGAAAACATTTGTAAAACGAAAAGAAAAAGATAGCAATAAGCCGTGACGTCACTAAAGAGTCTTTTTTCAATCTTCACTATGATACTAGGCGTGCAAGCTCCATTGTGGGTATAAGCTTCTTGGGTTTTCTGGATACTTTTTTCTTCCACCTGGATATACCTGCAGTTACAAGTAAGATAAGCATTAATTTGTTTGGTTGTATTGGAAGCTACATTGCCTCGAATGGTTGAAGCCCTCCTCGCATGCGGCTCGGGCTTCAAACCATCTTCGTCAATGTAAATGCTAACTTCCCGTTCTCGGCTGTAATGTACTATTAAATGTCGTTTCGTATACGAAATTGTTTTAGTGCGAATTTTGATGGAGGTTACACCCGACGCAATCGAGATCGAGTTCGAATCGAGTAAACATCGAAACCATGGAAAACATGGAAACCGTTTTCAATGTTAGTTTACCAAAATAACAGATTTTTGACGTTTATTCGATCCTGACGTGAACTCGACGGGATCGAGTAGGGGGACTGTCTTTTGACGCGATTCCTGGATCTTTAACTTATTCAAGGGTGATTAATTTCAGAATGGCTTTCAAGAGTAAATCTTCTTTCTAATTCACATCCAAATATGATAAAGATAATTTTAATTTATCCACCGCAATCCTCACTGATTTTGAAGGTGCTGCCTCAAAAACCTTTTTTCCCCGTATTTATAATTTCGATTAGTTGCTATATTACTTCCCGGAATCTTTTAAAATATAGTCTCATGCAACATACAACGTGTCGCAATAAAAACCATTAATGCCGAATATGGTAGACTAGCGGCCGCCCGCGGTTTCACCCGCGTGGTTTCCGTTTCCGTGGGAATATCGGGATAAAAAGTATCCTATATTTTAATCTGGACTATCTACTATCTGTGTGCCAAATTTCAAGCAAATCCGTTCAGCAGTTTTTGCATGATTAAGGAACAAACATCCAAACCCACAAACTTTCACATTTATAATATTAGTAGGATAGGGACTAGGGTTGCCAGCCCTACTATATAATATAGTATCCTACTATATTGAGGGCTCGCCTGCTATATTTTTTGAAAAAATATATAGTAGGCAAAACTACTATATTTTTTCAAGGGAAAAAATTAAACAAAAGCAACAAAAAAAATACTTAAGTATATGCACATACATAAGTAATAATTTCACAATATATTTTGTGATTAAATACTTGTCTTTATGGTTGCTGAATAAATTATGAAAATGTTAGGTACTTAAGAATGAAAAATGCAACTTCTTGAAATCCATACAAAACGGCAACCTACTATATTTTTTTGGACTTTTTCGCCATCTACTATATTTTTACACTAAAAATCTTGAAACTACTATATTTGATCCAAAAAAAGTTGGCAACCCTAATAGGGACCATCAAACTGAATAACTTTTACTATGAGATCAACTCTGAAATCACGAAAAAAAATCAACTGTGTCGAACAAAAAATAATATAAAAAATACTAAATGTATGAAACAGCTGATTTTTTTTTCGCGATTCCAGAGTTGGTCCCATAGTAAATTGTTCAGTTTGATGGTCCCTATCTACTATATTCTGCCTGCATTAGGGGTTATTTTTAAACACGTGGCATCAAGGGTAACACGTTGTATTTAAGGTTCTGTAGACAGGCAAGGTACTTCCTTATTCTTTTAGCTTCTTATACATTGCGAAATATCGCTGATTTCTCATTACGTCGATAGTCATGAATAACTCTTTGAACAAACGATTTTTGTTTTGTTTCAGTTTCGGAACTTTATTCAGTGTAAAACATCATATTTGTTACCCGTGGTTTAAATGGTAATATTTTTTTATTATAAAAAAGCAACTGAGCCTAAGTCTTGCAAATTATTAAATTAGATATATTAGGTAAGGTACTTACGAAAAAAACCGTTACTTGCCCGTGGTGCCCCAGTGGAACTACCGAGAGGGACAAAGAGGTACCATAGTAACATTATATTGGCCCGTCTAATCTTTTTTATGGCAAATTGAAATGTTTGAGATGTGGTACCACGGACAATAAATAGTAGATTATACGACAAGTGAATAAAAAGACCGAGATGAAATTGTTTATTCACAAGTTGTGTACTCTACTTTTTACCATTGACTGCGAGAAAACAAATAGGTACCTACCTACCTAGCAGTACTTTATACTTAGTATTTAATATTTATAGATGACCATCAGCCATTTTTGATGTCCTCACTGCTGGGGCACAGGCCTTCCTCATGGGTGGGAGGATGGGCCATAACCCACCACGCGGGCCCAATGCGGATTGATGGGTGTTAACAACTGCAAATGCAGCCGGGACCAACGGCTTAACGTGCCTTCCGAGGCACGGAGGAGCTCGAGATAATACATTTTTGGTCACCCATCCCATGACCGACCCATGCGTGAAATTAGAAGTTTTCCAATGACATAAAACAACCACGCTAAGAGAGAGATTACAATGATCAGTCTGGCACCAGTCCATTTCATCAGTCTGTCTGTATAGACTTTGTATTTTTGCAGACTGAATATCGTACCAGACTGATGGAATGGACTGATGAAAGACTGAACATTTAATCTCCCTCTAATAGATAGAAAAGAACCCAAAGATAAGACACTAAAAAGAACCTAATTAAATTTGGCGGGATTTTTTTCTTCTTAAATGTTATTGTGTAACTATGGCTCTATGGAATAGCTCCATAGCAGCCAGTAGGTATAGGTACTTTTTTGTACTAATTCATGATGCGCGCTTGTTCCAAATTCAAATTATTTTTATTCACTCGGTGAATAAAATCGCTTATTATTCACTCTTATCGTTGAATTAAACGCACTTTTTAGAGTGGCGATGGTAAAAAAGTACCTATACCAACTGGCTGCTATGGAGCTCTTCCATAGAGCCATAGTTACACAATAACATTTAAGAAGAAAAAAATCCCGCCAAATTTAATTAGGTTCTTTTTAGTGTCTTATCTTTGGGTTCTTTTCTATCTATTAGAGGGAGATTAAATGTTCAGTCTTTCATCAGTCCATTCCATCAGTCTGGTATAGGGTTGCCAACTTTGTTTGGATCAAATATAGTAGTTTCAAGAGTTTTAGTGTAAAAATATAGTAGTTGGCGAAAAAGTTAAAAAAAATATAGTAGGTTGCCGTTTTGTATGGAGGATTTTAAAGAAGTTGGATTTTTCATAGATACTTATGAGGCATATTTCGTTTCGACTGTGATTTTTGCGTAAAATGGCCAATTTTGGTGTTCTCGATCTCAGAAACAAAAATACATTAACAATGTTGACTTATTGAATAGTGCAGAATAGCTATTGGAGTAGTTCATAGCAGCCTAGCCTTTTAGAAAATTTGCTTAATTTTAAAATTAAACCTAAAAATGCAGAGAAAGATTTTCGTAAAATGCTTGAAGGCACTTTTTTGAGCTCATTTATTGAACTACTGTGCTAAACAAATGTTTTTTTTATTTTATCTCTTATATGGTCGAAAAGTTCATAGCGGCCTCGGAACTTTGAAATTATGTATGGAATATATGAAAAAAAAATCCCACTCAAAAACCATAAAACTGCTAAAAACGCTCAGAATTAACTGTGAATTTCTCCTAGATATACATTAATATTACTACGTAAAATTTATATCAGAATCATCTTTAGGTACTTCATAAGAAAATCAAATTTCATAAGTACTATTATTTGTTGTTTGTACTTGTTTGTCTTTCTATGTACTCGTATGTTCAAAGTTGACTCTGAGAAATCGTTCACAAACTTTCATTTTCATTTCTAACCCTTTAACTTTCCAGTGAATCATCTTACTTTTTGTCGCGGACACATATAAATGTATTTATTACACGACTGCCCAAAGCAACAAGAGTGTATAATGTGTTCAGGGTTTATGTATGTTTGTGGGTATGTGAGTTTCTTTATTCCACCATAACTTCTAAATGCCTTAACGGATTTAAATGTATAGGGTATAGTTAGAATCCTTACATCATTCCGAGTGACATTGGCTATATTTTTTTTGGGAAAAGCCCTAATAAGCACATTCCAAAACTATATCATTTGTCCCTAAAATGTGTGAAATAAAAATAAATAAATTTAAAAACATTTAAAAACACGACTGCCCTGCCAAAAACGAACTCAAAAGTAAAATAACAAGTATAATAAAATTGCAGTCGGGAGACCGTTTTTGGAGCAATTTTTAATCAAATAGGTCCCCCGACTGCAATTATACTTGTTATACTTTTGAGTTCGTTTTTGTACTGTTTTTGTTTTATTAGACCCAAAGGTTGTATCGCTAAACTTTGTCAAAATCGAAATTTTGAAAAAAATATATCATAGGCCCCTTAAGTAAGTAAGTACTAACATTTTCATAATTTACTCAACAAAAGACAAGTGTTTAATCACAAAAATATTATGCAATTACTTATGTGCATAAGTATAAGTAATATTTTTTGTTGCTTTTGTTTAATTTTTTCACATGTAAAAATATAGTAGTTTTGCCTACTATATATTTTTTCAAAAAATATAGTAGGCGAGCCCTCAATATAGTAGGATACTATATTATATAGTAGGGTTGGCAACCCTAGTCTGGTACGATATTCAGTCTGCAAAAATACAAAGTCTACACAGACTGATGAAATGGACTGATGCCAGACTGATCATATAATCTCTCTCTTAGCGTGGTTGTTTTATGTCATTGGAAAACTTCTAATTTCACGCATGGGCCGCATGGGTCGGTCATGGGATGGGTGACCAAAAATATATTATCTCGAGCTCCTCCGTGCCTCGGAAGGCACGTTAAGCCGTTGGTCCCGGCTGCATTTGCAGTTGTTAACACCCATCAATCCGCATTGGGCCCGCGTGGTGGGTTATGGCCCATCCTCCCACCCATGAGGAAGGCCTGTGCCCCAGCAGTGGGGACATTAAAAATGGCTGATGGTCATCTATAAATACTAAGTATAAAGTACTGCTAGGTAAGTAGGTAGGTACCTATTTGTTTTCTCGCAGTCAATGGTAAAAAGTAGAGTACACAACTTGTGAATAAAAAATTTCATCTCGGTCCTCTGTATCCCTCGCTACGCTCAGGATTCTACTTTTGAATCCCTCGCTGCGCTCGGGATTCAACTCTAGAATCCTTCGCTACTCTCGGGATCCAACTTAGTCCCTCGAACTAAATTCCCTTTTTATTCACTTGTCGTATAATCTACTATTTTGTACTAATTCATGTGATGCGCACTTGTTCCAAATTCAAATTATTTTTATTCACTCGGTGAATAAAATCGCTTATTATTCACTCTTATCGTTGAATTAAACGAACTTTTTAGAGTGGCGATGGTAAAAAATATATTTTCTCACTTATGCTCTGAAATCTTATCATTTCATGTGAAAAAGGAATGCGGGGCATTTCACATTTCCGTGGGGGTCTGGTTCATCAGTGCGGAAATGAAATTCAATAATTGGCCACATTGGCCACGAATCAATAAAAAATCATTTTCTTTGTTTTCTGTTTTATTCTTCATTAAAAAAAGGTTAACAAATAATTTATTTTGTTTTTGCTTAGTATTTCATCTCTTTTTCTTTTTTCCTTTAAACCAAGATTTGTTTTTTCAATATGGGTATCAAATGAAAGGCTTGGATGAGAACAATTCCAAATAATATTTCCTTTAATTAAAATTCAAGAAAAAAATTTTTTTTTTTCATTTTTTCAATTTGGCCATATAATAATAGATATGGATGATTATCAAATGAAAGGCCTTGATGCGCACATTCCAAAATTACATGAGTTGTCAGAAAAATGAAAAAAAGGAATATTATTCTCTTTGTGTTTTAGAATCGAATTTCCTCGCATTTATTGAGAAAAACTCTATACAAGCCTTGTAGCACAGAATACATAATAGTAGTCTTGTACGAAGCTATTTGCATTGCTTCGAATTATTAAAGCTTCAAACCATCCTCGACAAAGCAATCGCTAACTTCCCGTTTACGGATGTAATGTACTATTTTTAAGGAGATTGTTATTCAGGGGGTTCTACGGGCAAAAATATTTGCTTGTGGTACCCCAACGGGAACTTAGACCGGGGGACCATGGGCAAGTAACTGAAAAACAATACGTAGGTATAAAAATAAATTATATACCTTTGTAGATATGAAGTATATTAAGTTAGCTTGATTACGATATTTATTTCTGATAATAACTTATGTGTTTACTCATTTTATCGTTCGCTGAACAAAGTAATTAGATAATGTTTAAATTGACAATACATAATTATCAAGGTAAGTATTTTAATAATGACTAGAGGACAAAGGTTAATGTTGCAGAGATAATAAAAAAATATTACCATTTTAACCACGGGTAACAAATATGATGTTTTACACCGAATTAAGTTCCGAAACTGAAACGAGACAAACAAAAATCGTTTGTTCCGTTTTTATCCGTTTTTTCTGAAATAGACAGGCAGTCTAAAATTTTTTGTTATTTTTTTTTTAAATTAAATTGTTAAAGATGAGTTGCACCAAAACGCTGTCAAAGTTTAAGTTATTGTGCTTAACCGGTACTTTAACAAACTTGTTATTGTTAAAGTAAGCTGGTGCAACTGAGCCTCATCATCATCATCATATCAGCCGCACGACACCCACTGCTGGGTATAGGCCTCCCCCAAGGATTTCCACGACGATCGGTCCTGCGTTTCCCACATCCAGTGGCTTCCGGCAACACTCACCAGATCGTCGGTCCACCTTGTCGGAGGCCTACCCACGGAGCGCCGTCCGGTGCGCGGTCGCCATTCAAGAACCTTTCCGCCTCAACGGCCATCGGTTCTTCCCGCTATGTGTCCAGCTCACTGCCACTTTAGCTGAGCAATCCTTCGAGCGATGCCGGTTACTTTAGTTCGCCTGCGGATCTCCTCATTTCTGATTCGATCACGCAGGGAAACGCCGAGCATGGCTCTCTCCATTGCACGCTGGGTGACCTTGAGCCTCCTTGTGAGACCCATAGTTAGCGACCACGTTTCACTGCCGTAAGTCATCACTGGCAACACACACTGGTCATAGACTTTCGTCTTGAGACACGAAGATTTTTCGGAACTTACTTTAACAATAACAAGCTTGTTAAAGTACCGGTTAAGCACAATAACTTTAACTTTGACAGCGTTTTGGTGCAACTCATCCTTAACAATTTAATTTAAAAAACAACAAAAAATATTAGACTGCCTGTCTCTTTCAGAAAAAACGGATACTTAAGTAAAACAAATTTAAAAGTAATTTGTGTCTTACAAAGTCGATTGTTATAAAAGCTGTCTGCAGCTAGAATGTATAAGGATGATGCAGTGCCATGCGGCCGGGAAGACACAGGAAACAAACAGCCTTGCTAGAATATAAATGAAGTATTCAAAGAAAGCCTAAGAAAAAAATATTTATGGAATTTGCAACTTATTTTTTTATAAATTATTTCTTTTGCCGCTGCAGCTTTGAAAATAACTGTTAAAATATCTAGATATAAACATTGAGGCAGCTTCCGCGACGTCACTCTCGACTGAGGCTGCGCCTGCGCGGACGCGTTCCCGCGCTTTTTTGACGTTTTATTTTTTTAGTGAAAAAGTTAGGAGTGTTTAAAGTTTTTAATTGTTGTGCATCAGTGTAAGTGGCCAGTAAGCGTAAGTATCAGACCGGTCGTTCACACTTAAAAAAAAGTGGGTCAAGCTAACGATATTGTGGACATTTAACGGAACACTTTATGGCGGAGCATTTAAACGTCTTTTTTATTCTTGAATTTGGGTACCCACTGTTACTTCGAAATGAGGTGATGATTTGAAAAAGTGTATTACAAAGAAATATTTATTATTTACTTTAAAAAGTATAGATTTTCTGTAGTGCATTTTAAAATACAGAAAAGTGCGTAATTTGGCATATTTTTTTATTAAGTTTTTTTAGGGTTCCGTACCCAAAGGGTAAAAACGGTACCCTATTACTAAGACTCCGCTGTCCGTCTGTCTGTCTCTCTGTCACCAGGCTGTATCTCATGAACCGTGATAGCTAGACAGTTGAAATTTTCACAGATGATGTATTTCTGTTGCCGCTATAACAACAAATACTAAAAACAGAATAAAATAAATATTTAAGGGGGGCTCCCATACAACAAACGTGTTTTTTTGCCGTTTTTGGTACGGAACCCTTCGTGCGTGAGTCCGACTCGCACTTGGCTGGTTTTTTTTTATTCAAATAGGGAAAAGTCATATAAGTAATTACATATTTTCAACCTGCTCATTCTTAGAACACAAAATGATAAGCAAAGTTCATAACAGGTAGCATACCTTTAGTCAAGAGTTTTTTTTATATCAAATTCAAGTTTTAAGCTCAAAAAAGAGGTGATTAAGTAGGTATCATCTAAATAATGTAAATATTCGTGTCCTTGTGAGCCGGTTTTGATGTGAGTCAATAAAAAATAAATGGCGACTCATCCTTACTCAGTTAGCATTTGTCCTCTCAATCGGCTTAAATAACAAAAAAAAACTTACTTAAAATTATTAAGGTGGCACCCTGAGTGAAAGTGCCGCCGCAATGTAATTTATTTAATATTATAATTCTAATAAGTAGACAATTTTAATAATGTTTTGCGTGGAATTTTTAGGGCCCACTGTCTGGTATTTTTAGACAGTATCGTTACATTCCCTCGTAGTCACTGCTAGAAGTAGATAGCAAAACTGCTAAAAGTGGCCGTTTTTGACACATTTGCTATCTACTTCTACGAATGACTACGAGGGCATGTAGTGATACCTTCTAAAAATACTTGACCATGGGCCCTAAAAACTCCACGTAAAACATTATTAAAATCTTAACCTCAGAGGGCGTCATCCACTTTCAGTCATACAACCGCCTTAATGTATTCTATAAAATCTGAGGGACTATTACACCAAAAAGCATCGCGATAAGCGTACGATGTTCGTCCCACTCAGTGGTACTATTGACTAACGAATAATGCAGATATTAGACGGGTAATTTTTCGTTCATTTTCGATGCTTCATCGTAGTGAAGCATCTAAAATAAAGTGTCTAATTATGTAGATTCTTCTTTCATCGCGATGCGCCTTTTCGATGAAAGTCACTAGACGGCAGTGCGCTTTCATCGGGCATCGGTCATCGCATCGGAAATGAACAATAAATGAAGCGTGTAAACAGTGTCATTCACTGCAGTGAACGGCAAGTCGTTAGTAACTTATTTGTGTTTATTTTAAAATGCCTTTGGTCTAGGTGGCCAGACTTTGGTCTAGGTACCAAAGCAGGCCTCCATCACTCGCTCAAGGTCGCGCGATAAGCACCTACCGCTAGCCGTTCGTTCGAACGAACAAGTGAGCAAAGGGCCGCCACACGCCCGCCGCCGTACAAGCGCGGCATCTTACTGCCTGCGTAGGTATTGCCTCTTTGTCAAAATCAAAAAACCAATAAAAAATTGTCGTTTTTTACATTTATATGTATACGCTACGCAGTTCATTTAAAAGAAGACAACCTTAACGTTGAATCATTAGAAAAGGTAAGAGCACGCGATAGAAAGAGAGGCAACTGAATATAAACTGTACTGCAGGCCATTGCGCGACCTGAATTGCACTTTATTGTGTCGGAGCAAAAGGTGCTGTTTATTTAAATTACTATGCGGCGTGCTGCTTCTGTACTTGTACTATTAGACTTGTACTATTAGTTATTCTGTGACCAAAGCCTGTAGCCTAATTAATATAATAAAAAAAATACAATTGCATGTAATGCTGAAATTAGGTAAATATTTTAATATTTGATCACTGATTATGATCAATGCTACTTGTTGTATGGTCAATGTCTTAGGCAAACAAAACAATATTTAACTATGAAGAACTTCAGGAAATATGAAAGTAGTTCTTGTAATTTCTTGTACTAAATGATCGATAAAACTTAAATCATTGTTTTAAATACTAGTAAAACAAAACATAAATATTAAGAAAAGAATAGTACCTACACAAAATAAAAAGTTGTAATCGCATGTCACTTTTTAATTATACAGAAAACATGCAATTTAGAAAAAAAAAAACTTATAACTTTATAACATATTTTTTTAAACATCACAAACATTAAAATACTAGTTTATGAAACTGATGCATAATGAGGGGTATTAAAACACGAGTGAGGCGAAATTTTTAATAGTACCACACGAGTGTTTTAATACCTAGTTATGTACATACATTTTCCTCAATTGTATATTTGGGATTGAACCTACTTAATACAAGATTAAGGTTAAAAAATCGGCCAAGTGGGAGTCGGACTCGCGCACGAAGGGTTCCGTACCAAAAAACGACAAAAAATCACGTTTGTTGTATGGGAGCCCCCCTTAAATATTTATTTTATTCAGTTTTTGGTAATTTTTATTATAGCGGCCACAAAAATACGTCATCTGTGAAAATTTCAACTGTCTACTTATTGTCGTTATTAATATAAAGCAAAACACGGTAAGAAAATCTCGTTTGTTGTATGGGAGCCCGCCTTAAACATTTATTTTATTATATTTTTAGTATTTGTTGTTATAGCGGCAACAGAAATACATCATCTGTAAAAATTTCAACAGTCTAGCTATCACGGTTCATAAGATACAGCCTGGTGATAGACAGATAGACAGACAGACGGACAGCGGAGCGGCTTAGTAATAGGGTCCCGTTTTTACCCTTTGGGTACGGAACTCTAAAAAGAGAGAGAGGATTTGCTGGTATTACCGTATTACCTAGCACGATTTTCTTTTCACCGTTGCATTAAAAATAGCGGATGGAGTCAAATATTCTTCACATTCACACCTATCAGAAAGGCCAATGGGCATTTTGTTCCGACGTTTGACCTATGGGTACACAAACAAAATAGGGCTAGATAAATGTATCTGCTACTCAGTGATATGGGTCGCATTTTTGCAGGCCATGTAAATTTTTTAATCATTATATCATATCATTGCAATAACAAATAAAATAAAATAAATAAATAAAGACAATACAAACGTTTATTATGCTTGTATCACAAATTTTCACAATGCTGTAAGTAAAAACTTCTAATTTATTAACAAAAGTTTATAATATCATACATAATACTCGCACACATACTGTAAATTTTTTTTTTTGCCGGTCGTAAAAAAATAATACATAATTTGAAAAGTGGGATTGAATTCTTCAATCTAAAACTGGTTTGGTTTCTGTACGCGAACTTTCATCGAGCAGGTCAAAAATGCCCAATGACCTTTTAAGCAAGATTTAAAAAATCCTTTGAAGTTCAGTACCTTACAACAAAAAGTGAAAATTTAAATCAAAACTTTTTTGTATTGCATTAAAAATGGCGCGCTTCGCACCACTGACCCCAAACGCTCCAATAAATTAAAAAGTGTTGATAAATTAAAATGGGTTTTTTCACCATTGAAAATGGTTATCAGACGCAAATCGCCTGAGACGTTTTGGCCATATCTCCGAGGATTTTGGGAGGATCGAGATGGGAATACATAGTACCAAAATTTGAGGAATTTATCGAGACACGTGTGAATGTTTGAATTTTGAAAATCTACAAGTAACTTGAAATTTTGCAAAATTCGGTGTTTGAAAAAAAACCGATGAAAAAAATTTAGCTTTAAAATGGCGAAAAAATATAAAAAATTGTTGATAAATTGTGACCTGTAGATAGATGGTCCTTTTAGATTTGGAATTGTAGAAAAACGGGTGTTTCCGTCCATAAAAAGTTATGTAGCTTCTATGATTATTGACCGATCGTCATAGTAATAGCAGTATAGTAGAATGTACAACAAGTGCATAAAACGCGTTTTATGTACGAGTTATACACTCTGCTTTTCACTTCGATTGTGAGGAAATTGAACAACAATAATGTAAAAATAAAAAAATAAAATTTTCTTACATTTTAGTAACAAATTATATATTTTTGGAATGTGCTCATCAAGACCTTTCATTTGATAACCATATTCAAAAATTGAAAAAAATATTTTTTTTTCATTATTTTTTGTGACAAAATATATATTTTTGGAATGTGCTCATCAAGGCCTTTCATTTGATACCCATATTCAAAAATTGCAAAAAAAAACTATTTTTTTTTGGTATAAAAAAAATATAATTTTGGAATGTGCTCATCAAATCCTTTCATTTGATACTCATATTCAATTAAATTGATAGCCATTTTCAAAAATAAAAAAGTATTATAACACAACAAAAAATGAAGAAACAGAATGAAATAACAAGTTAATTCAAAGAAGTTTGTGGCTGTGTGACTGTTTACCTGACGATCTTTGTCTTAAAGTCTGAGACTTAGACGAAGATTTTATTTTATGCACTAGAGCATAAAAACCGATTTTATGCAGCCTATACCCAACATAAAGACGAACTTTACAAAGTGAAAATAGTGTTAAAAGATGCAGAAGCAGACGAGAAGTACATTCTATTCGTTGGAATTTTGAAAATCGGGCAGTCAGTTCGCCTCGTGTCCAATCGTAAAAATACCTATATATAAATACACCTAGGATTTTGCATATGATTTGATTTTGGTTATTCGTAAATTTTTGTATTAATTTTTAATGCTCCGATTCTTGCGGGGACTGCAAAATCTGTGCATTTTTTTTATTTTACCAATCCACGAAAAATAAAGTACGTGTCATACAATCTTTTTTGAATTCATATTTGGAACATGACGTTGTGTGTTGTTGAGTGTAGATAAAATATAGCACAAAAGAGGTTTGAGGGAATCCCTAACGCGTTTTTCGGCAGATTCGCGTTCGCGTTAGTCTGTCTAAAAAGTCAGTTTAAATGGGTAATTAATTACCCATCAAGAGTAATTTTAATACCCACCTAAATCCCCAACCACCCCACCAATACCCATTTAAATAAAATTCAGTAAAGCTATGTTTACAATTAGAATTTTGATTGACAGCACCAACAGGGTTACCAGTATAAGTTTTTATAAATAATTTAATAATTTCTCATGTCACCTGACTTTTTAGACAGACTCTACGGCAGAAACGTGTTTGGACGGAGTACAGTCGGAATCAAAACTAAGATGCTGTGGTTCTAGCCTATTTTCTCCACAAAATGACTGTGAGCTGTGTGGCCGTTATTTGCAGTTCTCACATGCGATTACGCGTAATGATCCGTGCACACACTCTTTACGCTTTAGTAACAAAACATAACGAACGTTCTTTAGCATCAGATCAGCCGTTATGTTTTTTGTTAAAACAGCCATAGCCGTCTCTTTCTATTCAAACAGCATCATAAATCGAACGAAAAAAAAACATTTTAGTTATTATATTAAAAAGACCCTAAGTTATGTGAGTTTAGGCATTTTTTGACGAAAATTAAACATTTGAAACTAAAAACTAGGACTTTCTCTATTTATTTTGGGTACTACCTTTTTTAACTTCTATACTTACTTCTATTACACAGTTTGGTTCTCTACAAAGTATTTAGTTTGAACGATGCCTAAAAGAATTTAGGCATCGTTCAAATTAAGATATTTAAAAATATTTACATCCTATTAATTTTTCCATTTCAATAACCTAGAAATATATTTTATCTTTATGTAACATGAATAATTTCTTTGTTACAGATTGGACCATTCAAAACGGATAATAAAGTGATTGAAAAATGCGCTGCTTTGTACTAGGTAAGTGTCCTCTAGATATTCTATTAGTTGAATAAATAGGTACAAGGATTTCTACAATATCAGTTATTATGGTTCATCGTTGGTGTGACAAACAGAGTACTAGAATGCCCAGCTATAGATCTAAGCCTGACTGATATGATTTCTAAAGTGTTTATGCTTAAGATAAATGTTTTAATAGAATATTGTGAATGCCTAAACTCTAAAAATTCAAAAGTGTTTATCCTTGCTTGTCCTCTTTAACATTTTTTTATTATCCCCGTCAATTGGTAATGCGCTGGAACCTTGTCACATTAACATCCACGTTAACGTGATCCGCAACTAAAAATGTCATGAAACAAGAAAATTCTAATAGGTAATCTAATATAATAATTATTGAATTATTATTTTCAATAAGATAGGGTCAATAGGGTCGAGGTATATAAAAATGTTACAATTGTTTTTTCTTTTTTGAGGTCAAAATCATGGCCGCCAGGCTGATTACCAATTGACGGGGATAGTAAATCAAATTTTCACTAATAATTAGTAATTATTTATTTCATAATCATGTGGAAAACCATTTCTTGTATTTTATAATTGATTATTTATTTCAATAAAGAGTTTGAAGATTGTTATAAAAAAATAAATAAATTAAAAAATATTAAAAACACGACTGCCCTGCCAAAAACGAGCTATAAAGTTAAACAACAAGTGTCATTGCAGACGGGGAACCTTATTATGGAACAATTTTTGATCAAAGAAGTCTGCAATGACACTTGTTGTTTAACTTTATAGCTCGTTTTTGGCAAGGCAGTAGTGTTTTTTTAATATTTTTTAATTTATTTATTTTTATTTCACACATTTTAGTGACATATTATATAGTTTTGGAATGTGCTCATCAAGGCCTTTCATTTGATGCCCATATTGTAATAATTGAAGAAAAAAAAATTTTTTCACGTTGAAAATTGCGTCGTACATTACATATTGATTTTTCTTAAAAAAAAATATAGCCAGTGTCACTCGGGATGCTGTAAGGATTCTAACGATACCCCATTTATCCGAATCAGTTCAGGCATTTAGAAGTTATGGTGGAATAAAGAAACTCACATACCCACAAACATACATGAACCCTGAACACATAACACTCTTTTTGCTTTGGGCAGTCGTGTAAAAAGACAAGTAAGGATGAATACGTAATGTACCTATATACTCACTGTTTCTTACTCGAATCGCCATATAACTTGTTTAATTACCGATTAATGGAAAAACCGTGTAATTAAACAGACAACCATCTGGATCTGAAGAAAAACCTAAGTATAGAAAATCTGTAATTACTAGAAGAATCGTGACTTAGCAAAAAAAATTTTTCCGAAAAAAAACCTCGTAAGAACATCCTATAGAATGCATAATTATGCAATTTAATGCAGAATTGTTTGTTATTAATTTGTTTCATCCGGAATTAGTGAAAGATAATACTTATTTGTATCATATTTATAGTGTTAGGGTAAGTAATAGGGTTTTGATTCGGTTTCGTTTCACCTTAAAGCTAAATAAAAAAAAAAGAAAAGATTTTTGATATCTTGGAAAGACTCGAAAAAATGCAAATTAATTATGTTGTAATTTTGTTTTTTTATTACGTGTAATTTTTTGATATTGCCGAGAAACGTATTAAGTAAGTACATTAAATTTTCTAGATAAAAAATAAGCCTATAGACAAATTTATTCTGTACCTAGTCCATAAATTAAATTGTATTCAGGTTTTTTTTAGCCAGAATGATGAAGAGATTGAGAGTCCATAAAAGTAATTTATTATATTTTTGATTTTTATTTGAAGTATAAAAATATAATAACTTTTACGTTTTTTTATTTTTTTTTATTTAATTACCATTTTAAAAACTAAGTTACAATTTTCCACTTAATAATAACATTAAGAAACCACGAAGGTTTATGACAATGCTATTGGATTAATCAATTAATTAATATTTAGGTGACATTAATATGTATAATTATTGGAGCGAGTTAGGTACATTTCGTAGCATTTAGAAAATAGTCTCTTAACTTCTGTTTTAGATTTATTGGCGTAATATTATTAACCAAATCCACGGGTAACATGTTAATCAGTCGCGGAACAAGGAAGGTAGATGTTCTCTTCCCATACACATTGTGCGCGCGCGTCGTACAAAGACGATTTTTTGCAACAGCACGAGTATATACAGGATGCTTCACTGGATGTCTAAAACTTTGATCAAAAAAGTTTTCTTTTAATAAATTATATTTAAATAGCATGTGTACCGGCAAAATACCACAGTGATCAAATAATTTTCCCTCGTTAGAATAATATAGTTGTTTAATTTTTTTACTTACGATTAATTTAATAATTCTTAGTTGTAATTTATAAATTTGGTCTGTATACGATTTATATGTTCGGCCGTAACTACTAAGCCCATAACGGATATAAGAGTCAGCAAGTGAATTATATAACATTAGTTTAACCTTGAATGGAATTCGATTTTTTAATAATGTTAAATAAGCTAACAACGTAATGGATTTGTTTCAATGTAAAATCGATGTAATTACATTATGTAAATAATAAATAAGTATATATCTGGTTCTGTGATAATTTATAGTCATTTTACCGTGACTTTGAATCGAAGATATTTTTGACAAGTATACTTGTCATTTCATAAAAAAATATCTTAATATAGTAAAAGAAAATCAGTGTTTTTGGTATTGAATATCTATTTGCTTACGTTATAAATAACCGATGTCACCGTGAGCTCATCGATTTGCATAGCCAATGCCACCGGTAAATTGTGCTGTTTACTTTAAAATAGATTTTTTAAAACAATATTTATTTTTTAATTTACTAAGTATATTTTATTGGCTTTTTAGAGCCTTTTGCAAGTTTTTTCAATGTTTTGAGATATCTTTGAGAACTGTAAAGCGTCATGAGATACCTATTGGTGAATTTGATGTTCGATTTTCCTTAGGATTTTTCTAATGAGAAAAATTTGTCCTTTAAAATATTGTGTTCAAATCATTTTCTATTGGCGTAAAAGTAATAAAATAAGTAATGCTTTACAGATGTACCCATAATATGTACTTTTACATTATAAATATTAGTGTGAGAAGTTTGATTGTTACTGTCTATAATAAAATTAATCACTAAAGTCTACCTAGGTAGGCCATATTTCATCTAGCTAGGTAGTTTACGTATTTCTAATTGAGTAAGCCGTGAGCTTAAGTACAAGGCTTTTGAAATAACCAACTACTTACCCCATTTTATAGACAAGTCGGACAAAAGCATTCTTACTCAAGTACAAAATACGTGACTTCAATAAAACAGTTACTGATTACATCTTGTCAGATTGATATAATTGAATGACCACGATTTTGGATTATGAACCTTATTTATAAAGACGATAAGACTAATATCGTATTTTTTTAAAGGGAATTAATACTTTAGCATACCAAAAAATATTTTGTTCTTCAAAATTAGTATCCTAAACTGCCCAAGAAGATACGGTGAGCATTTACTTATTCTGGGTTAGATTAGTTTGGTATGGTGATCATTTAAACATAAGCCTTTTTAAATACAGAAATAGGTTGAAACCTTAGAATAATAACACCTAGAACGATAATTCCCTACAAAGCGCGCTGTCAAAAGTGAGGCAACAAAAACAGCCAAAATGGCGCCGTTTTCAGATTTTTATTGTCCATCATTAAATAATCATACCTAATAAGTACAAAACAGTTTCAATTTCCCTACCTTAAAAAGATAAATTATTATATTATTGGATTTTAGTTACGATTAGGTAACGAAGGAAGGATATAAATCTGAGAACTGAGCCATTTTGGCTCAGTATAAGTTGCTTCACTTTGCATACAAGGACACGGCTTCTAGGTGTAATTATTCTAAGGTTGAAACTAAATGATTTAATGTGGCTGTTTTTTATAAGACATAATGTTATTCTTTGTTGCGCACAAAATTGTAACCTGAATCACATAATAAACAGGTTGATTATTATAATTAAGTCCGTAATGTATTAATTATTTAAATTATTTCTCATTTGGGGTGACTAGCAGTAAATATTGTATTTCGAGAAAATTGCCAGTTCTTATTGTTGATCTTAATGTCTAGTTATTTTTTTTTAATACAAATTGTAATCAAAGTCACTATTAATACATATTTCTTTTCTACTAATGTTATTTAGTTGAACTTTTTCATAAAGGCAATGGGTTAAAAATGGCATAATTTTTGAATTTCCCATAATAAACATGAAAACAAAATTCACAGGTCTCGTGCCTTTCACGACCTTCTGGTACTTACATTGAAAATGAATTTAATAATTGAATTTTATAAAAAAATGTATTCCTTTCTTTGAATTAGTACTAACAAATACTTTGAAATCACAGCAAAGCCATGAACAATTTTGGATTTACTTTTCTGCGATTCGTGTGTATGAAATTCATATAAAAATATTTCATTTTTATAAACATTACTATTTTATTGAAAGCTATAACATAAGATATTAAAAAAAAATTCTAAGATTTATTTTGAACTACGTCAACTCAGCAACGCGATGCGCATCTAAGGAGCGCGCTTCCCGAAATTACGCCAACACGCTACATATTGTAGCCATCGTTGATACGCGTCTTTTGATTTGAGGCTTCAACCATTCATGTAGCCTAAAAACTACGACACCAAGGCGATGTCGCACTCTGAGCGAAAATGGGCGCTATACTGAAGCGATCGAAAAAACATTTTCAATGTTAAAGGTTAAGCTACAGGGCAAACCCTTAACCCGATCGTCTTTGTTTTAGGCTCAAATTGTAGCTGACTAGATTGCTCAGAGGCATTTTTC
The DNA here is from genome assembly GCA_928269145.1 of Agriphila tristella. Lineage (NCBI taxonomy): Eukaryota > Metazoa > Arthropoda > Insecta > Lepidoptera > Crambidae > Agriphila > Agriphila tristella. Next base: position 33,418,281 of record OV743435.1, on the reverse strand, counting down.
TCAAAATTTTGATATCATTCTTCGTTTCCAAAATATCGAGCGCCAAAATCAAAAAATCGGAAAAAAATGAGATTTTTTTCCACTATTTCAGTCATAATTTTTTACGTTTTTTATTTTCTCGAATAATTCTTTTTGCACCTTGTAGCTCTCGTAAATACCTACGCGTCTTTTGAGTCTTTTTGAATATCATATCTAACGTTCTGTGATATAAGGGGATCGCACTTTTTCGTGAAATCGGTGCCTATACTGGAGCGAACGAAAAGACATTTTCAATGTCAAAACACTTTTAACGGATACTAGCGCGGTTTTATTCAAAGTACTTTGGTAATTAGTTGGTATTTGGTTTTATTTTTCCACCTTGACCATGGCACCTGCAAAGGTGCCGAAACATCGGGAAAATAAATAATAAATAATATGTAAATCAAACCAAATACTTACCAACTTGTTACCAAAGTACTTTCAACAAAACCGAGCTAGTAGGTATCCGCTATAAAGTAATTTATTTCATGTCTAGTGAGCGCGTAAGCTTGAGAGGTGAATTTCGCATAACAACTTGACTACTGAGCATAGTAAAGCTAGGGTTTCCTAGGATAGCGGTGCCGTCATATTACGGCCTTAATATAGCGGCGTTGAATGTTGTCTGTGTAAACAGTACGGCAACACCGTAACGTCAGAAACCGCGCCGTATTGTTTACATTAGACAACGTTCTACGCCGCTAAATTACGGCCGTAATATGACGGTACCGTCATCCTAGGAAACCCTAGCTAAAAAGAAATGAGAGATAAGTGAGGTTAAAATATTTTAGTTATTATTGGGAAAAAACCAACCTTTCCGGGAAGCGAAATGAAAATGTATTTATTTTGTGATGAAATAGGCCGCGTCGTTGTCAACATTGCTAAATCTGAAACTTATTCACACAACGTTATGTGCAATATTGCATGCCACAAGCAGGCGAACTGTAGTGAACCACATTAAACTGATTGGCAAAATGTTGCAATGACGCGCATCTTGTGTCGTACTCAACCCATCTTCTTGTATCGTATTTTCGTAAAATTATATTATTTAAAGACTAACTTTGGTTCAGAATCTTAACTTCAAGATTACCTAATTCATATTTTTTTTCCTGTTGTAGTCCCCAAAACAGATTTAAAGTGTATTTAATAATATAAACTTTGAATAACTTAACAAAATTACTCCAAGCCTAATAAAAATAATAAAAGTAATAATAATAATCGTACGGTGTCTCTCAATACATAATCATCAATGTATCTAAGGTAGGTTTATTCGTTTTTGATGTTGTAGTTTTTTATCCCTTTTTAGCTAATTTTTATTTACATATTGCATTGATTAGTTTTGTCATTGTCACGTCTTTCGTGTCTGAAATTTTTACGTAAATAGTTGATATCTTTTTTACCTTTCTGACTTATACTTCTATTTTTTGCAAATAAACGTTAGACTAGGCCGCACCGTGGCAGCGAGGCATAATGTCTAATAATTAATAAACAATAAGTGAGCCGTGCGTGGTCATTATTTAGTTGCGCGGTACAGTTATATTGCTTTCCCATGAGGTATGTACCATATTTGGCTGTGGTTAAACAATTTATGGAATAAACTAGCCGCCGACCGTGACTTCGTCTGCGTAGGTGTGTCCTTCTCTGTACCCCTGACAACTACTATGTAAAATTTTATAATGATCAGTTCAGTAGTTAGGACGTGAAGACGTAACAAACAAACAAACAAACGGACCTTTGTTTTTATAATATTAGTAAGGATAACCTCTTTTTACTAACGAAGTAAAAGCCTTCTAACGAAGTAAAAGTCTTTAAAATCGTTGTTATTTATTTGCAATAAAACAGTCTCATATATCTGTTTTAAAATGTTCGATCAGGCCGCACCGTGGCAGCGAGCATAACGTCTAAATAAGAGCATCACTTTGAGCTAATAACGTTACACATATTTAGGAGAGTGATGCTAAAAAATTCCTCTGACAATTCAACAGCAGCAGTTAGTAACAGCTGTATGTACGAGATCGTAACAGCAGGTAACTGTTTGTGCGTTCAAATCATAAACAATAAGTGAGCCGTGGTCATTATTTAGTTGCGCGGTATATCTGTATCGCTGAATGTGCCATATTTGGCTGTGGTTAAACAATTTATGGCATAAATAACTTCTTATAAGCGAACTAAAAGCCTATAAAATCATTGTTATTTATTTGCGATAAAAACAGTCTCTTAAATCTGTTTTAAAATGTTCGATTAAGCCGCACCGTGGCAGCGAGGCATATCGTCTAATAAACAATAAGTGAGCCGTGGTCATTATTTAGTTGCGCGCCACAGCTGTATTGCTTTCCCAGGAGGAATGCGCCAGATTGCTTAGGAGAGCTGAGTATGGTCTGCAAAATAACCGTTTTTCAAATATTTTATAATCTCAATTTTTGTGACGATAATTGCAAAAGAGTAAGCTATGAAAAAAAATTACATCAGTTGAAACTGCTCTAATCTAAAAACCTTTAGGTGTTTTTAGATTTTCTCTTGCTACATATTTTACTGAAAACCAATGAAATATTTGTAAAGACAACAGTTATTGCCAGTAACGCTTTGACAGAATACAAATTTTGGTGGGAAAATTATTCGTTTGGATGACGGTGCCGTCATATTACGGCAGTCATTTAGCGGCGTAGCGTAGAACGTTGTCTCTGTAAACAATACGGCGCGGTTTCTGACGTTACGGTGTCGCCATGCTGTTTACATAGACAACATTCAACGCCGCTACGCTATATTACAGCCGTAATATGACGGCAGCTTTATTTTAAACAGACAAAAAGCGTAAAAGTTAAACAATGTTTCATCCATTTCCAATCATAAGTTAAATGAAAATATTACGCCGATAATCCCTTAATATAGCTTTTACATATTTCTTAAAGATACCAACTTTATTTGTTGTCGTTACTAGACTAGAGCACAATAGCGTAGGGTCAGCGTGGTGCATTCACCGGGCGGCTGCACCGTGCCTTACTTTACTCCAGCGCGCAAGATAGGGCGGTACCAGATATTCAACGACACGTTAGAAAAAAGCCAATGCATTTACAATCAACTTATCTATATCGTCAGGCTTACTGTGGTTAGGTTATACATATTGTTGTGCCATGGGTTATATTATTTGTTGTATGTTCTATGGATTATACCAATTACCGTGGTTATACGGAAGTTCTATACGGCATGAGGTCTAACAATACTAAACTTAGAGCATTTAGGTAGTCGGAAAGTTTGCGGACTTTCTGAAGCATTAATTTTGCGCTTATATTTCTGGAAATACTAAACGGGGGAAATGTAATATATTGTTTGACAGCTGACTTTTTGGAAATAGCGGTGAAATAAATACAAATGGATAGTTATCTTGCTTTTTCATATTTTTAATAATTTTTATTAGATACTTACGTTTTGCAATTTTTTTTCGATAAGGTTTCAGACTCTTACGAAAAAAATATTACGCTGCTTGTGCTCAAAGAAAGATTTGTAATGAATATTTATGAAGAAGATGCTTTGTCGAATAATACTGCAAAAAATGGTTCAGCCAATTCAGTTTTCCTCGCTGTGGTATCTTTGCCGGCCGGCCACCTTGCGAAGATCGTCACTCCACCTTGTCTGAGGGCGTCCCACACTACCTTTGCCGATACTCGAGCAAAGGCGGATCCAGGATTTAAATTTGGGGGGGGGGGGGGGGGGGCCCTCGGAGACTCGGGTCTAGGGCAGGGTCTATGTTAGGGATCCCTGTCAAGGATGCACAAAATGACTGAATTTTTTTTGTCAGTTTCATTCACAAATCTTTTCCTCTTGTCTACAAGAAACAGCCGCGCAGCCCTATTTTAAGTCAGTTTTAGCCACTAATTTTGTAGTGTTGATAGTAGAAAAAGCGCCGCACAGCGCAATTTTTTGTCAGTTTAGCCACATGTATGTACTCTTATGTACTTATAGGAAAAAATTATTTAAAATATTAAATTTTTTGTCAGTTTCATCCACAAATCTTGTACTCTTGTCTACAAGAAACGGCCGCGCAGCGCAATTTTAAGTCAGTTTTAGCCACTAATTTTGTAGTGTTGTTTATAGTAGAAAAAGTGCCGCGCAGCGCGATTTTTGTCAGTTTAACCACTTGTATGTACTCTTATTTATAGTAAAAAACGGCTGCGCAGCGCGATTTTTTGTCAATTTCATCCACAAATCTTGTACTCTTGTCTGAAAGAAATGGCCGCGCAGCGCGATTTTTCGTCAGTTTAGCCACTTGTATGTACTCTTATCTATAGTCAAAAAATGGCCGCGCAGCGCGATTTTTAGTCAGTTTCATCCGCTAATCTTGTAGGTAGTTTTGTCTACCTATAGTAAAAGAAATGGCCGCGCAACCAAAGGCGAATCCAGTCAGGATTTTAAATTGGTGGATTTTTTAAATCTTAAAACTAAACGTTTTAAGATTTTTATAGAGGAAGAGTATTATAGGACGTAGGTAATCTCCGCATTTTACACACAGCCTTTAATTAAGTAAACGGAAAATAATAATTTTAATAATATCCCAATAAATAATTTTTTACGTAATAATAACTGTTCTGAATTCGAGCGATAGTCAGCAGGATAGCACGAGAGCTCCATTATTCAGCCTCAAAATTCAATGCAATCCGCAAAGGTAACCAACCTCGTGGGGGGGGGGCCATGGCCCCCATGGCCCCCCCCCTGGATCCGCCAATGTACTCGAGGTCTCCACTCAAGAACAAGTCAAATAAAACTCGTCAAAAACTAATTGCTGAGAATATCCATGCCACTTCTGCCATCACCAAATTTCTCCAATCGTCCTTAATTGCCAATCGCTGTGTGTCGTCTCAAAATCGGCCAACATATCGATTTAACTGTCCCAGTATCGATTGGACTGGTTCTCTCGTATCGTTGGCAACTGGGTCGCTAGCGGTATTGGTGCATTCTTGTAACTGTACGGTGGTGGCAGGATATTTTTTACATTATGTTTATCTTTTTATCGTACTATAGCTTTCGCCTTCGATTATTCGTTCGCATATAATTCCAGCCTCCCTCCGGGGGAATTTTCGTAATCCTTTTCTAGCTGTTTCCTACCTTATAGATATCGATAAGAGCCCAAAAATATATAAAATTTGTTGTTTGAGCTGTACGATGATGAATCAGTCAGTCAGTAATATAATTGAAAATAATCTAGAAAAAATCGACTCACCCGTAGCAGGCTCAGACGGGATTCGAACCCGCACCCTTGGGATTCCGGCCCAATGCACTAGCCACTAGACGGAATCCCAAGGGTGCGGGTTTGAATCCCGTCTGAGCCTGATACGGGTGAGTCGATTTTTTCTAGCATTTTTTCAATTATATTAATAATCTTAAGATAAAAATAGCATTGTGAATGCCTAAAATCTAAAAGTTCAATAACATTTAATGAGCTTTCAATTAGTATTTTTTTATTTAATTAACATAACAGTTACCATAATTAAACGCTTAAAGCGTTATTGTTTGCGCCGCCATAAAAGGGAAATAAAAGGGGTAAATTCAGGAAATGCGGGTAAATTCGCTATCGAGATGATGGAGAAAACACACTTCAACAGTTCAATAAAAAATGGAATACCCATGGCGGCGCATGCAATAACGCTTAAAACGTTTAACTATGGTAACTGTTATGTTAATTAAATCTAACAAATATTAATTGAAAGCTCATTTAATGTACTTTCAATAGATAATCAACATTTACGCAATATAACGTTAGCTAGCAAATAGCAGGTGGCCAAGTCTAAACTTACTTTCGAAGAGGTGCGATTTTTCTGACGTCGACTGTAGTACACTTATCGCGATGATTTTTTGTAATAGGTTCTCTGATATTGCAGGTTATTAATATAATATCACTAATTAAATGCTGGGAACAAGAGAAATTCGTATCTCGAGTTACAGCATCTATGACTTCCATGGGCGCCGGGAGGGGGGTGCAAGGGGGTGCGCGTGCACCCCCCTGGCTTTGAAAAATACACAAAAAAAGATTTTTTTTATTTAACCACTTATTGAATAAAACCTTGAGGGGTCGAGGTTGCTGTCCAAATTTTTCAATAACCTTGTTTTCTACCAGTTCCTGGACCTGTTCTACAAATAACGGAAACCTAGTAAAGCTGATAAAATATTGCTACGTTTCATAATAAGCTAAATATTACAACAGACATACAAATTAATAAATCATGGGTTTGTACTACAATGTCGAAGGATGTATTTCAAAAACTATTTATCGTATCGATATAAATTTAGCATTGATGTTTAGAAAATTTCATGTAGATATACTTTTTTTAATAATTTGCTCTTATCTGTAATAGTTTTTCTGTAAAACGAAAAAAACTACGGTGAGGGACACTTTGGAGAAGAAAAGGGGGAAGGGGGGAGGGAGCAGTTGATATCCGGCATTTTTGGATTCAGTGGGGTCAAATTAATAAGAAAACATCGGTTTCCAAAAAGTAATACGATTAGCTTCTAAACTCATAACGGAAGCCTTGTTTCAAGTTATTGTACTGTCTATTAGGGGTGCGCAGTGTATCAACTATCAAGCATAGGCATAATCTTACATACACTAATACCTAATATATTTTAGGTATAGTAAAGTGTACAGACACGGATGAGATGGATGCACCCCCCTGACAGAAATCCTGGCGGCGCCCATGATGACTTCCAAACTTGTTATGTACTAATTATTTATTCAGTGCTTGCAGCTATTAGATGCTGGCTCGAATCCAACCGATCCTTGCTTGCTATCTTCACATAATCTAAATAAGTCACCCAGGCGAGTAGTGCTGCTAGTATCATCCACTTCTTTAAAGAAATATTTGCTAAGTCCATAAGTAGGTAATTTATAAAAAATCCTTATGTCACGATATAGAAGTAATGCAATCTATTTAAAATAATAAGAAATATGCAAAATTGAACTAGTTCGCTGTAGCATGCTGTAGATATAGTTAAGAAAAGTACTACTACATCTACAACGTTTCCTTTGTCTAGCACAAATGTTTAAATTCCGAAAGTGCATTATATTTTTACTAGGTATTTGCTCGTAACAGCAGAGACAATCCATGTGCATTACCGGCTGCATTTACCGACACTCGGTTTTAATTGAGATAATCACGGCAGCTTGTCGAGGCCACAGCATAGTGATCCTCTGATGTCACATGCCGTATGTGCAAACAGTAAATTTTTTAGGGTTCCGTAACTCAAAAGAAAAAACGATACTCTTATAGGAACACTTTGTTGTCCGTCTGTCTGTCAAGTCCCTTTATCTCGGAAACGCGTGTAGATATCTAAATTAAAACCATATATACTTAAGTTGACAGTCCCTTGAAGCTGTGAAATAATCAAACTTCTAAATTAACGTAAAAAAGATACAGCCTTTAATACCGCAAAGATGTAAACGAGTTGACATTTTAATGCCCGCGCGGCCGCATGCAGCCGAACAACAATAGAAAATCTATGTGGCTCATTTTCCGGGCCTTGACATATTTCGTCACACTCAAGAGCATCTAGAATCTAAAGGCTTCTTCGAACAGAACGCGTTTAACGCCACGTTAGAGCGCTAACCTGACGTCGCGCTATAACGCCGCGTTATGTTGTAGGACGGACGTGCATAGTTCCACGCCAAACACAGCGCCGGCGCTAGCAGGTACGCGGCGTACGACTAGCGCCGTTTGGCGTGGAACTATGCACCTCCTACAACATAACGCGGCGTTATAGCGCGACGTCAGGTTAGCGCTCTAACGCGGCGCTAAGACGCGTTCTGTTTGGTATGGGGTACTTTCCGATGACCTAGAACTATGGGCAAGTAATATCATCTTATACTCCAAGTACAGGTAAATATGTGAAAACTATTTGTAATAAAATCATAGCAAATTATACTTAGTCTTTATTTAAAGAACGTAGGTAATCAATCATCAATCATCAAAATAATATACAAAATTGTACGGAACCCTCGGTGGGCGAGTGCGACTTGAATAAACCCCGATTTTTTATTTAACTCCTTCATTTTAAGTTACGCGTTATGTAATTCTTTGTTAGGTTATTTATTGTACACCTCATAAAAGTAATTACTCAAGTAATAAGTAAGTTGGTAGTACAAGTTTAAAGTGGTGAAGAACTCACCTTATGCCCAGTCTTAAACGTTCTTTGGATCCATTCCCCACTCATCTATACCTACCTACCTGCATTTCTTTAGCAACACGATCGAAGTAATCAAGAGAATTGTTTGCATCTTTCAATATGATTTACATAGTAGGAAATTTAGAGTTTATAGGCATGATTTGTTTCGCTTTAAGGATTTTAAAGACCGAAAATGGGATACTGTTATCCCCTATGTAAGTACTATTATTATACTGTGGTTAATGTAAGCATTGCGGATCACTTGCGGATCGTGCGTCTATCTCGAGCCGAGCATGACTGCACCACGGTAAAGAAAGATTTCTTCACGCACAATCAACCGCCGCCTATCCATTTAACGGTTCCAGTGGTACAAAATAAGTGGTAACAGTATTGTGCTTCGCCCGTGTCCTTGAAATATTTACCTATGGCTGCTACACGCACTAGGACCGCCCATTGATTTATCCTTGACTTGACATCAGTGACACTGAACAGCGTCATCATAACGTCAGAGTACCTTAACAAAAATCGCAAATTACTACTGTTGTGTACCGAGGAATATCGAAATTTTTTAGCGCCTGATTTCGGCTGGTTTGTACAAAGATAAGTACGGAGTACAGCTGCCCCCTTACTCAAATGGCCATTCTTCTAAAATTAACGCTAGTAGAATAGAATTACAATGTATGCGAATGACATAAGCTAACGCTTACCTCCTGTCAATCCCATACATTATTATTTTATTCTACTAGCGTTAATTTTAATAGAATGGCCATTTGAGTAGGCCCTCTGGTATTTATTTCTACTGTACTGTAGTACATACAACGGAGTTTCATATTATTATACTTATTGTGGCAAAAAGAGATTGCTCTACTTACATGCGAAGCTATATCAGCACATTCGGTGCATTATGTGGATAACGTTTCTTCAGATGTTATAGAATTGCAGTCAAGCGTGAGATGAAATTAAACGTATGAATGAAGCGAAAAAAAATTAACGGAGTCGAAGGCTTTTTAAACTGACAGCAAAGATAACGCAACAACAAAATAAAAACAGTACTTATAAGAAAAACATGTCAACTCAAAACTAATTTAAGAAATTATTTATTAATAAAAGCCAAAGTTCTAGTCAAATGTTTAATTGTTCTAGACAAATAAAATAGTGGTCAGTTTTATTTTTTAACATTTCGATTATTGACGATATTGGAATAATTTGTGACGAATTTAAATGACGACTCATTTTAATGCGGAAAATGTTCAAGGCCTAAACTAGGGTTGGGCTCTATGTCAATATCACAAGTACCTGCTTGTCCTTTATAACTATAATATATTAATTAAACTCAAAACATAACTCATCTTACCTACTACTCTAGAATATGATGGCAAGAATTTTAATTTTGTGAATACTTCTGACTTAACATACGAGTATTATAGCCATTTTCGTCAACAATTGAAAGGCCACGTTTATGTTAAGACGGAAATTAAATATTAAAATAGATGTGACATTTTGATATACATTGTCATTATTCTAATCTACCACCTTATCGTCTAACTCAAAATCTATCGCAATCGCTTTCAATTTGGCAGGAATGCTACGTCCATTGCTGTGCCATTACAAGACACTGTGACAGACTATCTTTGAGACCCAGTGATGGATGTACACGATTGCCAAATTAAACGAGATCGTGATATAAAGCCCCTGATTCAGATAACATTGTATTTAGGTACTTAGCCATCATCTTTAAGTAATATTTTTTCGAAAGAATAGCCTCTCTAGACAATAGTGTTTTCAAGTTTGTTAATGTTGATTGATAAATAGATAAGCAAATAAATTGTTTATTTCCATCACATACAGTAAACAGATGATAAATGACAACATTATGAAGAAAAATTAGTAATAAAGTCAAAACTCAGTGATTCCTTTGCTTTAATTGAAACAAAGCACTGATTTTCAGTTTTTCCGTTTGATTTTCAGTTTTTTTAATACTTTTTCCTTTTCTGTTTCAGTACTATGTCTGGCAGTGGGGCTAAGCAACGCCCGATGGGTGAGACGAGGGCGGTCCCAGCAGCCCAGGGAAACCAGCTTCGTCGGAGAAGCAACAAACGAGCTCTCCACAGCCATCTTTCAGGTAAAAATGCCTGAAAACTCTAAAATAACCAATGTGAATCTTTGTGCAAACCTTGACGCTAAAATGAGTTCTTCACTTAAGTAGTATGTGGTCATGATTATTTACATACAACATCTTACGTCACCACTTCATCAAGTAAATATTAAAGCGGGACAGATTCAAGTTGGACTTTTTATTAAGTGTCGTCTTATAAATATTTCTTTTGGACTGAGAATGTTATATCAAATTCTTTAAATTTTGTCATATCTTCGGTTTCGTTTAGGTAGAATATATGTACTTTATCCCATTTTAGTTCGTAATAAGCTTGAAATCTAAAATTGATTGTGTGAATAGCTTGAACCGGAATATCATATTAAAACTCGCTTCAAAATCGTCTTAATTAATAAATGTTATGACATTTACTGCTCACATAAAATTATTAGTTGTTTAATTACTTCCCGCTATAGAAAATGTCGATGTTTGTTTACAAGCTGGAGAAAGCCATCCGTTAGCAGTGAAACTAGCCGGCCTCGCGCCAGCATTAACTTTCCGAATGCGCTTTCTAAATAGTCACAAGGTAATTTGAATATGCTAAAACATACATTTATCATTTTCAGGGGTACATAGACGATGACAAAAACATTGCCTTTTCTCCTCTTGGCTACTCAGCTATCCTCGCCATTTTAGCTGAAGGGGCAACAGGCGAAACAAGGGAACAGCTAGTCACAGCTCTTCATCTTCCAAAAGACCAGAGTTTAACAAGGAAAACTTACCGCTTCATCATGGAAAGATTGAAGAACACACACGAATATAAATACAATCAACCGGAATTGAAAAATTACTTCTACATTTATAAAAACTATACAATTAACGAAGACTATAAGAAGATTCTAGAAGACTACTATTTAACTGAAGTAAGATCAGTTGAGAGATACAACCCCGATCAAGAGTTTAACAAGCCTGTAGAAAATGATGATAACAGTGAATTCATTGTTGATTTGCCTGATAAGAAACAAGATGACATTAAAAACGATGATATTCCCGAACTTATGCCACCTAAAGAAAGCGACGAGAAACTTATATCATTTGCAGTTGAAGATAAGCCAGAGAAAGTTGATATTACACAGATTGAATACAAACCTGCCAAAAATATTAAAGAAAAGATAAAACTTGTTAAAGCTGATCCTAAAAAGGTGGAATCTGATGATGAAGAAGAAACAATGCTTGCTGTTGAAGCAAGGAATCACGCTAGAAGCTTGAAGGTTTTGCAATATAAGAATGATATCACATCCAGTATTTCAGTTAACAGTGTCGGCAGGAAGTCTAGTAAAAGTAAGTTTCTGTAGAGAAATACAATGTTTGTTTTATTTTAAAAGATTTTGTTGAGTGATCTTCCGTTTGGCAACGAAAAGTTTTAAATATTTAAAAATAATGCTAGATGATTATCTTGATATTTTCCAATGTAAATAATAAAAAAAAACTTATTTTTCAGCACCCTCACATTCCTTGATGATAATCTTCAATGGAATGTACTTCCGTGGATCTTGGAAGAAACCATTCGACGTCGTGGAACCTGGTGTGTTCTACAGGTCCAGCTCAGACAAGAAACAGGTACCGATGATGAAAACAAGAGGAACTTATAAGACTGGATATCTTCCTGGATTGGACAGTGAAGCAATTCAAATTCCTTACGAAGTAAGTGAAAAATAAGTAAATAAATATTATAATGCATTACTTATTGATTCTATTCAACAAACCAAACCCATTTTGCTTTTTGTTGGCCTCCATCTTTTGACCTCAGGATCTAGACAGCATAATTTCCTTCAATTCAAAAAAAGAGGGGCAGTTTAAATAGAATACAAAAAGTCAGCTCCTTAGTAAAATAGGGGAGTAAAAATCTGTCATGATGTCAAAATTAAGCGTCAATCAACAAACTAAAAACACTATATTTTCACCAGGGTGGACGCTACGCTCTCGTGGTAGTGGTGCCACGGTCTCGTGATGGACTTCAAAGGTTAGCGGCGGAACTAGCCGGCACCCCACTCACAGACCTCAGCGACAGTCTGCAAGAGGAAGACCTGCAGCTCGCAGTACCCACTTTCTACGTTGAGACCACCACTAAACCTGTTGCTGCTTTGGCTAAGGTAACTTTTGTTTTTAGCATTAAAGGAATACTTATAAAGTACTTATGCAATTTTTTGGGAGTTATTTTCGCCGTTTCCTTGTGGCCAAACTAAAATGCCAAACTAATTTGGCCACGAGGAAACTTAATTCCTTGTAGCCAAACTGTAGTCATAGTTTAAAAATAAAACACACACTATACATGTTTATTTTTTTCTAATAGGGACACAGAAATATATATTAGTATGGTGGGGATACTAATTTATAAGAGATACCTTCGCAGATAAAGAAAAAGTACCAGGATCACATAAATCTAGAGAAGGTTAACTTTTATATATTTTATTAATAAGCCGTAACGCGAATCTGTCGAACAACGTGTTAGGGATGTTTTAGGTATGTACTTTTAAGTAATATATGCCCAGACTCGGTGGTAAGTATATTGTCTACAGAGTTTTTCCTCCATACAGGCGGATGATAAATTAAACTATTACTACGGTTTGGCTACAAGGAATTAAGTTTCCTCGTGGCCAAATTAGTTTGACATTTTAGTTTGGCCACAAGGAAACGGCCGTTATTTTAACTAACATTTTTGTTTATGATTAGACTGTAGGAACCGTGAAATTAATGTTTATTTAAATAAGCTACATCTGTGGATAGTGCTCTTCTATTTCAAGGATTTGAAATGAGCACAGACAAAGTGTCATATTTATGAGACTCTCCACGGTTGCTTGATGTTGTAGGATTTTTTTAATGATATATAGGCAGGCGCTTCTCTGATAACACGCCTGATGGTAAGCGATGATGCGATCTACGATGAAACGTGCTTGCCTAGAAGCTTCACTCGCGACTTGAAGACCCCTAGATTGTACCTATCGCGAAACAGACTCAGGCAAGGAGTTCCACTCTCTAGCGGTACGGATGATAAAATTGGAAGCAAAACGCTTAGTGCGAGTCTTTGGAATGTCGACCAAAATAACTGTGGCGCTGATTGCTACGTCTGGTTGTCCGATGGGTGGAAGAAGGGAGATGGCCTACACTGCTTGACGAAGACCGTGTAATATTTCAGTTCGGCGTGAGCAGCATCTTCAGCCGCGAGGCGGAGCTGTCGGGCGTGTCGTCATCCGAGGGGCTGTTCGTGCAGGAGCTGGTGCAGCACGTCGCCGTGCGCGTTGACAACGCTGACTCTAGCGCCTCGCAGCTTGCAGGTATGAATCTTATCATCATCATAATCATATCGGCCGCACGACACCCACTGTTGAGTATTGGCCTTCAGCAAGGATCTCCACGACAATCAGTCCTGCTTGGCCCGCATCCAGCGGTGCACCGCGACCGCGCACCAGATCGCCGGTCCACCTTGTCGGGGGCCTACCCACGGAGCCGAATCTGATGCGCGGTCGTCATTCCAGAATCTTTCCGCCCCAACGGCCATCGGTTCTTCTCACTATGTTTCCAGCCCACTGCCACTTCAGCTGAGCTATCCTTTGAGCGATTTAGTTCTCCTGCGGATCTCCTCATTTCTGATTCGATCACGCAGGGAAACGCCGAGCATGAATCTATTACAGATAAATTCACTAACCCCTTTCTCGTTGTAATGAGTAACATCTTCAGCGACCGCGAGTGTCGACTACGACTCTTCCGCGTCGTATTATTTAACGAGTAGGTTGGTATATCTGTAGTGAGCAGTGTCTTCAGCCTTGACAAAGCTGTCGGGCGTGTCGTCAGCCGAGGGGCTGTTCATGCAGGAGCTGGTGCAACACGTCGCCGTAAGCGTTGATAACACCGACTCTAGAGCAAAAAGGTGCGCCGAGTTTAGTGTTTGTAGCTGCTGCGCATCTTTTGTCTCCTATTTGTATTGCCAAGTTATATGCCGTTATCTGTATACAGGGTATTAATGAATGTACCCAAAATGGGAAAACCATTTCTAAGGACCAGCAAACTGAACAACTATTACTTGGGACCAACTCTGAAATCGCGAAAAAAAAACAGCAGTTTTATACATTTTGATATTTTTTAAAAAGCTAAGTATTTTTGAGACTTCAGAGATGGTCCACCATGGATGGTGGAAAACTTCACCATGTTACATTGGCTTTTCGAAATCCAAATAAACAAAAATGTATGACGAAACTTATCTTAACTCGTCTTTTCGCTATCCGTCAAATGCCCGAGGCGCAAGCGCGCTAATTTTCAACGATAAAACCAAAACGAAATCGTTACCGTTTCAGTTTCGTTTACAAAAAAATACTATCTTTAGTTTTGTTAAACTTATTGACAGGCTAGGGAGCCTAGGATGCTAATATTGGACAATCTAAATGAGAATTCATAAGCTAAACCAAAGATTTTTAGGTAAATATAAACTAAATGACAACGTAACGCTTTTGGTTTTATCGTTCAGAATTAGCGCGATTGGGCCCCTGATCATAGATAAATTAGTACTGAAAATGACCTAATAATAATTTATATTTCAGTCGCCGATGCAGTTGAAGAGCTCAAGAGTCTTCCTCTCAACGCGAAACTCCCAAGAAAGTTCAATGTGGAGCACCCCTTCCTGTTCTACATCATCGATTGCTTGGACAACCTCGTTGTAGTCGCTGGCAAGGTCACAGACCCCGAAGAACCAACGCCCTTCGAAATTTAAAATAAAAATTTAGTCATTTTTAAAAAAATTTTAAACCTCCAAGTAGTTCAGTTTGGGCTAAAACCTTTTTTCCAAATTAAAAAATAAAAAAATTATTAAATAAATTAAATTATTCTATTACTTTAAATAGAAAATTTCCTGTGATTTTTATATCAATCAATCAATTCAACTTTTTTTTGTTAAATTGTTGTTTGTTCTTGGTAACTTAATTTTTTTAGTAAATTTTAGATGATTTTTATGATATCATACTAGATATATCTTTACATGTGTTCAATCTATACTTATTAATATTTTCTGAAAAGAAATAAAATGTTTTTTTGATACTTTATTTGATATGAAGCTAAAGTTCTACGGAACAATTTGATTTATTTATTGCATACTTCAATTCCGAATTTACTTTGATTATTATTATTCCATATTTAATTAATTCCCACCCTTAGTGTGCCTTTATTTAGCTGTGAAAGCAATTTTTCCTAAATCTGTAGTGACATCTTTTGGTCATTTAACATTTCTTTAAAAACCAGATGCATTTGATAATGAAAAAGTACACAGCTTAGGTTATTAGTTGTAATTTAGTTTAATAAATATTATTTATTTAGTTTTATGTGAGATGTGATAAAGTGTAAGAATATTAAATTATTTATTTGTAAACCTTCTGTCTTCGTTTTATTTTGTCAATTTGAGAAGAGCGGCTACACATAGTGTAGAAAAGGAAGGTAGTGGACCCCCACAGTAAATCCTCAGTAGACGAAACTTTACAGTATGATGAAGTATCTTAAATAAAACGTATTTTTTAAATTATCCAAATCGTTTTTTTTTTGTTTTTGGATATATTTTGTACATAGGTTTTGGTTCATACTATATTACCTCCCTGCAAAGTGTCATCGACTGAGGATTTAATGTTGGGGTCTCCATACAAAAGATCGCTTCATTTTCTACACTAAAGCCTTGTCCACACTTGTATCATTTTGGCGTATCAGATCACCGTATCTTTGACATACATCGTCTCTTTGATACAGTATTACTCCAACGTACCACCAACCAAACTAGCGATGTATGCTAAAGATACGGTGATCTGATACGCCAAAATGATACAAGTGTGGACAAGGCTTAATACAGACGGAATCCGCATTGGCACCGCTATTGACTTCATTTGACAGATGGATTTGATACATTGCTACTTTTCTTTGATATTTTTTTATTTGTGCCAAAAAGCAGTAATGGGTCAAATCCATCTGTCAAATGAAGCAGATAGCGATGCCAACGACACACTTCCCTGATTCGGAATTTTGAATGTATGAAAAATCCGAACGGAAAATTACCGCATGTGTGTGGTAGGCCCATAGTTTTAAATATAATAATCCATACAATAATGGATTAGCTGGTTTGGAACTCCGAATCAAAATTCCCTCTGTATGTGGCGGGCTTAAAAAGGAACGTTTAATTTTTAGCGTCTATATTATTAAAAAAGTGGGTAGTTCAAAATATTACAAAAAGTTTTAAGAAACAGCTAGTTTTTTGTATAACGGACGCGCTGGCCGTGCCCGTAAGTTTTATTCTAAAATAAAGTTATTTAAAGTGAAATTATGGAAACTGATAAAGAAAACACACACAGAATAAAAGCAATAACCAAGATTCCTTTGCCGAAAGACCCGCTGCCACCGCTACCCAAACATTTAGTCGAAAACAAGAAAAAAACACTGGCAAATGATATAAGCGAGAGGTATCCATTGAAGACATTGAATTCACAAGAAAATTTTGCGTTACCTGGTCCAAGTCAAAAGGGTAAAGCAATTATTGTTAGACCAAAAAGAGTGGATGATCGCCACGTGACGCGCAGAAATGGTACAGAAAACTTAGATTGGGACTTGAGAGTTTTTAAAGACGATTTGGATGAAGAAGATAATGCTATTCTTATAAGTGATGATGAGGATGCCATCAAAAAGGATGAGTTTAAGTTTTTCGTGGCAAACAAGCAAAGAAATTCTCGTGGTGAATTATTGTCAGTGGTAACACCGGTAGTGAAGTCTTTGGAACCGAATAGGGTAAAGAATTTGAAAAGAAGCTTAAAAAGACCGCATAGTAGGGAGTTACAAGGGCTGCCTCCTGTGGCTTATAACCAACGGAAAGTAGAGGAAAAAGTGAGACGGAAATTGCAATTTAATGAACCTTTACAGGATAGGTTTATGTCTCCAGACTTTTGTAAGTACTTAAGTCTTACTGGTTCGATCAATTTTGTAGATATTAATTTTTATCCTATTCAGAACCTAATCTAATTAAGTGGTCAATCAATGAATATGGTTATGTGATCAGTTTTGATAAAAAAATTTGATGAAGGTTAGGTGTAAATGTCACAAAAGAGGTATAGTCTACCACGTAAAGTTTCAGTAGTAGTATGCATAAGACACTATAAAAAAAAAAGATTTATTTGTGTCTTAAAATGGTTAACACAATGATAACTACGAATCAAAGCTGTCAATATGTTCACAAATTAATACTTCAATTTGAATAACTTAATCGCTATTGTAATATTGTACAAAGTACAAATAGATTGCATTGAATCAGTCGGGGGGGTTACTCCCGATGCGATCGAGATCGAGTTCGTTTGTTCGATCCTGATTTGAACTCGATCCTGTTGAGAGTAAGGGGGCAGGATCATAACACGCATTCAGAGATTCTTTAATTAGCTGGCTTATGTGGTATTTACACGAGTCAACTTGGCAGGCGACTTTAGTCAATTAGCGCTTTTTATCGGCAATAATAATCGCAAACCAAATTTCAATAAGGTGGTGATTCGATTTTACAAGCGATTGTTGATAAATAATTTCATTGTATTATTATCAGAGTGTATACCTAAATGGTTTAAATAGGTATGTATTTTGTGACTGGGTCTATAATAAGTCTTCTTTGTACTCATTAAATCTAAAGTAACAGAGTAATTATTTGTAAACTGATCAATCATGAAAGATTTGTTATGTTAGTTATGTAGCATCTTAGTGCATAGGGGCCATCCATAAATAAAGTCACTCGAATTTCATGGATTTGACCCCCTACCCCGTCCTTGTCACAGCTGGTCACATTTGTGAGCCTCCCTCCCTAGTGTGACGTCACATATTTCACAATTTTGCATTTAGAAATAATTATGGAATTAAAAAGCAGTTCAGAAATTTGTTATATTTCTATTTAAATGTTTTTTTAATGAGACGTCACGAAATTAAGGACCGCCCCTTGTCACACATTGTCACATTTTGTCGACCCCCTCCCTCCCCTTAACGTGTGACGTAATTTATGGATGGCCCCATACCTAGATGGTTTGAATAATAATATGTAGGTAGTTTTTATGAAAATATGATGTATAACTAGCGGCCGCCCACGGTTTCACCCGCGTGGTTCCCGTTCCCGTGGGAATATCGGGGTAAAAAGTATCCTATGTTTTAATCCAGGCTATCTGCTATCTGTGTGCCAAATTTCAATCAAATCCGTAGTTTTTGCGCGATTGAGGAACAAACATCCAAACCCACAAACTTTCACATTTATAATATTAGTAGGATTATTGTCACCACCACACGGTTGCATCTGAAAATCAGCGCCACTGTTTCAGGCAGCGGCACAAGCTGAGATGTTACCGTTTCAGCAAAAAATTGTAGATGTTAATTTTATATTTTTTGTAATTTTTTTTTGTAACGTTTTGCTGAATAAATATTTTCTATTCTATTCTATAAAACGCGCTAATCGACTATAGTCGCCTGGCTAGTTGCCTGCCAAGTCGCTCCTTGTAAATACCCCATTAACTTCTGTGATATTTTTTTTTCTGGAACAGTAAAGAGATCCTACATGTTATGCCACACGCGGGACTACGCAACGGACACATTCGCGTACCTGGTCGCCACGGAGCAGCGGCCGGTCACCCCGAGGATCTCCAGCATCACGAGGGCTTGTGTCATCAATTGGCTCATGAAGATCAATGTAAGAATAATAGGTCTCCCTCTTTTCTGTAGTACAAATCCACAAAAAAAAAAAACTGTAATTTACATCGTTAAAACTAATGTAATTTATGATAATTAGTTTAGTAGTTTTGTATTTTACATTGATGTTTTGGTTTTTGTTTTGTTTATTGTTGTTTTCGGAAAAGTCGTAGAACAAAATGTTACTTCTGCGAGGTTGTTGGTGTTTGACAAAGAACCCTGTATAAGACCAAGCTACATTTACCAGTGGTTGACCTATTGGGTGACCCATGAGCACTAAACATTTTATGTATTAACCTATGGTTCACCTATTGGGTAGACCACGTGTAGAAAAAGGTACCCGTGGAATACCTAGGTGAACCACGCAGGTGGAGTAGAAAGGAGATTTTACATACAGAGCTACTTAGAGTTTCTTTCAAATCGTCAAATTGTTTTTCTATTAGGGAGCAGATGGCAACCCGGCCACCGTTCAAACAGCCGTCTGGTACTTGGACTCCGTGCTGGCCACGGGTTTTGTCCATGTGGACAAGCTGCAGCTGATCGCCACCGCGTGCTACTGGGTGGCCAACAAGCTGCACGGGCCAGTTCTCTCCGCAAACAGGCTGGTCAAGTGTGCTGATCAAGCGTTTACTACAGAAGAACTGCTGCAGGCGGAAAAGGCGATTCTAGAAAGACTGGTAGGTTCAACTCTTATCCTCGTATCTATAGTAGAGTAAGTAATGACTTGAGTAAAACTGTAAGTAATTGAATGATAATATAACATAAGAAGCATTTTAAAATTGCAAGCACTGCAATTGACAAAGTATCTAGTAGGCCAAGCGAACAAGCGTGGCCCTCAGGAGGGATCTGGGGGGTAATTACGTAACTTTGTTGCAATCAACTCTGACAGAAATCGCAGTTACATCGCTGCTTTAGTAAGAACCAATGTGACAACTATCTTAACTAAAGCAGCAATGCAACCGCGCTTTCAATCGAGAATTGTTAGCAACAGCTTTACGTAATCAAGGTACAGGCCATCCTTTCAAGTGGAGTACTGGCAGGACCTAAGTGCACTCTAAGCCTAATAATCATCAGCACCCGATCTTCTTTTGTTTTTGAGATATTCATAATAATGTCAAAAAACAAGTTAATTTTTTAACGGTTATTTTAGTCAAAGAACTGATGAGAATAGAATAGAGTTAATAATGCATACTTTTACAGACATTCTTGTTTAAACTTAGATATAAAAAAAAAAAAAAAATTAAAAAAAAATTAAAAACACGACTGCCCTGCCAAAACGAAGTAAAAAGTTAAACAACAAGTGTCATTGCAGTCGGGGGACCTTATCATGGAACAATTTTTGATCAAAGAGGTCCCCCGACTGCAATGACACTTGTTGTTTAACTTTTTAGTTCGTTTTGGCAGGGCAGTCGTGTTTTTAATATTTTTTTAATTTATTTATTTTTATTTCACACATTTTAGTGACATATTATATAGTTTTGGAATGTGCTCATCAAGGCCTTTCATTTGATGCCCATATTGTAATAATAAGAGAAAAAAAATTTACACATAACACTCTTTTTGCTTTGGGCAGTCGTGTAAAAAGACAGATATATTTTTCGTTTAAAATTTTTCGACACATCTCGCGAAGATACACCTACCAAAAAATTTTGTGACAAACCACTATTGTTTTACAAGGTTTAAATAAAATAACAGTAAAAATTTCCTTGGTTTTTTGTCATTATCATGAATAACTCTAAAAAAATAGAAGATCGAGAGCTGATATTAGGCATACAGTGCCCTTAGGTCCTGCCAGTACTCAACCTAAAAGTATGGCCAGATCCCTCGTGGGGTTCGTTTAATTCGCTTAGCCTGCTAGACCCTTTAGGTAAATTATCCATAACATAGTCTACTCCTGCCCTTTTCAAGCTGTATTTTTTAAACCTTGCATTTAGAATCTAAGCTGAGTAAGTACTTGTTTTAGAAATTCCCTTCCCAACCGGTCATCCCTCAAGAGTTCATCACATATTTAGCGTGGTGGTGCGACGAATCCCATCCAGGAGAGATAGAGGTGGCAGCCACATTCCTCTGCATGTCCGGCCTGATGGTAGACAAGAGTTTGTGCAACCACTGCCCTTCAGTCATCGGGGCTGCTGCAGTACGGAACGCGTTGCTACTCCTGAGGAAGAAAGATCTGATGCTGCACCTTCAGATGTGTCCTGTGTAGGTATTTTTATCTTTACTAATGTCATAATTCATCATCATCATCATCATATCAGCCGCACGACACCCACTGCTGGGTCTATACCCAG
The DNA here is from genome assembly GCA_928269145.1 of Agriphila tristella. Taxonomy (NCBI): domain Eukaryota; kingdom Metazoa; phylum Arthropoda; class Insecta; order Lepidoptera; family Crambidae; genus Agriphila; species Agriphila tristella. The sequence goes on along the minus strand of OV743435.1, from coordinate 33,397,002 downwards.
CATTGCTGGGTCTATACCTTGGAGGAGGCCTATGCCTCCTCCAAGGATCTCTACGACGATCAGACCTGCGCTGGCCGCATCCAGCGGTTTCCCGCGACCTTTACCAGATCGTCGGTCCACTTTGTCGGGGGCCTACCCGCGGAGCGTTGTCCGGTGCGCGTAAATCATATATCATCATTATTATAATATATACTTATCATCATCATCATATCGTATATCATCATTATGATATTTTAAATGTGACAGTATGGGGCCACAGTTTTGTAAAGTATTTCTGCAATGTGGCGGGCGTGACGTCGAGCGCAGTTCGCTTACCGCGAGGTAAACATGCCGTGCCGCATGATGGTCATACTCGAAAATAAAATGAATAGACGGAGCTACTGTGACTGTGACCTTTATTTTGAATAAAATAATGACATTTTATGACAAATCACTACTAAGAGATTTAATATAAGTACTTAATTGAAAAAAATACTAGAAAAAATCGACTCACCCGTAGCAGCTCAGAGAGGATTCGAACCCGCACCCTTAGGACTCCGGCCCAATGCACTAACCAATTATGCTACCGAGTCGCCAGTGGGAGCGGCGAAGGTAAAAATTACTAGATTTAATTTTTTTCTAGTATTTTTTCATTATCTCTCTCTAATTCTCTTTTATTTTATTTGTATATTAAGATATACAAATAGCATTGTGAATGCTAAATGCAAAATTTTCAATAAATCACTACTACACACTAGAAAACGGTATTACGGTATTAACTACCAAAGACAACATTAGTATAATAGTCAGTTAAGCTAGGGTTTCCTAGGATGACGGTGCCGTCATTATTACGGCCGTAATTTATAATAAAATTCCGTAAAATACGAAAAGACGTCAAGAACCAAAATATACAAAAGAAGATAAATAAATAAAGTTCAAAGTTCTATATTAAATTAACATTATCAAAAAACATCTGCTCAATTTTATACTTTCCCATTAGATCACGCGTTGTAATACTACTCCGATATTATGAAAAACATCAAACCGTTGCATTCTGCATTAAACAAGATAATAAAATATTAAGTATAGGTACTTGGGTATAAACGGCCTGGGATTTTCCACATACTTACCTCACTTTTGATTTAGGTCTTTAGGCTAATGTGAGCCTGTCAACTTGAAAAATGAAGAGTAGGTATGTACATATATTTGAATAAATTGAGTATACAGGGTGTTAGGTAATAGCCTTGTAAAGCCGAATATGGTATATAGGGACCATCCAACTGAACAACTTTTACTATGGGACCAACTCTGAAATCGCGAAAAAAATCTGCTGTTTCATACATTTTGATATTTTAGTTATTAATTTTGGTATGAAACAGCTACTTTTTTCGCGATTTCAGAGTTGGTCTCATAGTAAAAGTTGTTCAGTTGGATGGTCCCTATCTACCATATTCGGCTTTATAAGGCTGTTACCAAACATCCTGTAAAATATAACCTAGTACGCCCAGTCCGTTATAAAAACCTGTCAAATCTTCGCATTTAAGTTTATAATTAATTGAAACTAATAACCCTGTTGTGGTAGCCCAGCGTGCAGTACTTCAAGATAAAGAATGGGCATAGGAAAACATCGGAAACAATCGTCTACAATTATATTATTACATAAAAAAGACAATAAACAAAAAGTAGTTTGACTCTAAAAGTCATTTACAATTTCAACTTTATTGCAATGAAATAAATGGCAACGTCATTTCTAAGAAAAGCAAACACACGATGCCCATTCTTTATCTTGACGTACAAGTGACGTACCTATGTTAGTACATATAAAGTAGCCAACAGATATAAATACCTAGTTCATTTTCCAAGTCACACACAAATAAATAACAATTCCGAAAAAACATTATATTATTATGTAGTTTCTTATGCAAAATCAAAAAAGATAAGACACAAGATTAGAATTTTTAAATCTTTTATTAATTAGGTAATAAGTATACAATTTTTAACGTTTTTGCATAGTTTGTTCATCTTTTAAAAATCTTTATCTTAAATATGCAATAAAATCAACTGTAGTTTCGGAAAAAGTTTTTAGTGTAATCGAGTTGCTATTTTCCGATTTTTTTATCAAGTTACTCCTAATTCTATTAATAAGAACATAATAATATAAGAACTTAAGAATGCTCAAGGTCACCCAGCGTGCAATGTAGAGAACCACGTAGGGTTGCCAGATCGGAAGTCCAAAATAACTGGAGAAAATTTGAAAATGTCGGGATTTTGGGATTGTTGTCGGGAGAAATAAAAATGTAAAATAAAATTTTACTTAAATGCCTGTATAGAGTAACAAAACGGCCGCACAGCGCAATTTTTAGTCAGTTTAATCCACTAATCTTGTATGTTTTAATCTTGCCTGTCAATTGTAAAAAAAAACAACCGCGCAGCGCAATTTTCATACTCTTGCCCTTTTATAATAAAAAAAACGGCCGCGCAGCGTGATTTTTAGTCAGTTTTATAAACTAATCTTGTAATCTGTGGTTTCATCTGCGAAAATTATTGCTTTCTAGAGAACTTTTAGAACAGCTAATTTTCCGGGAGATTTTTTGATTTTTCGGGAGTCGGGAGATCACTTGAAATTCCGGGAGAATCCAGGTGAATCCCGACCATCTGGCAACCCTAGAACCACGCTCGACGTCTCCCTACGTGATCGCGGGAAGCCGCTACACGCGATCAGCACCGGTCCAATTCTTGCTGGGGAGGCCTTTATAATTATATCTACCCTACCCAGCAGTTGGTGTCGTGCGTGCGTATATTCATCAGTATTTATTATCATCATCCATTTTTAATGTCCCACTGCTGGGGCACTGGCCTTCCTTATGGGTGAATAAGGAGGATGGGCCATAGCCCATAACCCACCCACGACGCAGGCCCAAAGCGGATTGGTTGGTGTTAACGACTGCAAATGCAGCCGGGGTCAACGGCTTAACGTGCCTTCCGAAGCACGGATGAACTCGAGATAATACATTTTTGGTCACCCATCCCATGACCGAACCTTGCGTAAGTTGCTTAACCTCCACAATAGCAGGGCCAAACTGCACCACTTAGCTCCTCGTATTTATAGTACTAGCATATTTGTTTACCATTATTGTACCAACTATGGGACCAGTTTGATGACGTACGAAGTCACAATTGGAACATCGAGAACTGGTTTGACTGCATTACATACGGCGTCATACCAATTCAAAAGGGCTTCTCTACATTTTATGGTAGAGACGTGACTTTGCATGTAAGAGTCTTAAAACTAAACTAAAAATAGCTCGGACGGTGTAAAAATAGCACCCATATAATACATTTCAATGCACATATACGAGATAATAAAAGAGATATAGTAAGGGTATTTCGTTCAACGGTAGATTCTAAAACAAAAGTTTTCTACTAGTTTTCTTCTACTCTCAAATTAAAAAAAAACCATGAAACATTGTAAAAATCTCGTTTGCATAAATATAGCAATATAGACCCTACACTAATTTCTAGCGTTATTTAACCTACCTAAAGCCTTGTATCCACTTTAGCATGATCAGGCCAATGAGCGGCTCATTTTCCTGAGCATGCTCAAGTGGATACTAGGCTTTATATGTTTCTGTAGTTCTATTCTAGAAATATTTTGTTCCAGTTTCAAGTCAGCCGAGAAAAAGGCGTCCAACATGTCTTATACTTGCTCTTTATTAAGAAGAGCGGTCCGTGCGGTTGCCAGCCCTCAGTACGAGTACAAGGCACCCCTTGATCACTATGGAACCCCTCCTCACTATATAGCACAGAGGATCATCAATGCTGCCAACGAACTAAGCGTTATGGATGTTAGGAACACGGCGTTTGTAAACGATTGAATCTCTGGAAGATGAAAACGCCTAAACGTGAAAAACAATTGAATGTCTCAGAGAAAATATGAAAATGCTAAATCGTTAATACCTACGTGCATAAAAAATCAATGTCTGAAAGATAAATATTACAAAACTTTAGCACGTGTAAAAATAAATGTTTCTAAGATGAAAATGGCAAAATGCTAACACATGTAAAAAATGTTTTAAAAGCAGTAAGAAGACTCACTAATCTCTATATCTTGAAGGGTTATCATATCAGTACTGCCATTGAATTAAATTAATTAAAGACTAGGATAACCAACAAGGAAAATATAAAAAAAATAACCAGTTTGAATCTTTTTGTTGTACAAAAAAATTGTGAAGGTATGCCTACTTTGAAACAGCTGATTTTTTATGATGTTTTAATTCAAGCGATTAACGCAAATGAAGTTTAATGACTTAAGCAGTTAGTTATACAGTTAGTGATACCTATGACTTTATTAATATGACTTAAAGACTTAATTTCGAAATATTTTAATATAATGACTTGCTTTTTTGACACATAATTATATTTTAAAAAGACATTTTGATTGTTGGTAATTTTAAGTGTAGTGTAAAGCTGTTTCTCTGAATGATAAGTATAAATAATGGATTTAATTGAGTGTTTTTTTATCATCCCACAATAATCATTGGAAATCTGAAGAGAGGTAGTATTCTATATTACCATTAGGGTACACATGGGTGAATCAACTTTTTAGTGTAAGGAAAAAATCGACCCATGTGTAAATTTTTATATTAAAACAAAACTAGATAAATCTTTTGTAAAAAATCTCTATTTTACGATATTTAGATTCATAGCCAATAAAACAAACTTAGTTTTGTAATCAATATTTTAAAGAAAGACATGGGTGACCCAGGGGACAATGTTGTCCCCAGCTTTTATATGAAAAATAGGAGTTGTCTCCTGAGTCACCTATGTTTTTCTTTAAAATCACGTTATTTTTTTATATCTTTTAAGTTTTCTTATAAGATAATTAGCTGAGAGTATTTGCAACTACATATTAACTTCATATAAAAATGGTTCACGCAGATATTTTAGGAAATGCCACAAGACAACAAAAAGTTGTTTCACCCACATATCGGTGGTTACCCATCTTATGACTGGCGTCTGTGAAAGTTGATGAGGAGAATGTATTAAAACCAAAGAATTAAGAAATATGGAACCTCCAATAATTTAATCTATAATTTTCCTTTTGAACATCGCTTATAAATGAGATTTTTAAATTTTTCGAGATTCTAGATTCTCCATCTTAACGAATCACAATAATGATTTGATGATAAAACCAAATTCAGTTTTCCCAGCTTAAATAACAATATCATTAAGTTATAAAATAATTCACTACTTACTATTGCGTATGTGGTGTAACTTAGAATGAGTATAATTTCAGTCAATACATTTTTTAGGGTTCCGTACCCTAAGGGTAAAAACGGGACCCTATTACTAAGCCTCCGCTGTCCGTCTGTCTGTCTGTCTGTCTGTCTGTCTGTCACCAGGCTGTATCTCATGAACCGTGATAGCTAGACAGTTGAAATTTTCATGGATGATGTACTATTTCTGTTGCTGCTATAACAAAAAATACTAAAATCAGAATAAAATAAATATTTAAGGGGGGCTCCCATACAAAAACGTATTTTTTTTTGCCGTTTTTTGCTCGATATTGATAACGACTGCAGGAAGACAGTTGAAATTTTCACAGATCGTGTATTTCTATTGCTGCTATAACTACAAATGCTAAAAACATAATAAAATAAATATTTAAGGGGGGCTCCCATACAACAAACGTGTTTTTTTTTTTTTGCCGTTTTTTGGTACGGAACCCTTCGTGCGCGAGTCCGACTCGCACTTAGCCGGTTTTTTAATACACAACGGGATAGTGCTTGGCCTTCATCTCACCTAATGTTAGATGACGATAAAGCCGAAGGTGGAAGCGCACTACACCCAGAATACTGGCTATCTTACCTCTAACTGCCGGAACACAACAATTTTTAAATTGTTGTTATGGCATCAGACTTAGGTAAGATGGTGGCAGCTAGCCAGGCGGACTTGAAATAAGCCCTACCACCAACCAAACCGAGTACAAATTGTACCCCTCTGGGAATCGAACCCGGGACCTCTGCGTCTTACACGGGTGGGCGAACCACTAGACCACAGAGGCGGTTAAACAGTTTAACAGCTATAAAAACGGGAAGTATCAATAAATATTTAAAAAAATTGGGGCGCGTTGGCAAAAGATCGGGCTGCATTTGAAGGGCCCACGTGGTGGGTTATGGTTTATGGCCCATAAGAATAAAAAATATTTAATCTGCAAGTAACATGGTACACACACATAAAGATCTTAAAATAGGTAATATCCACTACACTCATAAGGAAGGCCTGTGCCCTAGCAGTGGCGACATTAATCAAAATCATACACTTAAGCTAAGGTTTCCTAGGAAGACGGTGCCGTCATATTACGGCCGTAATTTAGCGGCTTAGAATGTTGACTATGGAAACAATACGGCGCGGTTTCTGACGTTACGGTGTCGCCATATTGTTTACATAGACAACATTCAACGCCGCTATATTACGGCCGTAATATGACGGCACCGCTATCCTAGGAAACCCTAGCTTAACCCTCCGTGTTTTTGCTTCGTCGTAGTCGGGTAAAAATGGCCGACGACGATGATAAATAAATATTGGACAATAATATCAACATCATTATCATTATGACATAAAAAAATCTCGAAATCTTCCTTAATTTGCTAGGAGCAGCATCATTGCTATTTGAAAATATCGACTGGCAAAACTGTCACAATAGTTAACTCAAATTGGAAGATTATATCAGGTATCCAAGTTGAAATAGGGGTAAGTTTTCAAGCCTTGCTCCATCGTATGGTTCCAAAAGAGAAATATTTCGATTCGAAATCACAATCGGTAAATAATTGCAGTCACAAGTTAAAAGAGAAAACTGCATATTTTGTTCTTCCTTGATCCCATCAAAGATATTTTATTTAAAGATTCATAAAGTGAATCTAAATAAATGAAAACAAAACTTAGTCTTGGCCAGTTCAAGTAAACCGGCTGGACTGGGAAAACCGAATGCGTATAATCTGTTTATATACTAGTTTTATATACACGTATACGGTTAAAGTAATATGACCTGTGGGCTCTGCAACTAAAGATTAAATTTCAATGGCAAGCACTGGTGCGACAAGTTGCGATACAAAATTATCTTGTTTATCAAGGCAGAGTCAGTTGAACTTATTGTGGAAGCCACACGTCAGCGACAGTCGAAATGATTTAAGTTGTTGCAAAAAACTACATATAAATTATATGAAATTGTCAGAAGACTGATTTTAAAGTGATCAAAACAGTGTTTAAGAAAAATGATGGATTTAAGATGTGAGTACTTAAATTTAATGGTGATACCGATATTATGAATTAATTAACAGGTAGAATAGTCAACGGACAAGTATGCTTATTTATAAACTTCAATATCTAGAATCTTAAACGTGACCTTTCACGTGACGTGACCCATACAAATTTTAGGTTGAACACAAACTGTATGGAGTATGTATGTAGGTATGTACCCAACTCTATTCTTTCTTACCTCAATACAAGGCAAACCACAATGAGGAAACGATTGTACATAAATACAACTCAGTAGATTATATTTTATTTAACAATAAAACGCCTAACTAATTTAAGACTTTATTAACTCAAGGCATGAGATACAAGAAAACTGAATATGTAAGATAGTTACAAAGTAACAACAGTAACATGTACCTAATACGAAGCTTAATACAATTTTTTATTGCATTTTGTTTAATAAAGATGACTACAGCAGATTATAACAGGCTTGCCTGAACGACGGCGAACTTTGACCTTGTTGAATTATTATACTTAATTCTAACAAATGGACTTCTACAATTAAAGATTATCTAATGGAAAGTAAATAAAAACTTTAAGATGTTTAAATACATATATTAAAATGTTAAACACTTTGACCTTCTGTATTGTTATAGCCACTCTAATGTTATATTGCACCATTTATTTTTAAATTACCTTTTAATAACATTTCAGGTATTATAACATTTTCTTGCTTATCGTTAGCAAGAAATGCTCAAGCACAAGATCCTTATAACGTCGGCGTTGTGAATCCTGATTACATTTACTTCAAGGATGGAAATCAAAGGATTCCATCAAACGTACTGCCTCTGACCAGTAAGAGAGCGAATTGGCCGAATCAAGATCAAAATTGGCCGAACTATTTGCAAGGAAACCAAGGGAATTATAACCCCTTACAGGCGCAAGCGGTTGTTCCTTCGAATATTGATCTTAGCTTGTTGCAAGGAAGCCGAGGTACTGTTAATTCTGGACAAACGCAAACAGCTCTACCACCGAATCGTGATACCAGTTTCTTACAAGGAAACCGAGGAAATGTGAATCCTTTACAACAGCATGCAGTTGTAGCTTTAAACCGCTTTGGAAATATTCCAATGGAGCAAAATCCCAACTTGAATAATAATTTGAATCAAATTCGAAGAACAACAACTATCCAGCCGGCATTATATGGACAAACTGATGTTGAAACAAATTTTAGACCAGCAATAAGAAATGCCACAGCTCCAGTTGATCCTGTGTCTTTGGCTTTATCTGATTTCAGTCTTAGGTTTATGAAGGTTAGTATGATACTTGTGTATTTACCAGAACAGAAGTGCGGGGGCTAAATAATGGTAAAATAATATCAAATCTAAACGAATCTTCTATTAATATTCTTTTTAATATTGTGGTTGTAAGGTGTTTCATGAATTTTGGTTTATGCTGTGTAATCAAAATGAATAATTTGTTATCTTTCTACTCTTTAGAGTGTGCCAGGGGAACAAGGCAACCTGGTGGTATCCCCGTTTTCGGTGGCGAACCTTCTTGCACTTCTGCAGCAGGGGTCGTTGGGTAACACACAGCAGCAGATCACCAATGCGCTGCAGTTGACGCCCAGTCAAGCTGCAGATGGATTCAGAACGCTGACGGAGAGCTTAAATGTAAGTAGGTATTTAATAAGTATAGCTTGTAACTAATTCGTAAGTATCGCAATTTAACTCTATTCTTAGATTTCGATGCAAAAACAACAACGTTTATGAATATGTGAAATTGCAATGCACCGCTAATTAATTATTACAATGGAACATGTATTCATTTGGATGTGTAAATGTTAATCCTAAGCTGCGACGCTCTCAGGCGCTCCTAGGTTTGACTAGTTAGTTTAGTCCAATCAACGGGGCTTATGCAACCCGAATAATTCTCCCGTCTATGAAATTTGGCATGTGATGAAGTTAGGTAATACAGATTACAGATGTACAATAATCCAATAAATTTTGTTACGAGAAGTTATGTATTTTTACCTAAACATGAAAATCGCTTATATCTGTCTGTGAATAATTCCTCGGGCTAAAATACTTTCTGTATTCGTACTTATGAGTTAGTTAGAATAAGTATGTAAATAAATCCAATATTTTTTCGATTTCAGAGATACCCCAAATTTAAATTTCAATAGTTTTCAATATATCTTCTGTTGAAAAATTTATTTACTGATTATTATTTTTAATATGTTTTTATACCTTTAATATATAGCTTTGTTCAGAAGCCAATAAATTTTCTTCTTTAATCATATTTTTTTTATTTTTTGGTCTAAAGAGGTAAAAATACCTACTCTCTTTTATACTCTCGAGCTTTTTGTATAAAGCTCGAGCGTATAAAAATGACCTCTTTGTTGTTATTCACCCCATTGTAAAATGATTGAGTTTGTAATCTTTATTCCTTTTTCCGTATCGATATTGCTGCATCGACAGTTGAGCCCAGCCCTTTATGTCAAAAACCTGTCATATTTTGATGTGTGACTCATCCGTACACAAATTTTTGCTGTTTTGTTTTATTTTTTATGTGTGAGTGTCGTCATTACAGTGTAGTTTTTGTATGTGGGTATGCGGAACTGCACTTGTGTGCATTTTCCCCCCCGCAAAAAATGCCAGAATAATTTGAATAGAGTAATATCGCTAAGGCTTCTCCCTTCGTGACAAACGAAGCCTTTTGTTGCTCGAAGTATGGGGCCATAGCACAGACTCACACGACATAATACAGCAAACAATGTATACCTACGTATACTTGTAAATATTTGCCAGCCAGAATCTTGCAAACCTCATTTCATTAGACTAAAATCTCCTCATTTCATTATCGATATAAAATACAATACTAGCGTGTTTACATCTCTATAGACATCACAATTCACATCATAGACATTTATTTTTTAATTTGACGTTTGAAGAGGCAAGGCAAAGGCTTCGCTTATATTTTACCTATATCTTGTACTTACGTCCTTTTAGAATAAACCATTTTCTATTAATTAATATCTCAGAAATATATGAAAATAAATGGAAAAGAAAAAATACGTGTTGCCTAAAAAACTATAAATTTTCAAAAAAAATCCTAAAAATTTTGAAATGTTGTCAATTACTTATATAATAAACTACCGAAATATATAAAAATAGAAAAAAATGAAAATAAATTTAAAAATAAGTATACTAAAAGACTTTTTAATAAAAAAGTGTTATTACTCAGTAGAAGAATATATATGTGCGATAAGCTCAAATAATTCTATTAATCCTCGGGAAGCTCTCTAAATATCAATCTATGTTAATTATTTAGTTTTATGATTATTTTTTAATTTAATAGTAAAAAGTTTAGTCCTAGTTAAGTCCCTAAAAACATTCACTAGCAGGGTATGTTTTTTCAGGCCATTACACTTTGTTTAATATCTCAATTATTGATGTGAAAGTGATAGTGTAACACGTGCTTGATATAAATAAATAAATATCGGTATCATAATATACTTACAGCTCGCGCAATATAACTTGAACCTAACCATAGACAATGAGGCTTGCGCAGAAGCAATTTTCAGTACAAAATGTAGAGCGCAGTCCATGTGGTACTAAAACTTGGGTCAAGTTATATTGCGCAAGCTGTACTTACCTAACTAAATAATAAATTGAACTAACTTTTATTACAGAAACGCCTCTCATCAAATATTTTAAAAGTAGCAAACAGTTTATTCATTGCTGATGGATTCGAAATCAGTCCAGCGTACAAGAGTATAGCGAGGAATAATTTTGGCAGTGAAGTTAACCCGATTAAGTTCAATAGACCAGTAGTGGCTGCATCTAGGATAAACCAATGGGTAGCTTCCATGACCAATAACAAGATTGAAAATTTGCTTTCTCCAGGTATGAAATAAAACAGGGAAGTATCATAATTAATTAATTCATCATATCATAATGATGATGAATCGGCAAACATAAAAAGGCACGTCAAAAATATTTCATAAATGTCAAATAATTAAATGAGAATAAATAAAAAAATATACACGTTTCGAAAGGTTTCGAAATTAATAATACTTATGTCCAACAAATTCATTTAGACTATAACAACATTTTGTTTAAGGTTAGCTCAGGGGGGCACCCTGAGCGAAAGTGGCGTAGGGATGAATTTTAATTAATATTATAATTATTCTAATACAGAATTTTAATAATGTTTTACGTAGAATTTTTAGGGCCCGCAGTTCTAGTATTTTCATATCGTTACATTCCCTCGTAGTCACTGCTAGAAGTAGATAGAAAAACTGCTGAGTTTTCAGACAAATGTCTTGCTCCGTAGGTGTCTCAAACTTTTCTAGGGTTTTAACCAGATTTGTCAAAATCACTAAAATATCAAGACTATATAGGGATGATTAAAATGTTTAATTTAATGAAATATTCCATATATGATTGCCATTGTGGAATCCGAATCCGAATTATAATTCTGATAGCTCTTTTATGTAACACAAAAGCCTCTCCTACGTTATATATTTAGCAATTAAGCAAATTAGTATTTGTGATTGCCCCAAAATCTAATACTGTACCGCAGATGAGATTCAACTAGCGCATAATATACCGTTTTCAGTTCCACTGTAATGTCATCATGTAAACTTCTCTGACAATAACACCCTGTAGCGCCTAAATAACGGTATTGCCTACGTTATCTGATACCACGACGAAACCCACGGACAATGATCAGAAAAGTGATGCTTTTGTCTTTACCACACCTTTGAGCCCGTCTGCCAAATACTTCCGGCCATACAAGAACTGGCAGACTACGTTTTTTGTCTTTACCAATAAGCGGGTAACTGATGCAATTAGTATTATTTCGGTATCAGATGACGTAAATGACCCCCTTCATTTTGCTACCGGAAGTAGCCCGTTTATTTATAGTTCCGGCCAATTCAGCTTTGGCAGACTGATTAATCTAAGCTAAGCATCACTTTTCTGATCATTCTCCATGGGTTTCATCGTGGTATCAGATGACGTAGGCAATCTTGCGGTCGCCGCTCGTACTATCACGGGACGCCTGGCAGATTCTAATACAAAACTCAATGCTACGCATACGAATCAGTTTTACTGCCAAGAATTTTACAATAGATATTTCAAATAGTAAAAACTCCGCAAAACTCCGGTATTGACTTTTTTATCATTTCAGAGGCTGTTTCTGAGCAAACGCAGTTGGTTCTAGTAAATGCAGTATACTTTAAAGGCTTATGGGCGGTCAAATTTAAGCCTGAGGCGACATTGTTAAAAGACTTCTACCTCAGTAATGGTGGCAAGAAGACTACTCCCTTCATGCGCATGCGACGAAACTTCAGAACTGATTACGACAAAAGTACTGGTTCTCAAGTCCTCGTTTTGCCTTTTGAGGTAATTTGTTTGGAATTATTTTAAAAAGATCTTGATCTTTTTGACTTCTTAGCTGACCCATATGTACCATGGGCAACAGCGTCGCTTAAACACTGCTAAGGTTAAAATCGCTTGCAGACCTCGCCCGCTATCACATACGTTTAGTTCGTGCAGGGGCGATACGCGCGCACACGAATTTTGTTGCAAACTGGTTAAGCGACGCACCACACGACGCACGACCACAGCATTGCACTTTTATTGTTATTAATGTCAAAAAAATGACACGGTAGTTAGGCTTACCTAAGATAATACCAACATCTGGTGCTAATAGGCTCCGGTACGCACGCACCGAGTCGCGCAAAAACGAAGACAATTAATATAAGTACATATATTGTATGTTTCAGAACGAATTATACTCATTAGTATTGATACTACCATCAGGAGCAGCCACCGTAACAACAGTTCTCTCTGAACTGACGAAACAGCATTTGTTAGCTTACCATAACTTCACTCCGAAAGAGGTGGCAATTGAATTGCCAAAGTTTAGTGTAAAAACTGACACGAACCTGGCTCCGGTGCTCCAAAAAGTAAGTTATATTGTAAATACGAGTATATAAACTAGTTCCGAGATCGATAGTGTATTTAGGGTTCTGTTTATATGGACATCATAGTGTCAACTGGAAAGATAGACTGTTAATATTGCGTTCAGCATTACTTCTGGTGACAGAGAAAATCTGTCTTCTCAATCCCATGATTTGACACCTCGACCATTTATTGGTCTTCACATTCTAGTCCTTTCTAAATTGTTGGACCATATTTCTAGGCATAATATGAATAATACACATCTATTTATATTTTAAGAGAGTAAAACAAAACTCTTTAAGGAAATATGAAAGGAAGTATGAAAGAATAATTCAAGCTACGAAACAATTTTCAAAATTATTTATTTACAATACAGTTATATAAGTTATATTTTAAAAAACCTTAATACCTAGTAATAATTATTCTTTCTTTTTCCTTTAAAGCTCGGCATTATCAACATGTTCGGTCCTCAAGCGGAGCTGTCTGGAATCGGATCTTACCGCGAATACTCTCCGCAAGTGTCGTCAGCGTTGCATACAGCGTTGCTGTCCATCGATGAGCAAGGAGGTGTTGCAGCAGCTGCATCCTCGTTCGCAGCTGTGGCGTTATCGTATGACGACCCGTCAGTGATATTCAATGCTAACAAACCATTCTTAGCTATTCTATGGGATAATACAGCATCCATCCCACTATTCATGGCTAGGATAGAAGATCCTGTGTCGTAAATGAAATCAGATTTGGCAGAGAAATGGCGTTTTATTGGAACAATTTGTGAACATGAACAAGATAGGAGTAAGAATGTAAGGACGAAAATTGCGTAAATTATAGTGCTGTGAATACAAGCCATGACGCGAGATTAGTTCTAAGAAATATGCAATGATTTGCTTTTTGTAAATTTGTCATGACAGTGGTGGTTTTTATTTGTCTGGATTAACATCTGGATTATTTTTCGTCTAAACTCAGTAGATTGATTGATAGATTGCTTATTCAAATAGTTATAAGTAAAATTAAAATACTTATTAGGATAGGTTCTACAGATGTTTTTAAAAACGTTTACTAGGTTGATTGCGCACCTACGCGAATAGATATTATGAAAACAAATTGAATAATTATAAAAAAGGACTTATTAAAAGTAATTATTATATTTATAAATTCAATTAAAGTCTTAAATGTATATGGAAAAATTGAGGCAATATGCAAAGATTCGTGTAACAAAAGATTTTTCTTTTGTAAAAATTAAAACAATAATATTAAATCTTGACCTTCTTAACAAAATAATGAAGTACCTAGCTCGTTAGTCTCAGGTAAATAAATAACCTTAAATTATCTTGAACTCCACCTAGTAATAAATTATAGGACTGTAAGAACAATTTCTTCAAGACTAGTCTTATTAGAATAAAATATGAAATATTTTACAATTTACGCATTTCATTTCTTCCTGGGTCGCCTGAACAAGTTTATGAAAGGATCATTAGCGAAAATTCGGAATTTGCCGCTGAAGTAAGTCTCAATGTCTTGTAAAGTTTTTCCTTCTGTCTCTGGTAGTAAGAAGTACAGGTAGATGGTGCCAGTGAAACCGATGGCGGCGTAGATAGCGAATGTGCCGGAAAGTTTGAGGCTGGTCTCGAAGTTGAGGAAGGTCTTGGTGGCAATGAACATGAAGATGTATACGGAAGCTGCGACGATACCTTGTGCGAACGCTCGACTCCTGTTGAAAATATAAAGCTATTCTACAAAATAATCATAAACTGCAAACGTTTAAATATCTTGGTTCATCAACTAGTAACGTAGCATAGTAAAATTAGGAGTAAAAACAGCCTATGCTTAGTTTTAGTTGATTTTATCACCATGAATCCTTACATTTTAATTTAAGTTTTTGCAACTGCAATCTGAATTACCATTTTAGATGACTACGGTGACTTTTCATCGTCTATTATTGTTTTTTTTTCAAGAACTTTTTAAAAATTATTGCTACAAATAATAATTTTACAAAACTCACCTAAACGGGAATACTTCTGCAAGTAGAACCCACGGTAATCCATAAAACGAACTAAACACAGTCAGCAAAAAGAAGAAAACGAGAGGCACGTAGCTGTGTTCTTTTGGGAATGTGCTGGTGTCGTATGAGAACACGGAAGGGTCCAGGTTGTACTCGGCGTAGATGCTGAGGGCCAAGCAAGACAAGCCTGCCCCTAGCGTTGAGGTGAGGGCTAGCTTCCTCTTGCCTAGGATCCTCATCAGAGGGATCAAGAGGCAGCTGCTAATGAGCGATATAATTCCCACCATAACCTGTAAATAAAATGTGTTTTAAGGTTATTTCTCAAACCATTTCTATATTGTATGGCAAAACCACAATTCTTCAGTTTAATTACCAGTTAAATGATTTTTGATTATGATATTATTTTTCAATAAGAAAAAACCTTTAGAAAATATTAGTAGTAAGTAACTATGGACTTTTAATTTTAATTAAACGGTTCTTGGGTAATGTGTTCAGCATTTAAACACTAAAAGCAATTTCATTGGCCGTTTAATCGGAAATGTTAGTAAAAGGTTTATGTATTCTGCAGTATTCCGTTTAAGTAATTAAAGTTAACCACAGTTAATTTTGTATTTACACGTTCACACTCTTTAAAAATTAATTGTATGTGCCACCTGCATACGACCTCTGAATCAACCACAAATAGTCCGTTTTAACTTGTCATATTTTAATAATTATAAATTTCTTTCGTAATATTCGAGTGGAAAACTATTGTAGTATTTTTTAAATTATGATTTCAACAAAGAGTCATGAGAAGACTTTTTAATAGGTAGGTACTAAAATGCGGCGAGATGGAACTTACCGTTATGCTTTTCCCGTCTTCAGCCATTCCCAAGGCTCCACAGACATTGACCATGTTGGGCTTGATGGCAGTGTTGCTGCTGAGGGCAACGAACATGAAGAACATGATCATCAGCGTGAACGGCCGCAGGGTCTCCTTGGACATAATCACGTACCGTAACTTGAGGTAGATCCTAAAAAAAATACCATAAAGTATAACTTAAAAAACAGTGAAGTGAATAACCCTGGGCAACCCAACCATTGAATATTTTCTTTTGTTTTTTTATTATTTCCTAGGGCCAAATCGCGCTAATTTTCAACGATAAAACCAAAGCAAAATCCTTACCGTTCTTTTGCTTACAGATAAATACTTTTTGTTTTGTTAAAATTGTTGAATGATATGATAGATATCATGCGACATTATTTCTTTCTATCTTTATTATGTTTTTTTAACATATTTTTATTCAAATATTTCTTAGTTTTTAGGGTTCCGTACCCAAAGGGTAAAAACGGGACCCTATTACTAAGCCTCCGCTGTCCGTCTGTCTGTCTGTCTGTCTGTCACCAGGCTGTATCTCATGAACCGTGATAGCTAGACAGTTGAAGTTTTCACAGATGATGTATTTCTGTTCCCGCTATAACAACAAATACTAAAAACAGAATTAAATAAATATTTAAGGGGGGCTCTCATACAGCAAACGTGTGCCAAATTTCAACCAAATCGGTTCAGTAGTTTTTGCGTGATTGAGGAACAAACATCCAAACCCACAACTTTCACATTTATAATATTAGTAGGATATGCTAAAAACAGAATAAAATAAATATTTAAGGGGGTTCCCATGTACAACAAATTTTTTGCTGTTTTTTGGTACGGAACCCTTCGTGCGCGAGTCAAACTCGCACTTGGTCGTTTTTTAGTTTTATATTTAAAAAAGTCAATTGATTAAAAAAATACTTTCGATTGCTTTACTCATCAGTAAATAATTATTATTAAGTATGAACAGCTGTTGTGGCTAAATAGCTAACACGTGTGTTTGAAGCATCCGACAACAATTTGGATATTAACATAGGTGGGTAATGTGGTTCACTAAATGTCTAATATTTACGGAAATACTATACTGTTCAAGGAAATAAACAATTTGCCTTGTTGTCAACGGCCTTCTATCAATGTCGACAGCACAAGTGAACCGAGGAACAATAAACATAAAGACATAAACAAAAGTAAAAAAATGTCAATTATTGATGTTTTGGTTGGGCAGATTTTAGGCAAATTGTCGAAGAATATACTTTGGGCCACGTACGCACCGCTACTGAATGGGTTCGATTCGCGCCTGAGAGTATGATATGGTGCGAGTTGAATTTCTTCTAGTACATATATTTTTATTCGCCATTCCATGTAGTCGAGTATTTGTAAAGAGACGAGCTTAATATGTAGACGTTTTGACGTTTTGTAATATAAAAAGTGTCAGAAATGATATTCAGGTGTTGAAAATACTTTTTTCGGGCATCATACTACCTACTCATGCATCTGCAGTATCTACTGACCTTGTAATAAAGTTGACTTTGGTATGTTCGCAGTCAACGATGTCGTCTTCTTCGGTCTTGCAGCAGATGACGCACCGTTCTAGTTTCTTGCAGTACTTGATCAGCTGATCGAACTCTTCACGGACGTTTTCAGGTGTGGTCCACCCGCGAAGGTAGCAGAGGGATTTTAGCGCCTCTTTCTCTCGCCCTTGAGATAATAACCAAACAGGAGTTTCTGGAACCTAAAATGAAAATAATTTTTAGTTAGATAGATACTAGGTTAGGTACTTACAAAAATTCTCAGAAACAAACCAGGGTTACAATTTTATCATCATCATTTTATCAGCCGCACGACACCCACTGCTGGGTATAGGCCTCCCCAATGATCTCCATGACGATTGGTCCTGCGCTGCCCTCATCCAACGGCTTCCCGCGACCTTCTCCAGATCGTCGGTCCACCTTGTCGGGGGCCTGCCTACCCCGGGAGCGAGTTGACGAAGAAATTTTCATACTGAACTGAATCTTAATTTTGTTGAGTACGGGAACCAAAGACCATCTTGTTATTACTCGACTCAAGAAGCAAGTTTTTTCGAGGCATTGTAAAATATTTTTTAATTTCTTATCGGTTCTTCTCAGTATGAAGTTCGCAGTAACATATACTGGCGTAATTTTCGGTTATTCTGATCTGTTACCCCAAATAATTCACCCTGAGGCACAGAATACACAATAGTACAAGTCCTGAGGTGAATTCTGGGAAATCTATGACCGAGAAATCTCACTATGTTAGCTCTCTCCCTAGCTTAGGGTAAATTGTGGGATAAACGTACATTTCCGAATTCACCTCAGGGTGGATTCTTTGGGCTAACAGATCGGATTAACCGGTAATTTTCAGCAAGGTAGGTAACCAAATTGAACAAAAAAATTTTAAAGAATATAAAAAAAAATACCAAGACGATAAATAGAAGAGATGCGACCGGAAATCCCAAGCTGACCAGAGCAGCCTTTCGCCAATCCATCACAGTACCCAAGTAGTAAATCAGCAGTACTCCTACATTGAAGAAGAGTTGTGTGCTTGCGCATAGTATCCCTCGGAGCGAAGGCTCGCTGCAATCAAACACATTTCTAAATAATACTACTCTGTGTAAAAAGTGTCGGGAATATGTCGATAAAAAAAATTGTTTAAAAACAAAAAACCGACTTCAAAAAACCTGAAAATAAAAACAAAATTAGCTTCAAAATTAAATACCCCTAAAAAGCAAGAAATAATTTTCAAATCATTAGATACGCATATCATTGTAATTAAACACGTATAATGAAGTCGGGTGGGGCTTCTAGAATAAAAAAAGAAGTTGTTCTCCAGCCCCACCCGACTTCATTATACGTGTTTAATTACAATGATATGCGTATCTAATGATTTGAAAATTATTTCTTGCTTTTTAGGGGTATTTAATTTTGAAGCTAATTTTGTTTTTATTTTCAGGTTTTTTGAAGTCGGTTTTTTGTTTTTTAACAATTTTTTTTTTCTTTTCAGTGTAAGTACCTTCTGTATTAGATAGTTTTACCTTTTACCCAAAGTATGTTTATTATGTAAATGTAAGCGATGATGTTATGTATTTTTTTTATATTTCACACTTTTGCGTGGTGTAATACCACTAAAAACTCAATTTCCACTGTTCGTGCTGTTTGTTGTTAAGGAGTTCCGTTGTTCCTTCACAGTTCAAGTCTAGTCCAAAACTTCCTTGACCATAGTTAGATACCTAATTTGTTTAAGATTGTCATAATCCTAGCAATATTTCAATCACTACACAGTTACTATTTGATTTTGAAGAGTTCCCTTGTGGTGCTTTAAAATCCAAGGTCCAATAACAATGAAATCAAAATGATATCATCACTAAAGTGTCCTCTTTCAAACAAAAAAAGAATCGTCTAAATCGGTACATAAACAAAGAAGATATGGTCGATCATCCGTATAAATTCATAAAATGGTAACGAAAACGACAGTATTTTCAAGTTTTCCTGAAAAATACTGAACCGATTTCAAAATTTCAAAAAATGGGACCAACTTGGGAACAAACCTGATCTAATAACGTTTGAATTATTTCAATCGGTTCAGCCGTCTTCGAGTAATCGGTGGACATACATAAAAAAAAAAAAAACATACATACAGCCGAACAGAGAACCTCCTCCTTTTTGGAAGTCGGTTAAAAAGACCCGCGTAAAAGAGGTCGTTCTAATTTTTAACCGACTTCAAAAAAAGGAGGAGGTTCTCAAGTCGACGGTATTTTTTTTTTACTTTTTTTTTTATGTATGTTTTAACATAGCTTCGTCAGTTGTTACCCGATTTGTACAATTCTTTTTTTATCTCAAAGAACATAGTTCGTGTGTGGTCCCATAAAATTTTTTCAGAGATCTGGTTAGCAGTTTTCTTATAATCCTGAAAAATATAAATTATTTAGCTCGCCATCGCACGAGTTTTTATGGAATTTCGGACATAACATCTTTGTTTATGAACCGATTTAGATGCTTCTTTTTTTGTTTGAAAGGGTATACTTCAAGAGTGGTCACAATTTAATTTCATCGTTATTGGACTTCGAACTTCGAAGATACACAAGGGAACTCCTCAAAGTCAAACAGTATATGTAAAGTGATTTAGGTTTTGGTAAGTTTATGGCAATCCAAAACAAACCAAATCATGGTTTGCGATGCAACGTTCTGGACTAGACTTGGACTACGAAGACACAACGGAACTCCTCAAAAACAAACAGCGTAAATTTGGAAATTGAGTTCTGGGCTTTTTACCATTGAAAATGTTATAATATATAGTTAAAAAATATTTACACGCTGCGCTTACATACCTACCACTAAAAAGTAGAAAATAAAAAACCTTTTTAAAAAAAAAAAAAAAACTGCCTTCAAAAAACCTGAAAACAAAAACAGCTTAAAAATTAAATACCTCTAAAAAGCAAGAAATAATATTCGAATCATTCGTTACACATATCAATATTAATAAAATACGTCTAATGAAGTCGGGTGGGGCTTTTAGAAAAAAATAAAATTGTCCTTCAGCCCCTTCCGACTTCAATAGACGTGTTTTATTAATATTGATATGTGTAACGAATGATTCGAATATTATTTCTTGCTTTTTATAGGTATTTAATTTTTAAGCTGTTTTTGTTTTCAGGTTTTTTGAAGGCGGTTTTTTAAACTTCTTCTTTAGGGTTCCGTACCCAAAGGGTAAAAACGGGACCCTATTACTAAGACTCCGCTGTCCGTCTGTCTGTCTGTCTGTCTGTCCGTTTGTCTGTCTGTCTGTCTGTCTGTCACCAGGCTGTATCTCATGAACCGTGATAACTAGACAGTTGAAATTTTCACAGATAATGTATTTCTGTAGCCGCTATAACATCAAATACTAAAAACAAAATAAAATAAATATTTAAGGGGGCCTGACATACAACAAACGTGTTTCTTTTTTTGATGTTTTTTGGTACGGGACCCTTCGTGCGCGAGTCCGACTCGCACTTGGCCGGTTTTTTTGTTTTTCATCTCCCCATGAGAGAATTATTTACGGGGCAATGTCTGTCGCCCACAATCCGACGCGCGTGGTCGACTTTTCAAATTACTTACCAAAGTTAATTCACCGTTTGGACGCAACTTGTCATTTTCCGATTTACTTAGTAAAAATAAGTCAGTAGAGTAGAGGGCAGTTGAACTTACTTATGGATGTGCAAATCGGCCCTAGCTAAAGCGGGCCATATACGGCGAGGTCGATCGAATCAGGCCGAACTGATACAGTTTGGTCTGATCGGATTCGTACACATTACATTACAAATACAGAAATATCGCGTCAGTTCATCCTGGTTTGCAGCAAGTAGTGCTTGTTTTGCTAAGTGGTTGTTTCGGTTCATTCTGGTTTGCTGCGAGTATATTTAGTCGCAAATTATGGATGAAACTGAATGATACTGCCTATAACTAAACACTTTATACTTACTTACCCACTTTTTATTTCAATAAAGATTTATTACCTTACTTTATTTATTTTACACCCCCCTCTACACATACATCGATGCTAGAATTTGATGGTAGATAGAGGTTCCTCTTTGTCCTCAAAGAATAAAAGTTCTCTATAATACCATAGTTTTGGTGCTTAGAGCATTCAATAATTGG
Source organism: Agriphila tristella (assembly GCA_928269145.1). Lineage (NCBI taxonomy): Eukaryota > Metazoa > Arthropoda > Insecta > Lepidoptera > Crambidae > Agriphila > Agriphila tristella. The sequence continues at coordinate 33,375,288 of OV743435.1, read as the reverse complement.
GGCGCTAAGACGGGTCAAATCCCAATATCTAAATAAGGTACTGTGACCGAAGATGGCCCGGCTCTTATCATGGCCCAACTTTAAAAAATAACAGTTATGGCTGTCCAATCTAATTAAAATTTCGTGGGTGTATGCGACTGCAGCCATTAACAATATTGCAACTTCATCAGACTCTCAGCAAGCTGCCATTTTTAGGATGGCAAACAGATTGCTGTGTTGCGTCTAACTAGTACACGTTTTCTAACTTTAGAAGAGTAAGTTTTTATTAAAAATTTGCAAAAATAAGTAGATTTTCTTTGTTTTTACAAGTTAAACTACATCCTTAATCTGTTTGCCATTAAATTACCGGTAAGTTTTATAATTTCTTATTTTTCTTGCTTTTTATTACAATTTATATTGAACTGGGGTAAAGTTTCCTATGAAAGCCCACCCCATTGGTCCAAAAGATAGCCCACTTTTTTATTTCCAATTAAAAGTGTTTTAAGTATTATAGAAACAATTTATATAATCAATAACATGAATATAAAATAAGTTGGTTAAGAATTTGGTGTTGAATTGTTTATTTTTTTTTATTGTTATACTAAATTATGGTTTTCTAATGCTTATTTTTTTGCATTAAATTCAATTGTCTTCAATAGACTTCAATAGACGTGTTTTAATTAATCAATTTGAACATTATTTCTTGCTTTTTATAGAGCTGTTTTTTAAGATTTTTGAAGGAGGTTGTGCTTTTTTTACTGCATGTTGGTAGCACTGTACTGATTAAGCGCGCAAAATTTGAGCGGGATCTGTCATTTAATTTGTTTTAAACTACACTTTTTGTTGGTGATAGTTTTGAGTCCTTGGCGATTTTGATGATAATGCACCATCACACACAGCTATTATAGTGAAAGAGTTTTTAGCCAAAAATTCAACAAAAGTTCTCGACCAAGCACCGTATTCACCTGATATGGCTCCGTCTGACTTTTTTTTATTTCCCAAGTTAAAATTACCTTTAGTTTTATTCGAGGAAAACGTTTTGAGTCGATAGAAGCCATAAAAGAAAATTCGCTGAATGAGCTAAAGGCCATACCGCAAATAGCCTATGAAAAATTGGAAGACTGGATGAAGCGGTGGAGATGTTGTATTGCAAGCGATGGGGCCTACTTTGAAGGCGATAAAATAAATTTAGATGAATAATTTGTATTTTTTGTTTTATTGACAAATTCCCGATACTTAGTACACAGAATGTATGTCTCGTCGCAGACTTAATTCATCTGAGCTAAATCACCTAGGTGAATTAAATATACTAAGTGGTACACTTAACTTCGGTCTATGGTTAGTCCGATACATAATGCAAAAATAAAATTGTCCGTTTCACGATTTCAAGCTTTTACCCCGTCGCTGAACCAATTTTATATTTGTTTGAATGGAGAAATATATGACCTTGAAAAAGAACATAAGATACAAAATTCTAAGCGGAAATGAAAGTTTACGCGCAAATTCGGTAGCTTCTTATAAACCAAAGTTAATATGACTGAGGCGTAAAACATGTCTCACAATGTATAATAATTACACATGATAAACTACTACCTAACTGCCCATGGAAACTGCAGTTTAAGGTCAGTAATGCGACCTATACTTTATCTAGGTTCTTGAATCTTGATACATATTAGATATCATTAAACATTAAATTGCTGCGATCGTAAATCATAATACCAATTACATACGTGACCTCTCCCACATAAGCACTGATAGGTGCCTCCATGAGCCCGGTGCCGATTCCCAACAATCCATTAGCGATGAACAGCATCGTGACATTGGACGCGTAGTACATCATGATCCACGCCACTATGTGCGGGAAGTTGACCAGGAAGGTACTCTTCTTGCGACCGAAGTAGTCGACGAGGGGTCCGGAGAGGATCGCTCCGAAGGGCTGCAAGAGGAATGCTGTGCTGCCTGAAAAATAGGTACATCAGCATCACATACATTGCTTCAATTCAAAAGTTAATACTTAAATAGCTACTTAAAGCATTTGTGTAATTTCCGGTTTACATTATTCCACTCCAGTCATCAAGCGACTGGATCCTGTCTAGTGTTAGGCGAGATCTCACTGGAAATTGGAATGGGTGCATTCCAGTGCCAGTTCACATTATTATAGTGGTATTCCAGTGCTTGGATCGCTGGACTGGATTAGTGTAATAACGTGAACCGGATATTATGGAAACAAAAAGGTACAACACTAAGGTGCAAAAGCACTAAACTTAAGAATCGCCTAAGTCTTTTCTTATCTACAACTCGACCAAGATAACTAGGTGAATGACAGCTACATAACGACTAAGTTTTTGACACCGTTTTAATTTGGTCGTGTTGTAGTTAGGAAAAGACTTAGGCGATCCTTAAGTTTAGTGCAATCGGGCGTGAGACTTGAGACAATAATATAGAAAAGTTCGTTTTCTACCCAGCCGGGGATCGAACCCGGAACCTCAGAGATGGCGACAGCTACTCGACCAAGGAGATCGTCAAATATCCCAAATAGGATAGCGTAGCTAGAACATTCACGTTGAAATTATCTAGGAATTTTTCATACAAAATAAATACGACTATTCATTATTTTGTACCACGTATTTTCTTACATAAAAAAATCTAAAGAATACTCGTACACAATACACACTATAATCAGCATCGATCGTGACGACATGGTTACATTCGTTCATAATTATGTGTTTAGGTTCCTTACCGAACCATGAAGCTTGGTATTCATTCAGAGATAGCTCATTTGGAGAATCCAGGAGGTCAGGCAACACTATGGTTGTAAATGTAATTGCCAGGGCTAAGTCGAGCAGTAACACATTCTGAGCCATACATGCTACCACCTGAAAAAACAATTAAGTAATTTATTCTACTTATTATATTTTCCTTGACGAGCTCAATGGCGCAATGGCCTAGAGCATTTTTTTTATTTAATAGTGCACAAAAACCAGAAAGGTTTATTAATAGACTAGCTTCCGCCCGTGGCTACGTCCGCGTGGACATTCGGAAAATCCCTAGGAAATCCAGGCTCTTGTACTAAGGATGTACCTATTCTGTGTCCAGACTTTAAAGAATCTGTGTGCCTTCATCCAAATCCGTTCAGAAATTTTTGCGTGAATGAGTTACAAACATCCAAACATTTAAGGCTTCACATTGAATTGTACCTATTGTAGAGTTTTTGATGTTACTTCTTTGTTATGTATTTCTTACTCAAAGCACCTCAAAGGCTCCAAGTACGGAACGATTAATTCAATTGTTTTAGTAGTCATAATTTTATTCTGGAATTTATAAAGTACTTATATTTTTTTTATCAAACAATCTTTAACAGTAAGGTACCTAATAATTTTTGAGAAGATTGTCGATTCTAATATTTCCTAGTTAATGTTCACCATGTATTTTTATTGGCACGTGTGTCATTGTTCGTTTTCAAAAGGTTATGTAATGTAGTTTTTAATATCAGTCGACAAGATGCAATTAAAAGTATACTATTCTAGGAGTGGAGTATCTTTTAACTAATGACCTTTTATCTATATTATTACTTTACTACCTACATAATGGGCAACGAGCTCACGATTTTTAAGTGGACTCGTCACACCACATAATATATAAGTAATTACAATTAATGGTTTTTTTTATTTCTTCACGTTTTGCATATTTTTTTAATTAACTTATCCAGGCCCGGAAAATGATACACAATAGATTTTGTATTTTGTCCGGACGCCGGAGGCCGCGCGTGCATTGATGAATTAAGTATTATTTTATCTCCAAATACAAAATTTCTTGTATTTACTGTATTTGGCTCTAATGAGTACATTATAATGTCATTTGACTGAGTAGGTACCCATTAGAGCCAGCCACCTGTGAAACTAAAATGTGTTTTCCGCAAAATAAAGATATTGAGAAGTAAAATTTAATCTTATGCATTCTGATGACGGATTCAATGTCTCTAAATGTCCTCTACCTTTGTGGTGAGTGGAAATAGTATAACAGTACATGAGTATTAATATATGATGTGAATAAATCACCTGGCAGATGTTTTTTCGAAGTATGGAGAAGAATTAAAACAAACACGACTGTGGTTTGAAGCATAATTGCACCTAAGTAATTAAAATATTTCTACAAACTGTTTCTGCCCTCTTAAAAAGTCCCATTATCATATCTTTGCTGTCACTTAGCTTAAGAAAATGCATCGATATTTTCGCTCATCATCGAGTTTTAAAATCCATACTTATTATCTTCAGCATAGGACAAGCACGCATTCTGTCAATTCTATGTCAAACGTCATAAGGTTACATTAAAAAAAGTCTGTATTCTCCAAAATAATTTTATATGGCGGTTAAGTATTCTTAAATTTTCTAATTTTCCGCGCAAATTTCTTATTTTTTTCTTTCACTAGCTTTTGCCCGCGACTTCGTTCGCGTGATTAAGATAGTTTTGCATTTATTTCGAGAGTCGCGGATTGCCAATATACCTAGGTATTTATCTGTAGACCTTATTTCACACATTTAAATTTTCTCATAAAAATTCATGTACAAACTGGAACACTCTGTAGCACCCTGTATAACGTGAATTTTGGTAGTGCTCACATACATTATATTAGGAATCTACCCTCCAAAAATGGTGTTTCTACCTTCAGCCCCATACAAATTCTCATACAAACTTGAACAACCTGTAGCACCCTGTATACCGAAAATTTCACAAAACCCTTTCTTAGTACTTACCTACACCATAAAAGGTATTTACCCCCCAAAAATGGTGTCTCTACCTTTATACAAACTGGAAAACCCTGTAGCAACTTGTATAACATGAGTTTTCTAAAATCCTTTCTTAGTGCTCATCTACATCATGAAAGGTATCTTATACCCTATCTATACCCTCAAAAAAGGGTCTTTCTACCTTTAGCCCTATACAAATTCTCATACAAACTTGAACAACCTGTAGCACCCTGTATAACGAAAATTTTATAAAACCCTTTCAAAGTGCTTACCTACACCATGAAAGGTATTTATCTTTCAAAAATGGTGTCTCTAACTTCATACAAACTGGAACACCCTGTAGCACCCTGTATAACGGGAATTTTCCTAATTGCTTTCTTAGTGCTCACCTACGCCATGAAAGTTATACCCTCCAAAAATTGTGTCTCTACCTTCAGCCCTATACAAATCCCTATTCAAACTGGAACACCCTGTTGCACCCTGTATAACGGGAATTTTACAAAACGCTTTCTTGGTGCTCACCTACACCATGAAAGGTATCTACCCTCCAAAAATGGTGTCTCTACTTCAACCCAACACAAATTCTCATACAAACTGGAACAACCTGTAGCACCCTGTATAACGGGTTTTTTTTTAAATCCTTTCTTAGTGGTCACCTACACCATGAAAGGTATCTACCCTCCAAAAATGGTGACTCTACTTAGACCCTATACAAATTATCATACAAACTTAAACAACCTGTAGCACCCTGTATAACGGGAATTTTCTGAAATCCTTTCTTAGACTGCTCATCTACACCATCAAAGGTATCTACCCTCCAAAAATGGTGTCTCTACCTTCAGCCGTTAGGGCTCCACGCTTATCCCAACCATGAATGAATCAATGAATCAATCAATTTAAAGTTTTAAATGTATACCTAGATATATGTATAGATAAGAACCTTTTCCTGATAATACAAACACAACAAAAAAAGAATTAGCGAAATCGGTCTAGTCGTTCACGCGTGATGGTGATGGCGTGACCAAGGGAAAAAGGGATTCATTTAGATTGTGTACAACTATTACATTATAAGTGCTCTTTATATTGTTTTTAAAAATAATAGCGCTATAATGCATAGTTTGCTATTGTATCACGAAAGGATTACTGGTTATATAGAAAATTGGACAATAAATAAATAAATAAATAAATATTTGACAACATCACATACATTGCTCCAATCCCAAAGTAAGTAGCTATTGCACTTGTGTTATGGAAATCAGAAACAACGGTGGTATGACACACACCCACAATAAGACAGTCTTACTTTTTATGTCTACAATAATTTGTAAAATTAACATCTATAAACTTTGTGAATCGGGTGGATATCAAACCTGTGACTTCCTATGTGGGGGCCAATCTGACAGCGCTGAGGTGTCACCAAGACCAGCTTTTAAAATAAACAAGATGACTTATTCTTTGTAGGAGTAAGGAGTGAATGTTCTTATGGTCCCCAAAAGAAACTGAAAGAAAACCCATGCGGACGAAGTCGCGGGCGGCCGTTAGTATTTTAATAACATATTTGTCCAGCAATAAAAAGTTTGCTTACCTGTGATAAAATCGAACGAAACCGACTGATTGGAGCTGCTGACTTCACTAAATCTAACTTTAGCACCATTTTCACTTCTTTTTATTAAAAAAAATTGGATTGTTTTAGAAATTATATAAGCCCGCGTTTATTAAAAAGTTAATCCACTGCGGCGTTTTGTTGATATTCGTTGGAATACCTAAGATTTTAATTAATTTTCACAAAGTTCACATTTTATTTGTCAATATTTTAATGTTTAAACAATTGAATATAGAGTAGGTAAATAAAAACACTTTTTTACACTTAACGTCATCCATGCATGCAAGGCGGAAAATGAATGAAAGATGGTTCAAATAAAAAAATCATAAATTGTAACCATATGAAATAGGTACGTTTGTTTGGCAAAGTCAACTTTACGACTGATGTTGGCGCGCGTCTCACGTCTGACTCACATTTCCAATGTTTAATCACATTGTTTTCTTCGATATTTTTTATGTTCTGTTCTTCTTTGTAATTGTCACATAAAGTCAGAGGAAAATGCAAGAGTGATATTGCTTCCTAAACAGTTACTTTTAACAAATTAAGCGCGACTGATTTGTTACAGATATTAACGGTCACTGCGCAAAATTGCAAATTAATTAGTGATGGACATTGTAATGGAGTAAACGGAAAACAGAATAAAAATAAAACAGAAGATAAAATTTAAAACTGAGAATTGTATACCTAAGTAGGTAATTTTAATATTGTGGTACGAAAAAAATTAAGTTGAGAATTAAGCGTGCCCGCAGACTACAGACTTTCTATCGGCCGACAGTTTAGTCGGGCTCTCAATCAGTATGAAGAAGTATGCAAGTGCGCACACTAGAACGATTTGGTATCGGCCGATTCTTCATACAAAACCAACTATCGGGCCAACTATCGGCCGACAGAAAGTCTGTAGTCTGCGGGCACGCTAAAGGTTTTTTTATTTATTTTTAAGGTTTTTAGTTAAGGTTGACACTATTAAGAATAAAAAAAAAAGATTTGATTTATGGTCCAATCTTATTTAGGTTTTTTGTCCATCATCATGCTATAAGCACAGTCTACTATAAGCCCACATCAAAGGCACATACAGGCTTTCCTCAGGGAGGTAAGTTTTTCATGGAGCCTATACGGCCTGATGATAGTCAGGGCACTAAGGATCGTAATCACCAGCTTTTACGATTTGCCTCCATCAGTTTCGGTCAATAGTTGCTCTCACTGCTTGATGGAATTTGCTTGAGGAGGTTGCTACTCTTACTTGGTCACACCATCTGGTCGGCGAACGACCTCGGGCTCTCTTGTCTTCTATTCCACCAACCACGACCAGCTTTTCAAGACTTTCATATCCTCTTCGCAGTATGTGGCCAAAGTATGAGAGTACGCGATGTAAGCAGATAGTGGACAGCCGTGTCTTGACATTTAAATGTATTAGGATAGATACATTTGTGCGTTTGGACGTCCAGGGTATCCCAAGCATTCACCTCTAATACCATGGCCCATTGGCCCATTTACATGAAGGCCAATAGCCGAGACAATCCACTGAGCCAGGACAGCAAGCCAGTCAAATTTGCTTGAGAGGACAGACCAATGCAGTAGACTGTCTCTATTTACACGATGCCAATATTGGACTGCATGGCTTAGTGGATTGTCTCAAGTATTGGTTACGTGTAAATGGTCAGAGCGGTCTCGTTACGTGACTGGGAGTCGCTAATTTGGCATTTCGTAAGCTTTCTAAAACTAGTCGTGATCCTTTAATAGAAAGTAAAAAGGAAGTCGGAAATTAGCGCCTCGCAACTGACGATGATGCTTGATTGCTAAAACTAACTTTTCGAACCGTTTAGCTTAGCTTAATTCTGCTCTATGTCTTACGAGTTCATGTATACTGCTCATGTCCATAAAACCATCGAAAGTGACAGTGAGTAGAAAGTACTATAATTTCTACTCATTCTCACTTCCGATGTTTATTTTTTTACAGCAAAGTATAAAAAATTGCTATATCTATAATATATAATTGCTCTATAATGTAGTTTTTGATAACGTCATCCATCACTCATACCCCCCGGCTTGAATGCTCTAAGCCCTCGGTGTGACTTTAGCAAACTATATAAAAAAAAAATCTATAAAACTTATAAAACCTATTTAGGTACAGCAAGTAAATTATCCGATAACTTTTGTTATCTTTGCAAGTTTACGTAAACATAATAAAAAAAATAAAGCAAATAAAATGTTGCGTCAAGAAAACAAGTTTTAGGGTCGACTATGTCCTTATGAGGATCTTGGTGGCGCAGTTGTTTAGCACCTGGCCCAGCGATTGCGAAGGTTAAGCGACTTTCGCAAAGGTCGGTCATGGGATGGGTGATCAAACATTTATTATCTCGACCTACTACGTGCTTCGGAAGGCACGATAAGCCGATGGTCCCGGCTGCCCGCATTGGGCCAGCGTGGTGGGTTATGGCCTGTTCTCCTTATCCACCCATAAGGAAGGCCTGTGCCCCAGCAGTGGGACATTAAAAATGGCTGATGGTCATACCCTCAATGTGGCCGAGGTGAATGCAATTGACTTTAATATTTTACTTTTTGATAGGTACACGAATGGTGTCATGCATGACTATCTAAAGGACATCATCCTTGTTGGTCCAAATGTGAAAGTGCCGGCCAAAAAGCAAAAATGCTTCATTCTGATAGATTTTGTCCACCTAAGCATTTCTTATTATGGCACCGAACCTGTAGCACCGCTATACTCGATTTTAAATAAGTTAAAAAAGTCTGTCTTTTCATACATTTTGACACAAATGTGAAGCGCTGCTACAGCTTCAGTGCCATAATAAAAATGCTTAGATAGACAAAATCTATCAGAATAAAGCACTTTTGTCTATTGGCCGGCACTTTCATATTTGGACCAAAAATTTATGAAATGTGGATGATATCCTTTAAAACCAAACAATTTTCAGAAATGGCTCCATCAGAGAACCAGATTAATGACATTGCTCTCAACCTTGTACTCAATTTTGTTTGTCAATATAATTTCAGAGATGAATCCTTCACGTGAGAAATAAAAAAGATAATCTCATTAGATACATTTATTTTTAATTAATAGATGTTTGCTACAATGTACTAGCAATTAAAAATAAAGATGATAAAATTAAAAGTTATTCTTTTTCATAGTCAATAATTGTAAATACAAGGTATAATAAAAACAATTTCATGACCTAAATTTACAAGGGGGTGCTAAGAATCCCCGGGTGCGGCTCGGCTACCAAAAACGACGACAACTGCACCTGGCAACCTATAACACGCGCACACTAAGGGAAGACGCGAAGTTAACCGAGTTGGAAGAAGTTATCAGCAAGGTACACTGGGATATTATCGGGTTATCTGAAGTCCGAAGAGCGGGAGAGGACTCGATAATCCTCAACTCCGGTAACTTGCTTTACTACCGGGAGGGCGACCAACAGTCCCAAGGTGGTGTCGGGTTCATCGTCCACAAGTCCCTTGTCAACAACGTGATTACCATCGGAAGTGTGTCGACCAGGGTGGCGTACCTTATACTCAGAATATCCAAACGGTGTTCGCTGAATGTTATACAGGTTTACGCACCGACCTCGACACACCAAGATGACGAAGTGGAGGCTATGTATGAGGAGATCTCTAAAGCCATGCATAGCTACAAAACCCACTACACTGTTGTGATGGGGGACTTCAATGCAAAGTTGGGGAAACGATGCGGTGATGAGCTGAGAGTGGGGCAATTTGGAGTTGGGCAACGGAATGACAGAGGCCAGATGCTGGCTGACTTTATGGAGAAGGAGAACCTCTTTATGATGAACTCCTTCTTCAGAAAGCCGGAATGCCGGAAGTGGACCTGGGTCAGTCCGGACGGTAAAGTCAGAAATGAGATAGATTTTATCATGTCGACGAAAAAGCAAATATTCAATGATGTCACTGTGATCAACGCTGTTAAGACGGGGAGCGATCACCGATTGGTACGTGGCACATTGAATATCAACCCAAAGCTGGAAAGATCTCGACTGATAAAATCAACAATTCGACCATTGCCGGCCCATATTCAAAACCCCGAGAGCTTTCAACTCGAACTCCAAAACCGCTTCGAAGCCCTTGAGAACAGCATAGATGTGGACGATCTAAACAACATGGTGGTGGATACTGTCCGTACGGTAGGGTCCAAGCTCTTTAAGACCCGCCGTCCCAAGATAAAGAAACTCTCCGACCACACACTCCTACTCATGGATCAGAGACGTGAAATGAGGCTCCAGAGTTCAGTAGATGCTAATCGTTATCGGCAGCTTAATAGACAGATATCTAAGTCTTTGACGAGCGACCTTCGCCAATTTAATACGAATCGTATTAAAGAGGCTATCGAGCGGAATAAAGGCTCCAAAGTGTTCGCGAGAGATCTGTCTATTGGGCAAAGCCAGATGACGAAGCTGAAAACTGACGACGGACGCATCATTTCATCAAAGCCTGAAATCCTGAGGGAGATCGAGAGCTTCTATGGGCAGTTATATTCCACGCAGACACCTGTTGAAAGCAAGGCTAAAGACCCCAGAGCCAAGCTTACCCGACACTATACTCAAGATATCCCGGACGTCAGCCTGTACGAGATTAGTATGGCTCTCAAACAGCTGAAAAACAACAAGGCGGCGGGTGACGATGGAATCACTACAGAACTTCTGAGAGCGGGCGGTAAGCCGATACTCAAAGTCCTCCAGAAGCTCTTTAATTCCGTCATCGTCCAGGGCAGAACGCCAAAGACATGGAACATAAGTGAGGTGATCTTGTTCTTTAAAAAGGGTGACAAGTCCCTCTTAAAGAACTATAGACCCATCTCGCTTCTGAGTCATGTCTATAAGTTGTTTTCGAGAGTCCTTACGAATCGTCTCGCTCGCAAGTTCGACGACTTCCAACCTCCCGAACAAGCCGGGTTCCGAAAAGGCTTTAGCACCATAGACCACATCCATACGCTGCGGCAGGTTATACAGAAGACCGAGGAGTATAATGAGCCACTTTGCTTGGCGTTCGTGGACTATGAGAAAGCCTTTGATTCGATTGAAACCTGGGCGGTGCTGCAGTCTCTCCAAAGGTGCCAAGTGGACTATAGGTATATCGAGGTGTTGAGGTACTTATACCAAAATGCCACCATGACGATCCGAGTACAGAACCAGAACACAAATCCTATCCAACTGCAGCGTGGTGTGAGACAGGGAGACGTTATTTCTCCGAAACTGTTCACAGCTGCGTTGGAGGACATCTTTAAGCTCTTGGACTGGAAAGGACTCGGCATCAACATTAATGGCGAGTACCTAACACACCTTCGTTTTGCCGATGATATAGTCCTTATGGCTGAGACCATGGAAGACCTGAACACAATGCTCGAAGATCTCCGTAGTGCTTCCCAAAGAGTGGGTCTTAGGATGAACATGGAAAAGACGAAAATTATGTCAAATGCCCATGTTGTACCCTCTCCAGTTCATGTTGGGAACACTACACTTGAAGTTGTTGACCATTACGTATACCTAGGACAGGCAGTCCAGTTAGGTAGGTCCAACTTCGAGAAAGAGATCTCTCGCCGAATCCAACTCGGGTGGGCAGCATTCGGGAAGCTTCGAAAAATCTTCGCGTCCGACTTACCTCAGTGTCTCAAGACGAAAGTCTATGAACAGTGTGTGTTGCCAGTGATGACTTACGGCAGTGAAACGTGGCCGCTAACTATGGGTCTCATAAGGAGGCTCAAGGTCGCTCAGCGTGCAATGGAGAGAGCCATGCTCGGCGTTTCCCTACGTGATCAAATCAGAAACGAGGAGATCCGCAGGAGAACTAAAGTAACCGACATCGCTCGAAGGATTGCTCAGCTGAAGTGGCAATGGGCGGGACACATAGCGAGAAGAACCGATGGCCGTTGGGGCAGAAAGGTTCTGGAATGGCGACCGCGCACCGGACGACGCTCCGTGGGTAGGCCCCCGACAAGGTGGACCGACGATCTGGTGAAGGTCGCGGAAAGCCAGTGGATGCAGGCAGCGCAGGACCGATCGTCGTGGAGATCCTTAGGGGAGGCCTATACCCAGCAGTGGGTGTCGTGTGGCTGATATGATGATGATGATGATGAAATTTACAAATAAATTATCTATTTATTAAGAATTAATTCATGCAACTTTCGCTGACCAAATACCTAATTATCATGACAAGTTTCTGGCCATGATAATTAATGGAAGCACTTCAAGCAATTATTGATAGAAAGAAAGATGTCCAATCGTTGCCCCAGTTTAATTTTATTTAATTACTTTCCTAATTAAAAAATGCTAATTACATTTTATTTAGGTATAGTATCAGTCAAGAATTGTTTTATATTTAGAAAAACAATTAAAAAATCATTTTTAATTGTTTTTCTAAATATAAAATAATTCTTGACTTAAGTTGGTTTCTGAAGTATTTTGTGAAAAAAATGTAATTAAATAGTACTCTAATGATAAAAAATTTTGATCTAAAAGAGTTTTAACTTAAAAATCCCACTTTTTAATGCAGCAAATAATTATCTATCTGATTCTAGAGTAAAATACCTACTCTGACATACTACTTTGATAAAGACGCAATAGACTTTCATTTTTTGCGAATGGTGGGGCAAATGACATAGGCGCGATGGGACATGTCCTTTACAATAGGTCTAAAAGCAGATTTTAGGGTACCGAGGTAGGTACTGTAAGTAATTTGTGTGGCTAGTCAGAGTTAATTTGTCGTTTGATGTTTCGATTTTTTAATAATTAGTTTTCTATTCATGTGTACGTTCTTCGAATTGAAACGAAAATATTTTTTCACCTCTCCAGCACGAAAAGGGTGCTCTTGGCACGTAAAAACTCGCAGCAAAATTGATTTTTGCTGCGAGCGTGAGACAAAGTGCTTTTTTAATTTCTAACACCAATTTTTAAAATAATAAAGAAAAAACAAATAAAGTGACAAGGATAACACTTGTAAAATTGATATGTGAGAAAAGGATAGATAGAGTGCTTTATGGTGTCATACACGGATTAAAAAGTAAAAAAATAAAATACACGGATATACCAAGGAGTTTTAAATAAGGATGGAGGCAATGAGGTCACATGTATGAAACAAATATGAAATAAGAAAAATTAATGAAATTTATTAACAAATTATGTTTTATGATTATAAATAAATAAATAAGACGGAATATTAATGAATAAGAGAAAAACACAACGTAATGCAATCAAAACAAAGGATCTACTTTACTGACTCTATGAATAAAATTTTTCAGCATAGGTTTGATTGAATTATTTTTGTGATAAATTACAAAAATGAATGTGTGCAACGATGAAGATAGTTTCCTAACTCCAAAAGAGTTAAGTGAACAAGTTTCTAATGCTGAATTAAGCTTTTTTACCAGGAAAGTCACGTGAAAATTTTCTCGCTGGTCGAGGTGAAAAGTTGTATGTTTTACACGAGACCAAAATGTTGTTCTGTCTCGTGCCTTTAAATCACTCACTGTGCTCAGTAGTCTATATTAGAATCACTCGCTACGCTCGTGATTCAATTCTAGACTACTTCGCTAGTTCGTGATTTAAAGTCGGCACTCGCAGCACAAATTGATTTTGGTCACTTGTATAACAAATAACTATTCTTTTTTAAGTTTTGCCTGTCTGAGTGAGTTTTTTTAAAAACTCGTAAACAAAATATAACATGTAGGGACTTTTTAGGAGAGCATTATTTATTTCTACTACAAATTAAGTGGATAAGACGAAAATTATGTCAAACGCCCATGTTGTACCCTCTCCAGTTCATGTTGGGAACACTACACTTGAAGTTGTTGACCATTACGTATACCTAGGACAGGCAGTCCAGTTAGGTAGGTCCAACTTCGAGAAAGAGATCTCTCGTCGAATCCAACTCGGGTGGGCAGCATTCGGGAAGCTTCGAAAAATTTTCGCGTCCGACTTACCTCAGTGTCTGAAGACAAAAGTCTATGAACAGTGTGTGTTGCCAGTGATGACTTACGGCAGTGAAACGTGGTCGCTAACTATGGGTCTCAAGGTCACCCAGCGTGCAATGGAGAGAGCCATGCTCGGCGTTTCCCTACGTGATCGATCAGAAACGAGGAAATCCGCAGGAGAACTAAAGTAACCGACATCGTTCGAAGGATTGCTCAGCTGAAGTGGCAATAGGCGGGACACATAGCGAGAAGAACCGATGGCCGTTGGGGAGGAAAGGTTCTGGAATGGCAACCGCGCACCGGACGACGCTCCGTGGGTAGGCCCCCGACAAGGTGGACCGACGATCTGGTGAAGGTCGCGGGAAACCAGTGGATGCAGGCAGCGCGGGACCGATCGTCGTGGAGATCCTTAGGGGAAGCCTATACCCAGCAGTGGGTGTCGTGCGGCTGATATGATGATGATGATGATGACAAATTAAGTTAGTAGGTACTTTAAAAACCAAGTACCTACCTTGGTATAAAAAATCGTTTATCAATCGCCTGAAATTACTTCAGTCAGCTTATCGTATGTACGTCAATAAAATTTGTTTTTCATTTTTCTGGTTGATGACTTTGGCTTTTATTATGTGTATGAATAGAGATAAATAAATATTTTATTTGTTTACCTTCGCCGGTATTAACAAACATCAAGATGCAGTGAATTTAAGTTAAGTACGACGTTATCCTGTGGTATGATTCATTTGTACTAAGTGTTTCGTTAAATTTGACATTGATGTATTTAAGGTTCTCTACCTCAAAAAGAAAAACGATCTCCATAGAAGATCACTTGGTAGTTCGTCTGTTTGTCTATCTGTGTTTTATTTTAGGGCTGTTCTTTTTGATGTATGAAACCATATTAATGAAATTGGTCCGAAAATTTAGATGTTTTGAGCACCGTGCAGCTTGCACAGGTTTTTCAAATTTACGAACTTGGTTTTACTGTAGTTAGTATTTCGACCGAATATGATAATGTTCCTAATAAAAAAACCGGCCAAGTGCGAGTCGGACTCGCGCACGAAGGGTTCCGTACCAAAAAACGGCAAAAAATCACGTTTGTTCTATGGGAGCCCTCTTAAATATTTATTTTATTCTGTTTTTAGTATTTGTTGTTATAGCGGCAACAGAAATACATCAGCTGTGAAAATTTCAACTGTCTAGCTATCACGGTTTATGAGATACAGCCTGGTGACAGACAGACAGGCAGACAGATATACGACAGACGGACAGCGAAGTATCAGTAATAGGGTCCCGTTTTTACCCTTTGGGTACGGAACCCTAAAAATCAGTAGGTAAAGTGCAATTCATTGGCGTCCTTTAATGACTTTACTGATAGTAACTTTACTGGGCAGCCCCTTTAGTCATTAAAGCGGTTGTATGACTGCAAGTGGCGCCCTCAGAGGTTTTTATGAAATAAGTTATTAATAGAAAAAGATTTCAATATTTAATGTTTTACGTGGAGTTTTTAGGAAACATGGTCTAGTATATTTAGAAGGTTATTAGTATATTTAGAGCCAATTAAACATTTAGCTCCATCCAGCTTCAAGTAGATAACAAAAACTGGCCAAGTGCGTGTTGGGCCACGCGCAGTAAATAGGGTTCCGCAGTTACCATATTGCTATAAACTTATTTTTACTTCTTGTTTTACACAACTAACGACAAAACTAAATATAATACGTAAAATGACATTTGTTATACGAAAACTTTTCCAATACTTATAAATTAATTTTGAAAGTTGATCGATTATTACTCGTTAACTTGTAATGTAAAGTCTACCTGGCAGTGACAGTTTCGCTTTTAATGGGGAGGCCAAGAAGCTTATATCCACAATGGAGATTGCACGCCTAGTAAGTGAGTGAAGATTGAAAAAGACTCTTTAGTGACGTCACGGCTTATTGCTATCTCTTTCTTTTCGTTTTACAATACGTTTTCGTTTCTCACGAACAAACGAACGACGAACAACGAACACGTATTGTAACACTAAAGAAAGAGGTTGCAATAAGCCGTCACGTCACTCAAGGTAATTTTTTCTATCTTCACTATGACACTGGCCGTGCAATCTCTAATAAAGAATAAGCTTCTTGGGGGAGGCGAAGGAAAAGTGAATTACAGATGGCGCTTCAGTCTTTGGACCCATTGTCAGTTTGAGCACGGCGGCGGGCTTATTAGCGATCTTCAAATGACAGTCGCAATCGCTTAATTGTACAATTATTGCTAACAAAACGCAAATTCGTATTAGGGAACGCAAAGTTAGCGACCACTCCACAGTAGCGCTACAAGCGAGCAATCGACGAACTAAAAATGCATAACAACGCCTTGAACACAGCGACCGATTGTTTATTTTGGTATTACGAAACGATATTTGACAGCGACGCGAGAGCAATGGCGACGGCAATGGGGAGGCGAAGGCAAAGTGAATTACAGATGGCGCTCAGTCTTTGGAACAATTGTCAGTTTGAGCTTATATTGTCTTGACTGTGTAATACGTGATTTTACTTTCTTAGATTGTATTTTTTCCGTTTTGCGGACAAACAATGTATTCTATGCTAACTTTAGCTCATATAAAAGAAGAATTACGGAAAAGAAAAGCCAAAACAACAGGCAAGAAAGTTTATAGCAACTTACAAAAAATTGCTAACAAGCATTACATTTCTTTAAATTTCGTGTAAGATTACAAGTAATCTTTTTATTTCAGATTAGAAGCATATGATTTAAATTTTAACAAAGCAACTGAGTGTGAATTTCCGTGTTTATAGTTGCCTGATGATGCCTTCTGTGCAATAGTAATTTCAGGTTTCTGTACTGGAATTTCTGTACCATCCAAAATTACACGAACCGTTTTATCATATTTATTTTATTATTCTAAGTTTCTTGAATGACTCTGGCATATAAAATTCTATTAATTCTCTGTTTGGCCCCAATATTGGGCTTATTCCATATTTGATATACCTATCAAATTCATCCAAGTTATTAATATGTTAGAAACTGCTGAGGTTGAAATATTAAAGAACAAAGCTGTTATAATTCAAATATATTTTGGCGAAGCTTCATCAATTTCATGAAACATTCCTTTTGATTTATAATGTTTCTCAGGCTCAGCAAAAGAGAAAATCGAGGGAAAAGCATATTTTTTTTGATATTTTTTGCCCACTATTTTTTTTGTTACTGGGAAATCGATGAACTTCAATATTTTACAAGTTACATGCATAACAATGCGGCATTTTCTCAGTATAAAATTAAAAAGTGCAATACTCCAAGAGATTCCCATATGTTTTGACACTTTCTTTGAGGCGGCCGGGTACCAAAGACCAGACGCCACCTATCGGGATAAAATTGCGCTTTTCCTCCCCATTTAACAACTAGTATTATTGTGATTGTTAGAAGTTGCTTTAGTCTAATAATAAATTGTTTTGGCCTTTTCACCATATTTAACCAGTGATTTATGTTTGAAAAGTGTTAATAATAAATTGTGTGGTGTTTTTAAATGACGTTCAGTAATAATTCATTAAAATTATAACTCTTAAACATGGCATAAGCTTTGATGCTAATGGACTATTTCAATCAAGAAAACAGTGAAAGAACAGGGCTTACGCTGTTCGACTGCAAGAAGAGTTCGTACAATTACCGTAAACTCTCTTCTACAGATTTCAGAGGTCAAGTTCAGAGCTCACTACAGATTGTCCAAGGTTATTTTCTGAACTAGCTCTTTTGTTGCCTAGACGGGGTGAAGGAGGAATAAAACCTCTGTGGAGTGTAAGGTAAACGCAGAAAAAAAAGGTTAATTAATAGTAGTAATAGATAATATAATTAAATACCTACCTATAAACTTATATGTTTTTTGCAGGTTTTAATTGCCCTATCTTTTTATGCTGGGTCTTATCAAAAACCAGTGAGGATAGATAAGTTAGAGAGGTGACGGATGCATTAAACCAACCATCTTTATTAAAGGAATACATTATTTTCACACAAAATAGATCAGAAAGGATGAAAATAATCAAGAGTAAGTATAATTAAATAGACCAATGTAATTAATTCTATGAACATTTGTAAAAAATATTTATTTAAATTATTGTATTGTCTGATTTCAGATTTTCAAATCTCATCTTCTAAACTTCTCAATCAGAGCTAAAATACTAGTCGAAGTCAAAGGGCTGTGAAAGTACAAAGCCATGGAGACATAGGTAAAAAATTAGAAAAAACTAGACCTTGCCAAGTTTATTGCTGCTTCGTCTGGTGGTGGTGCAAGGTCTCCCAATATAGGATTTACGAAGCAATGGCATTACTGCACAGAAAATAAATGATTGTATAAAATATTCATATTTAATTAAATTAATTTAATTTTACAAAACGAAAAATATGTACTTATTATTTCCTTTTTCCCATGTTTCCCAACTAAATTCAAAATTCATCACTTGAATTCGTAGAATCTTCAAAATCCATACCTTTTTTGTTCATTTCAATAACTTAAATCATTCTAAGTTGTGCTTATCAGCTTTCGTAGAAACAAAAACTGTGTGAGAATTCCCTTACCACTTGACACCACTTGTATCACGCTAAACGACTTACAGATTTATGTTTCATTGTAAACATCTTTCGTTTGCATTGGAAGCCATTTTTTTCTTTATAAAAGATATCTTTGTATTGAATAAAGTTTCATTTGAAATTATTATAAGTTTTTCAACATAAATCGCAAAGAACTACGCAATCACAAAGTTGTCATTGGTTGCCGTTCAATTGCGAGTGGCGCTAGTTTCCATACATAATAATCGCAAATGCAATCGGCGAGCAATCAGTTTGCGATTTGTTTCCGTAATACCAAAAAAGCAACCGCGACTAGTCGCAATCGCGTTGCTATTGTACAATTAGCAACCGGTTGCTATAAAACGCTAATAAGCCTGCGGGCTTATTAGCGATCTTCAAATGACAGTCGCAATCGCTTAATTGTACAATTATTGCTAACAAAACGCAAATTCGTATTACGGAACGCAAAGTTAGCGACCACTCCACAGTAGCGCTACAAGCGAGCAATCGACGAACTAAAAATGCATAACAACGCCTTGAACACAGCGACCGATTGTTTATTTTGGTATTACGAAACGATATTTGACAGCGACGCGAGAGCAATGGCGACGGCAATTTAACAACTAGTATTATTGTGATTGTTAGAAGTTGCTTTAGTCTAATAATAAATTGTTTCGGCCTTTTCACTATATTTAACCAGTGATTTGTGTTTGAAAAGTGTTAATAATAAATTGTGTGGTGTTTTTAAATGACGTTCAGTAATAATTCATTAAAATTATAACTCTTAAATATGGCATAAGCGTTGATGCTAATGGACTATTTCAATCAAGAAAACAGTGAAAGAACAGTACTTACGCTGTTCAACTGCAAGAAGAGTTCGTACAAATGCCGTAAACTCTCTTCTACAGATTTCAGAGGTCAGAGCTCACTACAGATTGTCCAAGGTTATTTTCTGAACTAGCTCTTTTGTTGCCTAGACGGGGCGAAGGAGGAATAAAACCTCTGTGGAGTGTAAGGTAAACGCAGAAAAAAAAGGTTAATTAATAGTAGTAATAGATAATATAATTAAATACCTACCTATAAACTTACATATTTTTTGCAGGTTTTAATTGCCCTACCTATCTTTTTATGCTGGGTCATAGCAAAAGCCAGTGAGGATAAATAAGCCATTAACGTGAAATTAGTCATCCTATTGTATCTAATGTTTTAAGAGAGGTGACGGATGCATTAAACCAACCATCTTTATTAAGGAAATAATACATTATTTTCACACAAAATAGATCAGAAAGGATGGAAATAATCAATAGTAAGTATAATTAAATAGACCAATGTAATTAATTTTATGAACATTTGTAAAAAATATTTATTTAAATTATTGTATTGTCTGATTTCAGATTTTCAAATCTCATCTTCTAAACATCTCAATCAGAGCTAAAATACTAGTCGAAGTCAAAGGGCTGTGAAAGTACAAAGCCATGGAGACATAGGTAAAAAATTAGAAAAAACTAGACCTTGCCAAGTTTATTGCTGCTTCGTCTGGTGGTGGTGCAAGGTCTCCCAATATAGGATTTACGAAGCAATGGCATAGCTGCACAGAAAATAAATGATTGTATACAATATTCATATTTAATTAAATTAATTTAATTTTACAAAACGAAAAATATGTACTTATTATTTCCTTTTTCCCATGTTTCCCAACTAAATTCAAAATTCATCACTTGAATTCGTAGAATCTTCAAAATCCATACCTTTTTTTGTTCATTTCAATAACTTAAATCATTCTAAGTTGTGCTTATCAGCTTTCGTAGAAACAAAAACTGTGTGAGAATTCCCTTACCACTTGACACCACTTGTATCACGCTAAACGACTTACAGATTTATGTTTCATTGTAAACATCTTTCGTTTGCATTGGAAGCAATTTTTTTCTTTATAAAAGATATCTTTGTATTGAATAAAGTTTCATTTGAAATTATTATAAGTTTTTCAACATAAATCGCAACTATGCAATCACAAAGTTGTCATTGGTTGCCGTTCAATTGCGAGTGGCGCTAGTTTCCATACATAATAATCGCAAATGCAATCGGCGAGCAATCAGTTTGCGATTTGTTTCCGTAATACCAAAAAAGCAACCGCGACTAGTCGCAATCGCGTTGCTATTGTACAATTAGCAACCGGTTGCTATAAAACGCTAATAAGCCTGCGGTTCTATTGATACTGAGCGTGTTATTACTGAAGTGCGTATGCGTACCCCATTGTGGGATCTATCTAGTAATTTAATAAAGACCGGGATGCAAAAATAAAAGCTTGGACAGAAATCTGTCAAGTAGTCAGAAGTCTGTCAATTCTACGGAAAATGAGAAAAAACAGAGCGCTGAGCGTCAGCGCTCACTGTCAGCGCTGACGGTACGCGCTCACCGTCGGTCGTGCACTAACAAATCGGTCGTGATTAACGTTAAAATAAAAATAATAGAGGAAGCATTATCACTATGGCATTTTCCTTTGAATTTATGTGTTAAACACGAACAGAACATAAAAAGATATCAAAGAAAACATCGAAACATTGGAAATGTGAGGCAAACAAACGTATCAATTTCATATGGTTACAAGCTTAGAATAATTACACCTAGAACGATAATTCCCTACAAAGCGCGCTGTCAAAAGTGAGGCAACTAAAACCGCCAAAATGGCGCCGCGCCGTTTTCAGATTTTTATTGTCCACTAGCGGCCGCCCGCGGTTTCACCCGTTTGGTTCCCGTTCCCGTGGGAATATCGGGATAAAAAGTATCCTATGTTTTAATCTAAGCTATCTACTATCAGTGTGCCAAATTTCAACCAAATCTGTTCAGTAGTTTTTGCGCGATTGAGGAACAAACATCCAAACCCACAAACTTTCACATTTATAATATTAGTAGGATTATTACATAATCATACCTAGTAAGTACAAAACAGTTTCAATTTCCCTACCTTAAAGAGATTAATTATTATATTATTGGATTTTAGTTACGATTAGGTAACGTATGAAGGATATAAATCTGAGAACTGAGCCATTTTGGCTCAGTATAAGTTGCCTCACTTTGCATACAAGGACACGGCTTCTAGGTGTAATTATTCTAAGGTTACATACAAGTTATAATTTATGAAGTTTTTATTTTACTCATATCTTTCATTTATTTTCCAGCATAGGTACATGGATGACGTTAAATACAGTGTAAAAAAGGGATTTTTATTTACTCTTAATTCATTGGTTTAAACATTAGAATATTGACAAGTAAAATGTGAACTTCAACAAAGCGCAGACTAATAGGATTTATAAATAAATCCAAACTTTTATTTAATAAAAACAAGTGAAAATGTTGCAAAAGTTAGATTTAGTGAAGTCAGCAGCTCAAATCAGTCGGTTTCGTTCCATTTTATCACAGGTAAGCAAATCTTTTAATTGGAAGACAATAATTGTCTAATACTTTACTTATTATTAATAATTATTATTTAATTGAAATAAAACACTTTTTAACGGATACTAGCGCGGTTTTATTGACAGGTACTTTGGTTTGATTTTTGAGTTTCCCGACGTTTCGGCACCTTTGCAGCTGCCGTGGTCACGGGGGACTGTTTTTATTACAGTCTAGTGAGCGCGTAAGCACTCAGACCAAATAAAAAAGGGAAGACGGAGTCTTCTGAACGAAGCAGTGAGGCCGATAAAACTACGCTATGGCGTGTACATACACAGTTACACGCACACACATGTAACGATACTACGCTATTTCCATAGAGTACATTATTATATTTCTTAACAGCCAGCGTGCGAAGCGGACGTATTAATAACGTACTAATAAAATATAAATTCATTAACGAAAATGCCGAATTGTGTAGTGAAAGGGTGTAAAAGTCAATCTTCAACACATAAAAGGCAGGATTGAATCACATTTCACACGTAAGTAAAATTGGAAACTAATATTTTCACTAATTTTAAATAAACATTAGGGTATTACTTGAAACACAAAACCTCAAAACAAGTGTTGCCATGCCAGACGTTATAGTTTAAACCTATTATTGGGTAACATGGAACGTAACGTAACGTTATCTGTTTCTTGTTAAAAATAACGCGTTAATTATTTCTGTTTCTGGACTGTTTTTACCCACGACACGGACGGAACGGAACGGAGGCGGTATATGCGATTGGGGTTAGGCGACGGCTACACGCGTGGTAAATACTGTGATCCAACAGTATTTAATCAGGGGCCTATTTCATAAAAAATAGTAAATTTACTACAACAATTTACCATTGTTGTTATTAGGGTATAATTATTTCTTAATAATGATAAAACATAATTCTACCCCAATAAACTACTGCAATGGTATATTACTGTACTTTTTCATTCTTTTTTTTTATTTAATAAATTTTTAGTTCATCATCATCATATCAGCCACACGACACCCACTGCTGGGTATAGGCCTCCCCTAAGGATCTCCACAACGATCGGTCCTGCGCTGCCTGCATCCACTGGCTTTCCGCGACCTCCACCAGATCGTCGGTCCACCTTGTCGGGGGCCTACCCACGGAGCGTCGTCCGGTGCGCGGTCGCCATTCCAGAACCTTTCTGCCCCAACGGCCATCGGTTCTTCTCGCTATGTGTCCCGCCCATTGCCACTTCAGCTGAGCAATCCTTCGAGCGATGTCGGTTACTTTAGTTCTCCTGCGGATCTCCTCGTTTCTGATTTGATCACGAAGGGAAACGCCGAGCATGGCTCTCTCCATTGCACGCTGAGTGACCTTGAGCCTCCTTATGAGACCCATAGTTAGCGGCCACGTTTCACTGCCGTAAGTCATCACTGGCAACACACACTGTTCATAGACTTTCGTCTTGAGACACTGGGGTAAGTCGGACGCGAAGATTTTTCGAAGCTTCCCGAATGCTGCCCACCCGAGTTGGATTCGACGAGAGATCTCTTTCTCAAAGTTGGACCTACCTAACTGGACTGCCTGTCCTAGGTATATGTAATGGTCAACAACTTCAAGTGTAGTGTTCCCAACATGAACTGGAGAGGGTACAACATGGGCATTTGACATAATTTTCGTCTTATCCATGTTCATCCTAAGACCCACTCTTTGGGAAGCACTACGGAGATCTTCGAGCATTGTGTTCAGGTCTTCCATGGTCTCAGCCATAAGGACTATATCATCGGCAAAACGAAGGTGTGTTAGGTACTGGCCATTAATGTTGATGCCGAGTCCTTTCCAGTCCAAGAGCTTAAAGATGTCCTCCAACGCAGCTGTGAACAGTTTCGGAGAAATAACGTCTCCCTGTCTCACACCACGCTGCAGTTGGATAGGATTTGTGTTCTGGTTCTGTACTCGGATCGTCATGGTGGCATTTTGGTATAAGTACCTCAACACCTCGATATACCTATAGTCCACTTGGCACCTTTGGAGAGACTGCAGCACCGCCCAGGTTTCAATCGAATCAAAGGCTTTCTCATAGTCCACGAACGCCAAGCAAAGTGGCTCATTATACTCCTCAGTCTTCTGTATAACCTGCCGCAGCGTATGGATGTGGTCTATGGTGCTAAAGCCTTTTCGGAACCCGGCTTGTTCGGGAGGTTGGAAGTCGTCGAACTTGCGAGCGAGACGATTCGTAAGGACTCTCGAAAACAACTTATAGACATGACTCAGAAGCGAGATAGGTCTATAGTTCTTTAAGAGGGACTTGTCACCCTTTTTAAAGAACAAGATCACCTCACTTATGTTCCATGTCTTTGGCGTTCTGCCCTGGACGATGACGGAATTAAAGAGCTTCTGGAGGACTTTGAGTATCGGCTTACCGCCCGCTCTCAGAAGTTCTGTAGTGATTCCATCGTCACCCGCCGCCTTGTTGTTTTTCAGCTGTTTGAGAGCCATACTAATCTCGCACAGGCTGACGTCCGGGATATCTTCGGTATAGTTTGTTTGTTTGTTTTGTTTATTAGGCACATTAACAGATTACATCCAAAAGATACAGTGAATAATGTACAATAAAGTAAACAAGCTGGGATGCAACCCAAAACAATGTACACATTTAGACCAAACATTGACGAGGATAGCAACAAAAACGTTCAAATTATTTAAAGAAAAGATAAAAAAGATAAAACTAAATACTAAAAGAAAGAAAAAAAAAAAACATACACAATACGGACGATATAATACGTCGCGGGGTCACTCGGACTCGAATAGAATTTTAGATTTGACAGTTCGTTTAAAAGATGTGTAATGTTGTCCAAAGATATCAAGTTCTGGGTGTTTAATTACCATCTCATTGTAAACTCTGCACATACGCACGATGGGATTGTAATAAGAGATATTATTTTTATAAACATTCAGAGCAAATACACTAGGTCTGCGGCACCTGTATCTTATGTTAATACTGATATCTGACAGTAAATTCGGAGAAGCGATATGTCCATTTAAAATCTTGAATAGATAAAAAAGATCAGAGTGTAGACGTCGAAGCTGTAGACTGGATAGATTAAATTTTCGCAGTAAATCACCATATGTTAATTGCCGGATGCATAATTTAGAGCGATAACAAGCCAGTTTGAGACATTTTTTCTGGATACTTTCCAGTCTCTTAATATGAGTGAGGTAATAAGGGGACCAAATAACAGATCCATACTCTAATACGCTACGCACCAGACTGCACCAAAGTAAAATGAGACAGTTCTGGTTTTTAAAAGGCTTGGTTGATCTGTAGATGAAGCCGAGCAGTTTGTTACATCTTTCAACAATAGAATCGTAATGTCCTCTAAATGACAGATCTGCATCAAACATTACACCAAGGTCTTTCACCATGCTGCGTCTTTCTAGAACTTGCGACTGAATGCTATAATTGAACTGCAATGGTTGAAATTTTCTAGTGAAAGATATAACACAGCATTTATTGACATTAAGAGACATTTTGTTAGAGCTACACCATTGGTCAATCTCATCAATATCATTCTGGAGTGATAGACAATCACCAAAGGTCGTCACCGAAGCGAAGACCTTCAAATCATCTGCATATAATAGACAGTTATTGGACAGTGAAAGAACCAGGTCGTTTATGAAAATAATGAATAGCAGGGGACCAAGATGTGAACCCTGGGGAACACCTGAAGATACTGAAGTGGGGCGAGACAGATATCCCTTTATAGCAACCAACTGGCTCCTGTTTAGTAAATAGGATTTGACCCATCTCAATAAGTTACCGCTGATTCCATAAGCTGACAGCTTTTGTACGAGAATGTCATGATTTACCTTGTCAAATGCTTTACGGAAATCAGTATAGATTGAGTCTACTTGACCACCCCGAGCAAATGACTTACATAGAAAATTTTTGTATTCTAATAAATTGGATACGGTGGATTTGTTTCTTAAAAAGCCATGTTGCTGGGGTGCCAATAAGCATTCCACGTGGTGATACAAAAGGTCATAGATTAACCTTTCAAAAATTTTGGCGAAGCAAGACAGGATGCTAATTAGCCTATAATTATCACATATGGATTTGTCACCGGCTTTAAAAATGGGCACTATATGCGCCAGTTTCCAATAGGTTGGAAAAACTCCTGTTTGCAAGGACTTGTTATAGATCAAGGCCAATATTGGACTAAGTTCATCTCCGCAGGTTATAATAAATGAAGGAGGAAGCGCATCCGGTCCAGCGCCTTTACGCCGATCCAAGCCTTTGATGCATTTTAGAACTTCATCGCTGCTTACAGTAATTTCATTAAGCACGTTGCAAGTAAAGGATTGTAAGTGAATTTCCGCTGGTGTAGTAGATGTCTCAAAGACAGAGCCGAAAAATGAGGAGAACATTTCTGCAATTTCCTCGGGAGACGACGATACCTGATCCTTGTATCGCATGGTTTGGGGTATGGCATTGCTGTTTTTCCGACTATTTACAAATTTCCAAAAAGCCCTAGGATCATGTATCACTTCATCTTCTATAGAATTGAGGTACGAATTATAACACTCATCCATCAGCCTTTTTGATCTGGATCTAAGACTTGCAAACGCGTCGTAATCTCGAGGGTTAGCAAATCGCTTAAACTTCTTGTGGTATTCAGCTTTTTCGTCAAGGCAGTTTATCAAACACCGACTAAACCATTGCGGAAACATGCGACGAGAATTCGAAAGCATAGGTGTGTGAGAAGTAATAATGTCGCTCAACTTACTATAAAAAATTGAAACCGCGTCATCGATATCTAATGGGGCTAGTAACGCATTCCAATCCACGTTAAGAATGTCAGAACGAATTTTCGAAATGTCACTCTTCCTGAAATTTAGACGATTTACCAATTTAGGTTTTAACGGTTTAAAGCTGCCAGTTATCTGCAGGTCCACAACGAGAGCTGGGTGATGAACAGAATCAAGTTTGGATAATGGTTCGGCGCAAAGCACCTGAACGTCAGTATAGTTAGATAAGATCAGATCAAGATAACGGCCATTGGAGTTTGGTATTGTGTTAAATTGACTTAGATTACAGAGAGCCATAGTGTCAAAGAGAATTTGAGATTTGTTATCTGGAGCATCTAACGGAATCAACACAGATGAATTGTCGGACCGGGTCCATGTCATATTTGTAGCGTTGAAGTCGCCTAGAATTAAAAAAATATCGTCAGTATGAGTTAAAATAATCTTTTCACAGTTTTCATAAAATGAAGACAGCTGATCGATTGTCAAGTGGTGCGGCAGGTAACAAAGGCATATGTGCAAAGGTTTGACTTGAGAATTATTGTTTTCTGGAATAAGGGATACCCAAAGATCTTCAACATCACTGAACCATGACTTCATCAGAGCAACATTTAAGTTATTTTTAATTGCAAGCATAACCCCACCACCGTCCTTTTTTGTAATACTCGTGTCAGAGCGATCCCTGCGGTACACTGAATATCTAGAATCGAAACATTCCGCATCAAAGACTGAGTTATTCAAATTAGATTCGGTTATACAAATAATGTCGTAGTTACTTTGCAATACATTTATATATAAATCATCTAATTTACTCCTAATTCTATTGGCATTCTGGTAATAAATTAACATTAGAAAATTTGACATAGCAACTAAGTAACATCATCTAAATATTATCTAATTGATCGGCTTTAGAAACTAAAATTAAATAACTACGACAAGTTTTTTATGGTATCACTATTTTTAATTAGAATAGCTCCTGATTTTTCATCTTTGCGTACGTAAACTCGCCCATATCTGACCCACACAAAGGTGAAGTTTTTTTCTTTAGCAGCCTTTCTGGCTTCTGCAAAAAGTTGTTTACATTCAGGCGAAAGATGTTCTGAGACATAAATACGTTGCTGCACATCGACCATGCCTAAGTGTTTAGCGCTGAGGAGATCATTTCTAGAAGTCTTGTTAAATCGCGTGACAGCGGATAAGACCTTATCGCGTAGAGTAGGAGATGCTAGTGAGACCAATATGTTGCGAGGACGACTAGATTTAGGATCCATTTTGGCCACTCTGCGACATGCCTGTATGTCAGAACCAGATAGGGGAACGTTGATCACATCGCAAAGCTTCGTGAACATTATCATTAAGTCTTCATTTTTCTTCTCAGGAACTGCTTGTATTTCTATGTTTTTGCTTCGCGATAGTTTCTCCGCCGCACTCAAACGGTGTTCCAACGATTGTATGTCCTTCTGCAGTCTAATGTTGTCGGCGACTAAACTGTGTATTTCATCACGCTTATTAGCAATCTCAGCTTTGATATCTCGTTGTTCAGAAGCAAGGAAGTCTGTCGTTTCAGTAAATTCAGACTTTACCTTCTCAACCTCTTTGGTGATAAATGACCTCATATCATGGCAGATCTCATCGCGCAGTTTTTGGGAGTACATTGACATGCTAATGTTTAATTTGTGGTCAAGCAGAGCTGAAATGTTCTCCATTGTAACAGGCTTATTACAAATAGCTTCTACATTCGAACGAGAGGTGCTAGCTTTATCCAATTTGACGACCTCTTCAGGAACAATATCACCATCACAAGACATATTCATTAAATCTTCACAGGGCTCCTGGTCAGCCGTTACAGGAGTATTCAAGTTGGACTGGTTACGAAGAGTTACATTTTTACATTGGGGACATATCCAATCGGTTAAATTGCTTATAGTAAGCTTTGAAAACTGTTTTTGGGTCATATTCAGACATCGGTAGTGAAAATGTTGCTTGCATGATTTACATTTAATATTTTCAGCGGCGTTAACTTCCAATTTACATGACATACAGCAATTTTTAGACTTATCCATATTGAATCGATTAGTAAATTATAATCGAGTCGAAAATCGATTATAAAATTATGCAACTTGAATGCATCCAACACCTGTCTATGGTTCAAACTGCAGTTGGCAGCACCGATGATTGACAGATCGGACAAGCGACCAATCAGCTGATTTTTGTGCGCAAGGTTATCTTTTGGGATTCACAAATCGCAATCTTTGTTTATATTGCTATTACAAGATAGTTGCTATTGTACCCAGATAACGAGATTTTAAAATAAACTGCCAAATATAAATCCTCACCTCGGGTGTCAAGGAGACCAAAATTGCAGGTTTCAAGTGACAATTCGCTTCAATTCGAGGTTATAAACAAACACTGTTGCCATCCCTTGAAGTTATGTGCTATTTCAGGAAGCAGGATTCACTTTTATCAGGTAAATAAGTCAATAATATAACGGAGAAACGCAAAGTTGCTATCACTGGTCGAGAACCGGAAACGGAAAAAAAGTGTATAGTGTCGGGTAAGCTTGGCTCTGGGGTCTTTAGCCTTGCTTTCAACAGGTGTCTGCGTGGAATATAACTGCCCATAGAAGCTATCGATCTCCCTCAGGATTTCAGGCTTTGATGAAATGATGCGTCCGTCGTCAGTTTTCAGCTTCGTCATCTGGCTTTGCCCAATAGACAGATCTCTCGCGAACACTTTGGAGCCTTTATTCCGCTCGATGGCCTCTTTAATACGATTCGTATTAAATTGGCGAAGGTCGCTCGTCAAAGACTTAGATATCTGTCTATTAAGCTGCCGATAACGATTAGCATCTACTGAACTCTGGAGCCTCATTTCACGTCTCTGATCCATGAGTAGGAGTGTGTGGTCGGAGAGTTTCTTTATCTTGGGACGGCGGGTCTTAAAGAGCTTGGACCCTACCGTACGGACAGCATCCACCACCATGTTGTTTAGATCGTCCACATCTATGCTGTTCTCAAGGGCTTCGAAGCGGTTTTGGAGTTCGAGTTGAAAGCTCTCGGGGTTTTGAATATGGGCCGGCAATGGTCGAATTGTTGATTTCATCAGTCGAGATCTTTCCAGCTTTGGGTTGATATTCAATGTGCCACGTACCAATCGGTGATCGCTCCCCGTCTTAACAGCGTTGATCACAGTGACATCATTGAATATTTGCTTTTTCGTCGACATGATAAAATCTATCTCATTTCTGACTTTACCGTCCGGACTGACCCAGGTCCACTTCCGGCATTCCGGCTTTCTGAAGAAGGAGTTCATCATAAAGAGGTTCTCCTTCTCCATAAAGTCAGCCAGCATCTGGCCTCTGTCATTCCGTTGCCCAACTCCAAATTGCCCCACTCTCAGCTCATCACCGCATCGTTTCCCCAACTTTGCATTGAAGTCCCCCATCACAACAGTGTAGTGGGTTTTGAAGCTATGCATGGCTTTAGAGATCTCCTCATACATAGCCTCCACTTCGTCATCTTGGTGTGTCGAGGTCGGTGCGTAAACCTGTATAACATTCAGCGAACACCGTTTGGATATTCTGAGTATAAGGTACGCCACCCTGGTCGACACACTTCCGATGGTAGTCACGTTGTTGACAAGGGACTTGTGGACGATGAACCCGATACCACCTTGGGACTGTTGGTCGCCCTCCCGGTAGTAAAGCAAGTTACCGGAGTTGAGGATTATCGAGTCCTCTCCCGCTCTTCGGACTTCAGATAAGCCGATAATGTCCCAGTGTACCTTGCTGATAACTTCTTCCAACTCGGTTAACTTCGCGTCGGTCCTTAGTGTGCGCGTGTTATAGGTTGCCAGGTGCAGTTGTCGTCGTTTTTGGTAGCCGAGCCGCACCCGGGGATTCTTAGCACCCCCTGCCCCGCCGTTACCGTAGCCGCTACCGTAGCTAGGAATAGCGGGGCTGCCGGGGACTGGGGGCCAATTTTTTGATCCATTATGCATGAGGGGGGGGGGGGGGTTTGCCATAATCGCCACGCTTGGCAGGCGGGTTGGCGATCGCAGTAGGCCAAGGTTTTTTTGGAGACGCTGCTGCCCGTCTCTTGAAGGCTATGCTCCCTTAGTCGCCTTTTACGACACCCACGGGATGATAGGGGGTAGTGCTATTCTAGGCCGGCACATACACGGCAATTTTTAGTTATTAGGGTAGAATTAATTACTAAACCGATTTCTTACCGCGTTTCTGTTTTTTTTCAAAATGTAGGCATGTAATTAGTAAGTCATAGAAAATATTCAGATTTTTACGAAGATATATAAAATTTTAGAGTTATTTATGTTTGAAAGTGTTTTTTTTTGATAACCCCGATACTAAATAGCAACACCAGTACCTCGACCAACACGTTTCGTTAGCTGCATTAGTGATACAGATTAGCACCACAATGTACGATCCAGAACCAGGGGCCTTACTATGAGCTCTTATAGCAGGCCTTATATTGAACTGCCTTACTTTTTCGTACTATGACCTCAAAGGTTAGTATCAAAGCAGGCCTTAAGCAGTCCTGTTTAGGGCCTGCTTTTGAACTGAACGGTTTCTTATTTGCTGATGGTAAGCCCTCTGATCAAACGGAAAATCTGTGCATATGTCGCACGTAACAAAACGCTTTTGACAGTTGACTGACAGCCGGCAGACATTCTTTTTTTAATGCGCAATTACTTATGCAATCGCTGACAAAGATGTCCGTTTCATTGATATGCTTTTGTTTTTTTCAATAATTAATTAAAGCTAAATGAAAGAGTTAAAAATAATGTTGCTACTGTTTTATGATTCTAGTAACATAAAGTGTTTATAGATAACAGAATTATGTTTATACACTTTTGGGTCTCATGTGCCTGATGTCCTTTGTTAATTATTTTACTGAAAATGTTCTAGTTGATTGTTAGGTACAAAAAAGAAAAATAAAATATTAAAGCTAATTTATAAGAATTGTTTTCTAAATTATGAATAATCCAAAAGAGCCTGACATTTTCTATGTCCGGCCGGAATGCTGACACAAAAAGCCTAACATGTCAGGACAAACAACTCGCTTTAAATACACGAAACTTTAGTATTCCGTAGTTTTATTTTTTACATTTTTCCTATTTCCTTGCTACTTCCGCCACTACTTTTAAAGCGGGCTACTCACAGCCCTGCATGCAGGGCTTTGAGAAGCTCACTTTATCTATCATTAGGTGAATGACGGCTACACGCGTGGTGAATACTGTGATCCATCAGTATTATTTACCAGGCGTCTATTTCATAAAATAATGAAAAAATACACTAATTTACCATACTAGTAGTTTATTGGGGTAGAATTATGTTTTATAATTAATAAGAAACATAATTCTAAACTGTAATAATTCTAAACTAATCTTTTGTGAAATAGGCCCCTGATTAAATACTGATGGATTACAGTACCAGGCGTGTAGCCGTCGCCTCACAAGTCCACACCTCGAGTCGGAATGGCTGAATGCCTAGCCTATCATCGTCTGCGTCTCTTTTATCAGTAATAAAAGAGACGCATTGATAGCCATTCAGAAAACTGACAAGTTTTAGGAGCTTGTAATACCCCTCTTGGGGCCGTATTATGATCTCTTGAATCCAGTCTGCCTAGCATGACTGATTTATATCGCGTGATATAGCGTTTTGATTCTAATATGTGATATAACGTTATTATTTCATAACGCGTTATTCTTATTACATTGGGGTAATATGAATTACTATGGCAACACCGGCTCACACACTAATGCATAAAAAAACCAGCTTCAGTGCATTGCTTGGAAGACTCCGTCTTCCCTTTTTTATTTGGTCTGAGGCGTAAGCACAGTAGAATTCTTTCGTCCAAGGTAGAATTTGATTCTACCATGGCGTAAGCTTGAGAAGTGAATTTAATTATTAAAATACTAGCGGCTGGCCTGCCACTTTGTCCACATGAGGTTTCTTCCAGGTACCCATAAGAACTTTTACTTCTTAACGAAGAGTAAGACTAAGAAATTGTACAACTACATCTTGTTTATTTTTTTTTAAATAAGGGGTTTTATTGTTTTATTTAAAATCGATCTCGATCGCTTTTGATTTAGCAATCGTGTACATCCATCACTGGGTCTCAAAGACAGTTGTTACAGTGTCTTATAATGCCACAGCAATGGACGTAGCATTCGCGCCAAATTGAAAGCGATCGCGATAGATTTTGTGTTAGACAATGAGGTGTTGATCTTGGCACACCTCAGCGGTTAGAAGGCACAGAGGAAGTGACAGGTTTGATATCCGCCTAACGAACTAAAATCCGCCCGTTTCACGTTTTTTATAAGTTGATTTTACATTATATTGTGAATGAAAATAATGATGAAATAAGTAAGACTGCCTTAATGTAGGTATATGTTTTATTATTAAGAACCACTGTCTGTGGGCTTTTTACATGGGTCGACTTTAGTCACCTAGCAAGTCGCTTCCAAAATTGAATCGCGGGTGATGGCGTCGCTGTCGTCTTTGTAGTTGATGGCGTAATCTAGGTAAACTTAATAATTAACCAATTTTGAATTGTCTTTATTTTTCCGACTCAACCATTGAATGGCGACTCATGATACAGCGAAACACTCAACAGCGACAACACGGAACGGCGAAAAAACGGAACTGCGAAAACACAGAACGG
The DNA here is from genome assembly GCA_928269145.1 of Agriphila tristella. Lineage (NCBI taxonomy): Eukaryota > Metazoa > Arthropoda > Insecta > Lepidoptera > Crambidae > Agriphila > Agriphila tristella. Next base: position 33,341,575 of record OV743435.1, on the reverse strand, counting down.
CATCATAGTAAAACAGGAGCTCGAGGAGGAAAATGCATAATATTTATTTTATTAATATGATTTTTTCCAATCAAACCCAATTGGATTTATAGTTCGTTTTCTTACTTATTTTGTTTGCATTTTTTTATTTTTTTTAACAATCACGACTTATTTATTAAAAAAAAGTTTCTCAATTATTTCAGATCTAATGTTTCTTCTTTATTTACACAGTACCTTTAATATATAAATTATTACACAGTGTTGATAATATGCCTAACTACCTTGCATTAATAAAAACTAGAAAAATACCTACGATTTTTCTAGTATTTTTTCTAATATATTGTATAAATTATCATTTTTATGATTATTATAAAAATAGCATTGTGAATGCCTACAACAACAATAAAAAAACAATAAAAAATACCTTTTCTCAAACATGCTTGGAAATTCGAACATTATTTTGACAACCTTCTTCGTGCTAAATCGGAGTTTCCGGACAGACCTAAACCGCGCCGGCAACTTTTGTATGAACATCCATTACTAACGTGTAATAATGGATTTTCATACTAAAATTGCCTGCGTCTGACCGTAAAGGTTAGTACTGAAACTCATTATACACGTGTAACTCAGAAATGGAACGAAATTTTCAATGAAACACGACAGCCAATGAGGTCTGTGATCATCATCAATATTTAAAATTAGAACTGGCTTTGTAAATGGAAAGTTCCGAATCACGGTAACAGAGTGTCATGAGCGCAGTAACGCCCGCCCATTAATCCGTATTCCTGCCTACTTATTGTCTAATTTTCAAAATCTATCGCAATCGCTTTCATTTGACAGATGGAGGTGCACATTGCTGCTTTTCTTTGGTAAGTTTTTATTTGTGCCAAAAAGAAGCATCAATGGATCACATCCTGAAAGCGATTGCGACAGATTTTGAAATTAGACAAATAGCCCCCCGGTTACAAAACTTACGTGTAACATACGATTCGGACAGGCGGCATAAAAATAACATTGTATTATCTATGGATCTTGGCGCGGGAAGAATATTTTGTTGAAATTGTTTGTTGTTTTGTCAAATATTTTATATTCGATTTAAATTAAGTAATTGATTTATTAGATAAATGAGTTCAAGCGACGAAAGTGATATTTTGACGCCACCTGAAATTCAAGAAGCGGCAAGAACTGTAATAGAAAACATGTTGACTCCAAAATCAAAAAACATTACCAGATGTAAACCTAACTGCAATGCACAAAAGATAATCACAAGGGTATAAATGTAGAAAGTCTGCATCAAACGTGCAAATTTTTTTTGTCTAGCATCAGACAGTGTGTATTTGGATCCTAAAGTAAGTTTTCGTATTGATAAGTACCTAGGTACTACGAGTAATTTACCACTTTGTTTTAGTCAAACCGCTAACATCACAACTTTACACGTTCTTTATTTTTGTTGCAGGTTTGATTTTTGCCATTTTCGGTGCATGAATATACAACGACATACAGGGTAATTTTGCGACCCCTTTACAAAATCAAATATATGTTCAAGGAAGTAATAAAAAAAAAGTTGGTGAGATAATTTTGAATTATTTCTTTTTAAATTCACAGTTTTCAGCCACTGTTTATATCCTAAAAATCTAGGCGCGCGCGCTCTCTCTCGCGCACGAGGCGTGAGCGGGGGAAGGCGGGTGGCGGGAGGGGGGCTCGCGCGAGTCGACCGTACGATGCACAAACAGTGACAACAATTTCAATTTGTGTAGGGAAAAGTTTGGGGTAAAAATGAAAAAAAAATTTTTTTTTTCACTTCATAAATTGATTGTACTGCTGTTATAGAATGACCTGACAAATTTTGAAAAGGGGTCCAAAAATGACCCTGTATAAAGTATTAATGTATAAGACGTATTACTACTTGGTTTAAATATCCGCGCATTATTTGAGACAAGTACTATACAAGCTTTGGCAGCAACTGGGACATTGATGGACTCACGTATGTGTGCCTCGGCTTCGCCTCGGCCCACATTTTCACGTTCGTCCTTCAATGCCTGAGTTGCCTGCCGCTGCAGTAATGTACTATTTTTCAAAATGACTATTGCAGACTAGATACACTAAATCAAAGACGATAATATCAACAAATAGTACCTATAATAGTGGCTCCGTGAGCTGTAGACCTCGCGAAAAAATAAAATAAAATGTCGCCATGAAGTTTTCAAAGCACACGTAGGTACGTGAGTATTGCAGCTAGATGGTGCTTCTAATTTTGATCATTTTTCAAAATGGGTAAGTATTTTTTTTATAAATTTGGAAAAATTGGCTTGACTGAACAGTTATATATAATTATCGAACCTACTCACAAAATTTCATTAGAATCTGTTGAGAAACGCGACTTGTAGAAGAAATCAAACAGCCGGAAAGGTGGAATGAAATATGGTTTTACCATTGAAAATGGTTATCAAATGCAAATCACCTGAGACGTATTTTTGGTCATAGTTCCGAGGATTTTAGGAGGATCAAGATGGGAATAAAACCAAAAGTTGAGGAATCTATTGAGACACGTGTGAACGTTTGAATTTTGAAAATCGGCTGGTAACTTTTTTTGAAATTTCGAAAAATTCGGGTTTTTTGGGGGGTGTTTGTTTACTAAATTGTAAATATTTCGAGAAAAAAACCGACTTAAGAAAAAATTAAAAAAAAATGTCCTAGGGTATTAGTTTAGCTACAAAATAGTGTTTTTTTTTTAAAATCGGTTTATAATTGTGACCTGTAGGTGGCACCTTTAGATTTGGAATTGTAGAAAAACGGGTATTTCAGTATATAAAAAGTGATGTAGTTTCTATGATTATTGACCGATCGTCATGGTAAAGGTACTGAAAGATGCGGAAGCAGACGAGAAGTGCATTAGTTGTTTTTTGTGAATCGGTTCATAATATTTCAGCCGCGTCGAAGCAGTCAGGGGCACTTTTGTGACACAAGGCGCAGCCGAGTGTCACAATCGATCGTAAAAATAAAAAGGCACCTAGTATACCTTAGAAAAATTATAGGATTTTGCTTTTGACTTGATTTAGTTTTTTCGTAAATTTTTGTATTCATTTTCAATGCTCTGATTCTTGCGGGAACTGCGAAATCTGTGAATTTTTTACATATCTCCGTCATTTTCACAAATTTCGAAAAACTGTCTCGAAAAAATTTTTTTATATATTTATCGAACCTGCTCACAAAATTTCACCGAGATCGGTTGAGAAATGCGACCTGTAGAGGAGAACAGCCAGCGCTGGAAATACGGACTGAAAGGACATGTCCTAATTTGGGCCACGTCTATGTACACCACCCTCAAAGATGGAGAAAAATACACTGATTCTGAGAAAAATACAAATAATTTTATAGAATGCATGGTTAAATGGTAAATAATCAAAACAGATTAATATTTTTCACTTGAAATAAGACGTCAAATATGGCAACTCTCCGTTAAAAAGCCGCAGTGGGCGCATTCTGCCAGACAAATCTTTGAGTCATCGATTGCCATTTTTAACCATGGAAAGTATAGCGGTAGGTGCTTAGGGTGTTTCTACACGGTGCAAGTAGCCCGCGCAAGTCGAGCACTTTCCATGCGCAGGTTCCATGCTCCGTGGAAACACGTAAAGCGGGTCCAGCTCCATAGCATTGTACACCCACGCAAGTAACCGATCAATGGCGATCGATGACTCAAAGATTTGTCTGGCAGAATGCGCCCATTGTCACTGTCATTGAGTTCTACCTACTCTGTGCTGTGGGTTGTTGTTAACACAGACGTATAAGAAGTTGTTAACACCTTCCGCCATGATGCTTTTTTATGCGTTTTTGCATTTTCTTTAATGTTCCTTCCAGAAAACAAAGCAATTTTAAAGAAATTGAATAATTAGAAACTGTTTATCGTGTCTTTATCTATTTTTTGGTATACTGTACAAAGACGTGGCCCAGACCTCATACATTTTTGGACATCACCTTTGATTTTTTTACATTATCTCCACCATTTAGAAAAAAAATGAAAAACTGGCTTGACATAAGAAATCTATACAATTTTCAAACCTGTTTACAAAATTTTACGAGAATCGGTTGAGAAATGCTACCTGTAGAGGAAAACAGACAGCCCTAGAAAGCCGGACTGAAATATGTATTTTTAACATTTCTCCGTCATTTTGAAAAATTTCCAAAAACTGGCGTGACAAAAAAATCTATATTATTTTCAAACCGGCTCACAAAATTTCACGAGAATCGGTTGAGAAATGCGATCTGTAGAGGAGAACATCCAGCGTCAGAAAGCCGGACTGAAATACATTTTTCTTACATATCTCCGCCGTTACGAAAAATTTAGAAAAACTGTCTCAACTTGAAAAAATCTATATGATTTTCGAACCTGCCCACAAAATTTCACGAAATTCGGTTAAGAGATGCGACCTGTAGAGGAGAAAAGACAGAGCCGGAAAGCTGGACTGCAATAGGTTTTTTTTACATATCTCCGCCATTTCGAAAAAAATCGAAAAAGTGGCGTGACAAAAAAATTCTATATCATTTTCAAACCTGCTCACAAAATTTCACGAGAATCGCTTGAGAAATGCGACCTGTAGAGGAGAACAGACAGCGCTGGAAAGCCGAAAAACCTGTTTTTTTAACATATCTCCGCCATTTTGAAAAATTTTAAAAATATGGCTCGACAAGAAAATTCCATATAATTTTCGAACCTGCTCACAAATTTTCACGAGAATCGGTTGAGAAATGCGACCTGTAGAAGAGAACATACAGACATACGAAAGAATTTTTGCCCAAGCTGAAGCAGAGACGCTTCGCTCGCACTTCGTGCTCGCTCGGTCAATTATACGTATTGACGCAGTTAAGTATTTTCGCAGCTCCGTATTTTTGCAGTTCCGTGTTGTCGCTGTTGAGTGTTTCGCTGTATCATGAGTCGCCATTCAGTGGTTGAGTCGAGAGAGAGGACTCACTGACTGGCCCTGAGCGTTTCGCTTCACGCAGTATATTTTGCAACTTTTTTAAAATTATACTTATCCCGAAAATCCCGGGATTATGAAAACTTAATCCCGAAAATTTCGGGATTGAAAAACGTTCGGGATCCCGAATCGAATCGAATCCTCTAGTTGGCCCCCATTCCAACTAGAGGATTCGATTCGATTCGGGATTCGAAATGCGACCTGTAGAGGAGAACAGACAGCGCTGGAAAGCCGAAAAACCTGTTTTTTTAACATATCTCCGCCATTTTGAAAAATTTTAAAAATATGGCTCGACAAGAAAATTCCATATAATTTTCGAACCTGCTCACAAATTTTCACGAGAATCGGTTGAGAAATGCGACCTGTAGAAGAGAACATACAGACATACGAAAGAATTTTTGCCCAAGCTGAAGCAGAGACGCTTCGCTCGCACTTCGTGCTCGCTCGGTCAATTATACGTATTGACGCAGTTAAGTATTTTCGCAGCTCCGTATTTTTGCAGTTCCGTGTTGTCGCTGTTGAGTGTTTCGCTGTATCATGAGTCGCCATTCAGTGGTTGAGTCGAGAGAGAGGACTCACTGACTGGCCCTGAGCGTTTCGCTTCACGCAGTATATTTTGCAACTTTTTTAAAATTATACTTATCCCGAAAATCCCGGGATTATGAAAACTTAATCCCGAAAATTTCGGGATTAAAAAACGTTCGGGATCCCGAATCGAATCGAATCCTCTAGTTGGAATGGGGGTACAAAGTTTGTATGGAAAAAAATATTAAATAGACATTTCAACTTGAAACTTCGTAGGAGTACTTCTAAAAACAAATAAGCAAACACGTCGTGTACGTGGTTTTCCGAAACTCAATCCTTTAAGGGGTAAATGGTTAAAAAAGCCCAACATCGTTATGAGTGTCGCTATCGAGGTTTCATGGGATGTTGATTGCGAAAATAGCATTTATTTTTAAGTGGTAGACGTTATTCAATCCCTAAAGGGGTCAAATGGGGTTCAAACTTTTTATGGAAAAAAATATCAAATAGACATTACGACTTGAAACTTCGTACGAGTACTTCTATAAACAATATGATCATGTAAAATGTAGGAGTTGAATGAAAGGCTCGTGGACTGTATCAAAATGTATGGAAATAAATAACAAGAAAGCCCGACAATGAGAATGCGTACGCGCGTAGTCCACAGCGGTCGTGAGGCGAGAATCATTTGCAATATTGAGCCCTCGGTGAATGTCGCGCCGCACCGTCTGCCGTCGCGAACCCTCCTCCTTTACCTCATGCCCCGGGGTCGCCCGGGTTGGTGATGTCATTGCGTAAACATACTCCCCGCCTTGAAGTATCAACTTCAACACTGGTTGGTAGCGGGCAGATGGTGTTAAAGGCTCTCCTGATGACGCCCTTCCTCGTCCTGATGTCGGCGACTCTAGCAACGCCATCCTGCCCAGGCAAGACGCGCAGAATGCGGCCGAGAGGCCACAGCAGTGGAGGTGCTGACTTGTCCTTGATGAGAACTAGAGCTCCCTCCTTGAGCTCGCCCTTGGAAGCTCGCCACTTTGATTTGCCCTGAAGCCACAAAATGTATTCGTTGTGAAACCTGGCCCAGAAATGTTGCTTAAGGGCTTCGATTCGATGGAAGCGGGGAAGCGAAGCGATTCTTCTGTCGACCAGTTGCGGATGAGGCAATGCAACGAGAGATCGTCCAATGAGGAAGTGAGCTGGAGAGAGAAAGGAAAGATCTGAAGGATCATCGGAAAGAGGGGTAATAGGTCGAGAATTTAGAATTGCCTCTACCTGTATCAGAAGAGTCGCCATCTCTTCAAAGTCTAAGTGTGTCAGCTCTAACACGCGACGAAGATGATGTTTTACTGATTTAACCGCTGATTCCCACAGCCCACCGAAATGTGGGGTATAGGCAGGGATGAAAGAAAAATTAATACCTTGGTCAGTAAGATGTGATGATAACGAAGGATCGCGTAATAATTTAGAAAGTTCGTTAAATGTGCCTACGAATGTTGTGCCGTTGTCGGAGAACATGCTCTGCGGCTTCCCCCGGCGTGCTATAAAGCGATTTAGAGCAGCAATGTAAGCTTCCTTGGTGAGGTCTGAGACAAGCTCAAGATGTAGCGCTTTGGTGGCTAAACAAACGAAGACACATATATAAGTTTTAATAAGTTTACAGCCTCTACCTTTACGGTCTGCAATCAGCACAGGCCCAGCATAGTCACAACCGGTTTCAAGGAATGGATACTCTAGATGAATTCTATTGCTAGGTAGGTTACCCATAATGGGTTGTACTGTTTGACCCTTGAAACGAGAGCATTTGACACATGAATGCACGATTCGCTTAGCTAGCCTAGTTCCTCCAAGAGGCCAATAATGATGCCTTGCTGTAGCTAACAAGAGCTGGGGACCTGCGTGCATATAAGTTGTATGTAATGAATTAAATATAAGATGCGACAATCGATGCTTGCCACAAATGAGAATAGGATGCTTAACGTCATAATCGTAGTAAGAATTACTAAGCCTACCCCCCACTCTGATAAGATTATCAGAATCTATAAATGGTGATAGAGACAAGAGCCTATTTTTGCAAGGTAAAGGTTTATTATCCATGAGCATCTGACGCTCTACTGGAAATGATTCCTGTTGAGCCACTTGCAAAAGTTTTGTCGTGGCCGTCTTAAGTTCTGAAACTGACAAAAATCCAATAAGTTTTGTTTTGCTTTTAGAAATGTTATTAATAAATCTTAAAATGAATGCAATAATTATTTTTAATTTAGTGAAATTAGATATTTTTTGTGTTAAGTTAGATATAAAATTGGAATCTTCCTGAATATCTTTTGTTTTTGTGTGAAAATTTTGTATTTCTGGCAACTCTACTTTATTAATCTGATTTGGCCTTTCAGGCCAATGACAAGAGTCAAGTTGTAAAAAAGAAGGACCTGACCACCATAATGTAGTGTCACCTATTACTTTTGCACTTAACCCCCGAGAAACTAGATCGGCAGGATTCTGCTTCGATGGTACGTAGCGCCAACCATCAGAGGTATCCTGAATCTCTGTGACACGATGACGCACAAAAGGTTTTAATTGACTAGATGAAGATGAAAGCCAGCCTAGCACAATCATAGAGTCAGTCCAAAACACACGAGCGCTATGTTCAAAGGTAACCGACGAAACAACCTTCGCACACAGTCTTGCCCCCATTAGGCTTGCACAGAGCTCCAGACGTGGAATAGTCGTCGCTTTAATAGGTGCTACCTTACTTTTGGATGCTAGAAGTCGGACGTTGACTGTACCATTAGAGGCCACGCTCCGTATATAAACACACGCACCGTATGCTTTCTCGGAAGCATCTGTGAATATATGAATTTGATTATTAATTGATGATTCTACTTTAATGCATCTTGGGATTTCTAAATTATTTAAGTGTGGCAAAGATTGAGAAAATTCTAAAAATTTTTGTGCTAAATGTTGTGGAACTGTCTCATCCCAAGAACATTTTAAAATCCACAATTGTTGCATCAGTAATTTCGCTTCGACAACGCAAGGCGATACAAGTCCAAGTGGATCGAATACTTGGGAAATTACTGATAAAATGGCTCGTTTTGTAATTTTGTCTGGTATGTCGATGTTGATCGAAAAGTTTAATATGTCTTCGGAACACACCCAATTGAGACCTAATGTTTTTGCGGCCTCCTTTGCCCCAAAATCGACGCTACCTACTGAGTTGTTTTGTCCACCAACAGGGCTAAGTATCTGCTCGTTATTAGAGTGCCATTTTCTAAGATGAAATTTGGCCGCCTCAAGTGCAGTAGTTACGCCTCTACATAACTCTATTGTTGACTCTATTGTATCTCCCCCACTGATGTAATCGTCGACATAGAAGTCTGAACATATTGCTCTACTCACGGCTGGATCAGGAGAGTCGTACCCTACTTGTGAAAGGCATCTGGTAGCTAAATACGGTGCGGACGCTGTCCCGAATGTCAGCCTGTTGAGGATGTAAGTATTAAGAGGGTGGGAGGAATCGAATCTCCACACTATGCATTGCAGCGGACGTTGTACCTCATCTATTTTAATTTGTCGGTACATCTTTTCACAATCCGCTGAAACGACATACTGATGTTGCCGAAATCGAATTAAAATTGTGATGATGTCGTCTTGTACTGTTGGCCCAACACGTTGAATGTTATTAAGTGACTTACCTGAAGACGTTTTGGCCGACGCATCAAAAACCACCCGTAATTTGGTGGTAGAGCTATGCTCTCTATAAACTCCGTGATGCGGAAGAAAACAATACGTAGTATTAGGCTGCAGTGACGATGTTTCAGTCATATGTCCTAACCCTATGTACTCTCTCATGAAGTCTACATAGAGACGCTTCATGTTTGGGTCTCTATCTAAGCGGCGTTCAAGAGAAAAGAACCTACGCTGTGCCATAGCTAAAGAATCGCCTAACACTTCTGGTGACTCTTTTAGAGGCATAAAGACTACAAACCGCCCCTCTTGGTCACGATAAGTAGTGTCTAAAAAAGATTGCTCACATGCGTGCTCATTTGATGTGAGTTCATGTTTAAATTGAATTGAGTCTAGTTCCCAAAATCGCGATAAATCTGTAGTTGGATCGTTATCACTACTGGTGAACATACAAACATGACTCTTTGGTCCCGGCTGATAGATGGCGCCTGAAACTAACCATCCGAATTTTGTTTCGAATAAGACCGGTTTACGTTTACCTAGCTCTATGCGATTTGTACCGATCACCTTCCAAAAGACGTCCGCACCTACGAGAATGCTAATGGTTGACGGCACGTTGAATGTTGGATCGGCTAAGCAAATGCCAGATGGTAAATTTAAGTCGTGTACGTCTATATACGTATTTGGTAATAAAGAAGTTATGTGAGGTAAAACGAAGCAGTCAACGTCCGTCCTATAGCTGCCATTGTAAGACTCCAATGTAAGAGAGCAAGACTGTGAACTTTGTGACGTTTGATTGTTTATGCCTGTTACCTTCGAACTTGTATGATGAGTTGGAAGACTCAGCCTGGCGCAGAGGTCCTGCGTGACAAAATTGCCCGTACTGCCGTTGTCAAGCAAAATTCTCGCGGCATGCGGCTTACCACTCTTGTCAACGACCTTGACCAGCGCTGTGGAAAGTAATATATTGGGTGCATTAGTACTGTCTCCAGAATGGTCGGCTGAAAGTACTGTGCTTTCATGTGAAATAGTTTCTTTAGGCAGGTCAACATGCAATAAGGTATTCTGCTTTTTGTCGCAATATTTACAATGAGTTAATTTACAGTTTGACTCATGATGACCTAATTTTAAGCAATTAAGACAAACTTTGAATTCTTTGGCTTTTTGCATGCGTGATTCTGCTGATAATTTACGGAATGAGTCACACGAAAACAAATGATGACCTTTGTTACACAAAGGACAGGAAAAAGCTTTAGGCTTAGGGGTAAAATTTGATACAACAAAACTTTTGGGCTTTTGTACAGTTTGAGTGTCTGGCTGTTTACCTTTACTGTTTCGTGCTTCCTCCAAGGTCTCCAAAAGGTCAGCCCTGTTTGTTAAAAATGTTAAAAATATTTCTAAGGTAGGAGGGTCACCACGATTATTACGATACTCCTCCCATTCTCTATTTGTGACACTATCGAGCTTTGTTGACATCATGTAAATGATCAATGTATCCCAATGCTGTGTGGGTTGATCTAGGGTTGCCAAAGCTCGTAAATTTTTATTTGTGACGTCAACTAAATAGCGTAAGGCTTTACTTGACTCCTTTTGAATTGAGTTGACATTGAACAGCGATTGCACATGATTATTGACAAGCAGACGTTTGTTGTCGTATCGTTTACACAACAATTCCCAAGCAGAAGCATAATTATTAGCCTTGAAGTCTAAGCTTTTGATAATTAAAGCTGCACTGCCTTGTAAACAAGCGCGAAGATAGTGAAACTTGTTTATATTGTCAATGCTATCGTTTGAATGAATAATAGAAATGAATGTATCGCGAAACTCAAGCCAGTGCTGATAGTTCCCGGAAAAAAAAGGCAGTTCTATTTTAGGCAATCTTACGAAATTGTTGTGTCTTTGATTGTTAACATCAATTGAGCTTACCTCAGCCACGTTACTGGCCGCATATGGAGAAGCCACAGAAGACGCCTCGCACAACGCTTTGGCTACTCCGACCACGTCGTAGTACTGGCTCTCGAAAGCTTCCCTTTCCTGGTATCGCACTTCAGGATCCTCGGAAAGCTCCTCGATCTGCCCCTGAAGCACATCAAAATCAGAGTATAGATCCTCTATTTTTTCAAGACGAGTTTTAAGCTCGTTTAGATTGGAGGCATTAAGTTTATCTACTGTGCAATCTTTAATGACCTTTATGTAATTGCAAAAGCTTGTAAGTTTACTTTTAAATGTGCCTCGCTTTTTAACTAATTTTGCAATTTTAGTTTCTAATGACTTGCTTTCTGCTGTGTCTTCTGGCATCTCAAAGCCTTAATTAAAATGAATTTATTGAAATAATATGATATTTATGTAAAAATACTAATAAAGCAATTTTAATTATTTGTGCAAAATAAAGATAGGTAATAAAAATGAATGTATCGTGATACTAAAAGTGGGTATGCTGTAACCCTAAAATGGAGAAAATATGAATTAATGAGCAAAAACAAAATTATAAGTATTCTACCACACTATTCCTACTTAAAAATTAATAAAAAGATACACCTTTGCTGTTGTTTCTCAGCAGGCGCTAGTCGGATCACAAACACCCGTTGTGGGATGCGGACTACCGACCTAAAAACAAAAAAAAATTAGAACAATGTAAAATAAAGATGTTTTCTAATGTTAGTAATGCTAATACGTAATTGCAAAGCACTACTACTAATCTACTGTTAAAAACTATATAAGCAGCTACTAATGATTTTCTATGTATGATTTTTGTACTAGGTTTTTCTACTTTTAATTTGTGATTTATCTTTGTAAATATGTAAATAAATGTACTACTGCGTTAACTACTTGTTTTAATTATTAATGAAAAGCTTAACAAACACTTGACTATGAAAATTCTATGTTGTAATTTTGAATTTGCAACGACTAAAATACCAAAAAAATCCACCAAAATCACTAACTACGACTGATACAGATGAAGAATGATACCAATGATAGATGAGGTGATTTATGAAGGTGAAAAATGATAGGAAGAAGAAAGAAATTGGAACGATCTCACGGTTCTGGTGCGTAGATGCCAATTTATCCGATCTTCTTTTTGATTTTCTTCTTGAAGTGAAGAATTAGGCACTCGTCACAATGCTATAGTAATGAGCCGCCGTCGCAATCTTGATCGGAAGACTATTCTTGATAGTAATTGCGCTGGAAACATCTTGTAGATAACAGGAACTCGCTGCTAACGGTACTTGGAACGTAACTGTTTATTGCTTGAACAGCTGACCGACGCCGTCGATTTATTCCGTTCGCGATCGATATTTAAGACTTTCTACAACACGTCCTAGGAAGGACCATGTAAAATGTAGGAGTTGAATGAAAGGCTCGTGGACTGTATCAAAATGTATGGAAATAAATAACAAGAAAGCCCGACAATGAGAATGCGTACGCGCGTAGTCCACAGCGGTCGTGAGGCGAGAATCATTTGCAATATTGAGCCCTCGGTGAATGTCGCGCCGCGCCGTCTGCCGTCGCGAACCCTCCTCCTTTACCTCATGCCCCGGGGTCGCCCGGGTTGGTGATGTCATTGCGTAAACAAACATGAATATCGTAAATTTCTGAAAATCAACCCCTTAAGGGGTAAATAGCCCAAACTCGATATGGATGTCGTTATTGAGGTTTTATGGGATGTTGATTGCAAAAATGGCATTTATTTTTAAGTCCAAAGTGGCTATGTTTAACCCCTAAAAGGGTAAAATGGGGTTCTTGTTTTGTATGAAAAAAAAATAGACATTTTGACGTGAAACTTCATAGGAGTACTTTGAAAAACTAACAACTTTTAAAAGCAAACACGTATTTTGTGATTTTCCAATAATTAACCCCTAAGGGGTAGATGGATGGATGGATGGACATTATTTTAAATTAAAATTAACAAGTACTATATACTTTATTCATAAATCGATGGATGTCGTTATTGAGGTTTCATGGGATGTTGATTACGGAAACGGTATTTATTTTGAAGTCCAACAAGGTGGCCATGATTCAACCCCTAAAGAGGTGAAATGTGGCTTATTTTGTATGGATTTTTTTATTAAAAGACATTTCGACTTGAAACTTCGTAAGAGTACTTTTAAAAACTAAGCAAAAACACGTATTTCGTGATTTTCTGAAAATGTTTAATATGGATGTCGTTAGAAGGGATGTTGATTGTGAAAATGGCATTTATTTTAGGGTCCAACACTACAGGGTGGACATTATTCAACACTTAAAGGACTGAAACGGGGGTTAAATTTTTTTATGGAAAAATAATACGGGAACGGGACCAGGAATGAGAACGAGAATGGGAACGGGAACTAATAATATTATAAATGCGAAAGTTTAATGTTTGGATGTTTGTTACTCAATAACGTAAAACCGGCTGAATGGATTTGGAATAGCACACAGATAGCTTGTGGTAAAACATGGATACTTTTTTATATCGGTCAAAGGTTCCATAGCGATTTTTCGAATGTCCACGTGGACGAAGTCGCGGGCAGAAGCTAGTGTACAATAAAAAATATAAAAAAATATCACATCAATGTCCTAGTTTTTGAGATTCGGGCGCAAGTTGGTCAATTATCAGAATTTAGAACGCAAAAAGTATAAAAATCAGAGCGGCATCTAGTTATATTTTTTGTAATTACTATTAGTTGGACCGTGTTGTGCCAAAAGCTACCATTCCACACCAACCTAGTTCCGAGATATTTAGGTTTAAAGTTTGACATAAATTATTTACTGTTTTCTATTTTATTATGTCAACAAAGACTTTATTATTATAAAGATGTGGGAGTAATGTTTTAGATTAGGGCATGAACGATTAATATACTAGGTAAAAAAATTGGGAAAAGTACATTTAACTCACTTGGTACATTCTGACAAAATAGGATATATCATACAAATGCCATTTAGCAAATAGGTCCAAAATGTACCAGTAACTATTTTCATTATATCTGATGTTTTATTAATATTTTAGAGTTGAAAATTCGATATACCAATGATAAACCAATTTTAAAGAAAATAAAACACAAAATAATAAAATACTGTGTTATAAAAAAAAACAAATCCTATTTTCTGCAAAACGAGAACAGATCTCGTGAACAGAATAAAATAAACTTATCTTATTAAATTATATCGTGTTCTTGAAGATCAAAGTCAAGCATAGTCCCGTATCCATCTACATCATCGTGAACTTGATTGTTGCCTCTTAAATTATCGTAGAAAGCATGACAATCTGCGGGGATAAGATGTTGCATGGACCTGAGATCTTCGAGTTTTGCTTGCGCTATTTCTTTGCCGTTTGGCCACAAAGGAACCAATTCGCTTGTCACTATTTCAACTTCTTCTCCTCCTCTTACTAATCTCTTTTGTATAAAAAGTTCGTTAAATTCACTTTCAAAATCAACCCGCATAAAAATGGAATATTTGAAATCTTTTTTCAAGAGTATTTCTTTTGTAGCAAGCCAATTTACCTTTTTCTTATCTTTGAAAACTTTTCTGTTCACGATTCCCTGTTCGATAGTGCTGCATCCTAAAAACTGTTCATTCTTCATTCTTTTGACGTTCAATGGATTGCGAACTTTACAGTGTTTCATGATATTCATATAATCTTCCGCCGTATATATCCTGTCATATTCCTTGATTTTTGTTTCGATCTTAGAAAAGTCCGTGTCGTTCGGTAAAAAAGTGTGTCCAGGCTCTAAGAATCGCATTGAGATGGTCTTCAAAGTATTGTGTGAGTGTAAAGCTGCTTTAAGCATCAATGTTATCTTTATGTTTCGGTTCTGGCCGCCACAGGAGTCACTCCAGAGGATAAGGTGTTCTGTGTTTTCTCCGAGTTCATGTTGTATAAATTGGAGAAGGCAGGAAGCCACTTCTTGCGCCCCCCGGCCGGCCTCACCCTCCACCCAAACAAAGCAAAATCCTTTGTCATCTGACGCTCTGTGTATGCCGCTGTTGTATACCCAGAGTTGTCTTTTGTAGAACACCATATTCGTAGGAATTCTTGGTAAAGGCAATGTTTTCTCTAGATCGAATGTGAGGCACTCTATGTTTTGTTCTTTTTGTGCTCTTTCAAAGTCCAATTTCATTTGTTTTCTTAAGCCTTCTGCCTTTTTAAGGTGTGCACGGTGTTCCTCTCGTAAGTTAACTCCATTTTCTTGCTCAATGGCATAGTAATCGCATTTATTGCAGGTGTCTTTTTTTAGAGGCTTGCACTTAATATTAAAATTTTTGTAAAAAAAATCTTTGAATGTCCCATACTTGAGGCAGCGGCGAGTGTCTTTATCGGGCAAGTTATCGAATTCTTTCAGGTAGTAATTTTCGTACATTTTACGTACCGTCATTCCAGGCTGAAGGTAAACCGCGTTGGTATTTTCACGTCCGTGAAAATACCACGTTTCGCGTTGGTAAAAAAGTATACCAGGTGCTTTTGATGCATACTTGCAATAACATTGATTTGATTTTTTTATTGCCAAAATATACCAAATGCTTTTGATACATACTTGCAATAACATTGACGCGATTTTTTTATTGCCAAAATATACCAAATGCTTTTGATACATACTTGCAAAAATTTTGACAAGATTTTTTTATTGCCAAAATATACCAAGTGATTTTGGTACATTCTTACAATAAATTTAGCAGCTTAAGACGAGTTCCAAGTGCCATGTAGTGTACCGGCAAAAAAAATATCATAATATTTTGTGCTAAAAACGATTCAAGAAGTTTGGTATGTTTTCACGAAATGTAGTACAAGTTTATTCATACTGTGGGTTGGTTCCCGTATTACTTTATTTTTTGATAACTTAGCTCTTGATTGTCAGATTGAAATCAAACTTAGCCACATGAAAATAGAGACGATTTCACGTTGAATGGTATATGTAACTCAATTTTGGCCAAGTTGTGGATTGGTATGATCTGGCACAACACGGTCCA